>BDUI01000176.1:354346-405515 GCA_002335545.1 Apodemus speciosus
GGGCCTGAGACTCCTTGCTGCTTGCTGCTGGGTATGCAGATAGCCTCCCACTGTCTCCTCTTGGCTTACCTAGATGCCTGCTTTTAAGAATCAGATCTTTTTTCCCACAGATCTGGGCTTGTCTGTTAGATCTTTATGATGACCTAGACTCCTCTGTTGGTTTTTTGTGGTGATCTGGTTAGGCCACCAGCTGCAAGATGGTGGCTGGACTCGGGGCTCAGTCTAGCCACGGGATTCCCCACAGGAGTATAGCTTCCCTGTTTGGACTGCTGGAGCCTAGATGGTGGGGATCCCCCCAGGGCGTAGAACCCTCGCCTGTCTGGGCTACAGGAACCACTGTTCTATTCAGTTCCTGAGCGCAGGTTACTGCCTGGCTGTTTGTGACCCCCACGATCTTAAACTTGGTATAACTCGGGTCAACACAGGTACCTGGTCCTTCCGTCTGGCCCAAGCGACAGCGAGGCAGGCTGAGGTGGAGGGCAGTGCAAGATCTCCCGCAGGGCTCAGAGCCAAGCCCGGCTGGCCCACAGGGCTTGCTGCTCAGCTTAACTCTTGAGTGCAGATAGCTGAGTCCCCAGAGGTCTTAAGTTTGGGGTTTCCCGGTTGCTGGAGCTTGCTTGGTGGGAGCTGGCCTTAGCAAAGATCGGGGATCTGGTTTTATCACTCTGCTTCTGTTGTCAGATTCACCAAACTATATCCTTCAGGGTCAAAGGAGAGCCACCTCGGTTTGCCTGGGTGCAGGGCCCCCATTGCATTATCCAGTGCTGTCCCGGAAGGGATGCTTTCCAGAGGTTCTAGGTTGACCTCACCTGGGCGAGAGGTGTGCAGATCACAGGTCATCAGATCCATCATCCAGATCACCCCACCACTCCCACTTCTCTGCACTTCTATAAATTCTCACCTCTGGCACATTACCCCCACTAAACACAAGCTCTCCTTGGAGCAATTAATCTGCAGGAAGCAGCCCTTCCAGTGCAGAATCTTGAGTGTAAGTCCTGACACCTGTGGGCTTAGCTGGATGCTGTGCTCTATTAATTCCTCCCCATATAATAACCATAGAATATACAGTCTCACACATTCTGAGGTGGCACTGCTTTGTACAATATGTGAGTTTCAGGCATGTGAACCACTTCCTCCCAAGCAGTCTATGGATCAGCTCCCATGAGTTGTATGGAGATCTAACAGGTTATGGATTTGACCCTTATCCCCGGGTGTCCTGTGGAGAACATGCATGATTTTTAAAGATCTCGGTAGCCAGTGTTACCCCAAACCTAATATTCTTATCAGTGACCTTGTGACTGGTACCCTTCTGGACCAAAGAATCTAAAATTGATTATTTTTCTCACTGTTTTCTGCTGTCAGCCTGACTCTTAGGTAATGACACAGAGCGTCTTGACTGAGTAAGTGAAAGTGTATGAAGCAATATAAGCAAATATCTGGGAGGGAACATGGTTAATGAATGTGAGTATCACCTGCCAGATCAGAGAGTAAACATACCATATTGAAATTAATGTCCATTTATGCACTAGACCAGAAATTTGGAGAAATATCCTTTAGTGTTATAGGAAGATCCGGACATAGCTCTTTAGTTAACCTGTTCATAGTTAAGCTGAGAGAAATGTCCTTTGAAATTTAGCATACCTTCTGTATCTAAATTCCTATGTGGTAAGTAAACTCTTTAATGGATGTATACTCTTTCTTTATGGGATTCCATGCATTTTAAAGCAAAGATGAAACTCTTGTGAATGTGTCGTTGTTCCCTTAAACTGTAGGTGGGCTGGATGAGTTTCATATTTTTTAGCCAGTGGCACGCATTCATTCCATGTTGCCAGTTCAGACATAAGGACTAGATTCTTCCAAATATGCATCCAGAACACTTTCAGCTCCATGTTATTAATACAGCAAAGAAAGGTTCCCCTCTGGGAATTTTACTGAACAGTGCTCAATATAGCCAGTGTTATCATAGGAAGGAGAAGAACACAGGTGAGATGATGTGTTGCTGCAGAGGACCAAGCTGTACAGAGGAAGCCTGTTCAAAGTCTAATTGACTCGAGGCAACCCCCTTCCCACTGTCCTCCTGATGACTGGAGGAGAAACTGACAGAAAACCTTGCTTCTGTTCCTGTCCAGTTTCCATGGAGACATACCTGCAAAACTCATCTAATGGTAACAGTTCTACAAGTCAGAATGTTAGAACCTTCTTACTTCAATTGAACATCATAACCTAGAAGGGTTTTCGTTAATCTGCAAAGATAGTCTTAATGCTGGCATGCTAAGAAGGCAATGAGTAGTTCATCTCAGATGCTGGAAATCAGTGTGTCTTTGAGCAGCTGGAGATTAATGCTCAAATATTACCTTGTAGTTATTGCATAGGTAAGACTCAAAGAGCCAAAGGAATCAGACAGGCTTTAATTCTCTACTATACTTTTAATCAGTTTGTGAAATAAATGCTTTGAAGTCATCATCTAACAACTTAAAAAATTACAACACATCTGTTTCCAAGAGAAGAGATAGGAAGATTTGGGAGGACCTGCAGCGGTGCCCATCACTGGGGTGCTAGCCACAGCAGATGTCCCAGGCTCTCAGTGAGCCGCACTGTGTCATGCAGCAGCAGTGCAAAGCATGACTCCATTTCTCATACCAAATCTGTTTTTAGGGGCTCTAAATTCTAAGAGAAGTGTGAGATTTTATTTCTTTAAATGGTAATCTTAGAACATTTGCTTTTAACATTTAGGGAAAACTTGTTAAGCAGTAAAATGTCAAAATAAAATAAAATGCTACTTTGGTCTACTATTTATCCAGTGGAGCCCTGCAAACTGCTGGTGCCTTGCTAATGTATAACTAGGCAGAGAATGCAGGATTTTGGAACAAATTCATATTGATGTAAGTTTTAGAAGTCATGCAGACCTGGATGTTTTCTTCTTTTATTACTTTGTGTGGTATAATAAAAACCATTTCCAGGTTTGGACTGAAGAACATATTATCTTTTCAAGAACCATTTTCTGTGTCAGGAAAATGGGCATTCTTGTGGGCTGTGTGTGTCTCAGATGCAATGGGTCCATGAGAATGTTTATAAGCTGTGAGGTACAGTATGGCAGTTGTGTACTAGTGGTGTTTGCAAGTTTGATGGGGGAGAGATGCAAGAACGCAAGCACAAAGGAGCGCTCACAGTGTCCAGCAAGCATGGGCCGTAGGTTTTGGTTCTGTTTTTATATTGACTATGTTATTATACTCACTTCATCTACAGATGAGCAATCACCATTCTGTGTAGAGTTTTCAGTTCTCACTGAAACTTTATGGATGGGACACTGTGCTAACCATATTTATCCACTGAGACACTGTCTATGTGAGGAACTTAGGGACGTGAACTTACTAAAGTGAGCTCAAATGATTCATCCATTGAATTCCGGGGCAATAGGTGAACCTCTAAGTTTATCAAGTTAAATAAATCGGAAGATTTGTCAAGATGTCTGGACAGTTATTCTGATACCTTCCAGCCTCAGGCTGAGCCCACTGGTGATCCACATCTTCAATATGCTTTCGTAGCACGCAGGATGTGAGGCCGTTCGCTTTCACAGACTTGCTTCAATAAAGCCAGGAGGTTACTAACTGGACCTAGGGCACCACTGCCCTCTGCTGTTTGCTTCAGGGAGGTGGAGCCTTCTGGTAGGAAGCAATAGGGAATCACTAAGTCCTGTCTTTCTAGGCTTGGTCTCTATCCTCTCAGTGCCCCACCCCTCCCCTCTCAGAGACCGATGCTGAAAACTGTGTTCTTCTCCTTACACATTGTGCCATTAGTCCATGTGAAAGGCAACACTAACGGTGAATCTGGAGGGCTTTGCATCAGCCTGCCTTCATGGCGGCACACATATTTTATTGGCTCCAAATACTTACAAGGTAGGAACCCAAACTGAAGTCCCAGACAGTGAAGCAGGGCTGGGTGTGGTCATCTCTGCAGTGTTCCTGCCTCTCTTGGTCATCATTTGGTTTGAGTTTATAGTTTTCTGTTCTTCTTTTCTTTTTAGTTGGGAGCAATTATTTCACCCCAACCAACCCCTCTCCTCTCCTCTTCCTTTTAACGTCGAACTATTAAAAAAAAAAAGAGCTTATCGAGATGGAGAACCCTGATAATTCTGATCCTGCTTCTTTGTGGTATTCTTCTCCCAGACTTCACCTCACCTTCCATGCCACCAGAACTCTGATTCCCCATGTAAATCTTGCCTGCAAAGCCCTGCAATTGGGTGGTTGTTTTAAATCATCCTCCTTTCTAAGATTCTGCAATGACTGCCTGTATGTTTATGGAAGCCACATCATCCTATCCAGGTCATAATGCATATCAATCCATGCTTTCCTGGGAATGCTGGCCTCTAGCATTTTGTTTCTGTCCAGCGGAACTGTCATGGGCAGACAAACAGGCAGATACAGAATGGTCGAGATTTTGTGTTTCCTGGTCCAAAGTATCCGATATTCTGAAGGCTGTGGCTTGGAGCTTGGTGTGGTTCTGGGATGTGACAGACACCTATGCATGAATAGAATGTGTCTCCCTTGTCAAGGCTGCTCTTTACTGAATGGAATGTGCATGTGCCTAGCTATTATTTGAAAAGTGAGATAGTGAGGGTAACCGTGAAAAGATGAAGCAGCAGAGCCATCCCTCTGTACGGAGGATGATTTGCCAATTCAGATTCTTCCTCAGATATTTGAGGGTGTGTTGTTCCTCTGGCCCTGTATAAGTGCTTCCTGTAGGGGCTAATTCACTGTGGAGGAGTTGGTTGTAATGGCTGTCCTCTTGCTTTCTACAGCTCCCTCCAGCTCTGCACCATGATCTGAAGAGAAGGGTTATAGAGAGATTCAAGAAGTCCCTGTTCAGCCAGCAGAGCAACCCATGTAACCTGAAATCTGAAATTAAGAAGGTACGTGTTCTCCATGGAGGCACCTATCCACGACAGATGTCTTCCCCCAACCCTGCTCCCTGATCTTTGCCTACTGTTTAAGGCTAATGCTTAACCAAATGGGTCCACCTTACCTCTGATTTCCTGTCCTTTCTGTGGCTATTATTTCCAGGTGGCTGACTGATACAGCTCCTTCCTTGTCACTACGTGTTTGCTTAAGAATATATGTTGTCTTCAATTTAAAAATATGCATATTGCAGCCTGCCTTTGAAGGATCTGTCCCAGTATTTTTGTCCCAGTATTTAGGGGGTTACTCAGTGAGCCCCCAAAATTGCATTTTCTGCCTGAAACAGTCACCGGACCATGTGAAGCCATCATTTTAACCGTCTATGGGGCTAGAATGACCTTATTCTTCCCATCTTCAACTTCGGCTTTTCATATTTGGGTACAACAAAAGTTTCTCTTCACATATGCAGAATCTAAATGGTTATAACAAATGGGAAGAAAGTTGTTTACCTCTGGTGCCATGAGTTGGAGACAGGAAACCCACTTTGTCCTATAAGTCATATAAACTCTCTGTCCTGTCCCTGAAAATCCCATGATGAGAAAAGTCTAGCTACCTTGTTGGAGATAATTTGATCCCTCAATGTCATATGCTTAAATGATGGTATTCTGTTGAATTCTTCCTCTGGGTTTTTTTTTTTTTTTTTTTTTTTTTTTTTTTTTTTTTTTACGTTAATGACTCTACTTTTAAGCTCAAGTTTCTCACTCAGGAAATACACAAGGTCCTTGATTAAAAAAAAATAAGCAGCCTGTTTCTGCTTTGTTGGTACATAGTCATAGTGAGGCCTGGGCCATTGATGTGTACACCAGAGGCAGCTGCAGGTAGGTCAACAAAGCAGGAAACCATTCCTCAGAGACAAGAGAGTGAGCGGCCCTTCACACGCTGTGTAGGCAAACAAGACAAAGACAAGGAGATGGTGAGATGGAGCAGAGGCACAGGAGGCTTTACAGTTACCTACAGCAACCTAAATACCAAGAAATATACCTTTAAACACCAGAAACACAAGTCTCTCACAAAAGACCAAGACGCTTGGCATTTATGTTCTTATTAAAGTGATATTGAGAATAAACCAATTTAAATACAAATTCTTTGTAGCAGAAATTCTGGTTTTTATGAGATGAAAGCTTCTACCTCAAAAAGTGTTAAGAGACCCATTTGCCTCCCGCTCTGTGGATTTCCCTTGTGCCATTCTGGAAGGCAAGTCCTTGTGGTCTTTCTGATGCAGGCTCCCCTGAATTTCTTTCTTCCCAAACAGCGAAGCCAATTTCTTTTCTTAAATCAGTCTTCCTGCTGCTATCTTTGGCTTCCTTCCATGTCCTGAGAGCATTTCTAGCCAGTATCCTGACCTGAGCAAAAAGGCAGGATTGTTGGGGGACAAGAGTTCTGGGGAGCTCATGTGAGAGTCTCACTGAGCCAGCCTGGCCTACACACCTGCCTCAAGCCCAAGAAAGAGCCAAATTCATAGTGAAAAACAGGTAAAGAGACTTAGTCAATGTACCCACATTGGGAAGAGGGGCACAGAAGTCCAGTGTCCCTTCCAGGCTGCAGTGGTCTTCAGGATCCTAAGGGGAAGGCAGCTTTTAAATAGGAGGAGATATGAATCTGTCCCTGGCTCTAAACTTTCAAGGTGATCTGCAAAGCTGGCTGAACTCTGGTATCTCTATCCAGGAGACAAATCCCTCTCTGGCACCAAGTTTCAGCTTTTTCCTTCTCCTAGCATGGGATTTATGAGGAAGCTCGTGAGGAAACAAGTTTCCTTGTTTCAAAATCTGATAGATAATGGTAGGACCACAAATTCATCTTTAGAATAGTCACCTTTGTCAAGCTGGTTTCTGGTAAGGCTGGGTGAGTTTTGTTTATTTTAAGCAGGGTTAGGAGGCTGGTCACACTGTTTAGTGAAGGATGCCATGGATCTTTTCTGGCAGCTTACAACACACCCAATGGTTCCCCTCTACTTGGGGAAGAGGACACTCACAGCTGGGGTTCGGTTGTAGTGACAGACTTGAGCATAGTCCCGTTCTTTTATTTTTTAAAATGTTTTTATTTGTTTTTTCTACATTCTTTGTTTACATTCCAAATGATTTCCCCTTTCCCAGTTTCCCCCTCCCCATAAGTCCCATAAGCCCTCTTCCCTCTGACCATTCCCCAATCACCCCCTCCCATTTCTCTGTTCTGGTAATCCCCTACAATGCTGGATCAAGCCTTTCTAGAACCAGGGCCCTCTCCTTCCTTCTTCTTGGGAATCATTTGATATGTTAATTGTGTCTTGAGTATTCAGAGCTTCTGGGCTAATTAATATCCACTTATCAGTGACTGCATTCATTCTTTTGTGATTGGGTTACCTCACTTAGGATGATAATTTCCAGTTCTAACCAGTTGCCTAATAATTTCATGAATTCATTGTTTTTAATTGCTAAGTAGTATTCCATTGTGTAAATGTACCACATTTTCTGTACCCATTCCTCCATTGAAAGACATCTGGGTACTTTCCAGCTTCTGGCTATTATAAAAAGGGCTGCAATGAACATAGTGGAGCATGTATCCTTATTACATGCTGGGGAATCCTCTGTGTATATGCCCAGAAGTGGTATGGCAGGGTCCTCCAGAAGTGTTGTGCCCAGTTTTCTGAGGAACCGCCAGACTGATTTCCAGAGTGGCTGTACCAGCTTACAATCCCACCAGCAGTGGAGGAGTGTTCCTCTTTCTCTACATCCTTGCCAACACCTGCTGTCTCCTGAATTTTTCATCTTAGCCATTCTGACTGGTGTGAGGTGAAGTCTCAGGGTTGTTTTGATTTGCATTTCCCTAGGTGTCAGCTCCTCCATTGCGGCCTGGCTGAGGCTTCCCTGGCACAGCTCCCTCTTCCACGTCCACCTCACTGTTCCACTCCTATGATTTAAACACCTTTCATCCTCATGTGTGTCTCCTGGGAACAGCCAGTCTCTTACCTTTGATTTCCCAGCATCTTGCACATTCTGGCCTATGGTCAGTGTTTCATGTGTAATTCACATTAGTGAATGGCTCATCAGTATCATGTACTTGTATTTTGTATTGGAGAATTTGTAATGGTTTATGGTTCTTAGGTGAGCATTGTTAGCCCAGATAAACATTTTAAACTATGATTCCTTGTGATTTCTCCATAGATACCTACCCTTACTTTACCCCTCCCTCTTTTGTATTTATATCTCTCCCCTTCCCTTATTAGGGTTCCACTATTTTTCTGATTTCTTCCTTCTGGTCACTTGTTTCCTGCTATTATTTCTCTCTGTATATTCCTCTCTCTATTGATCCTCTTCCCAACAATGATGTCATTTTGTTTGCCTGGATTTTGCAGTCACTAGAGGTTTTTATCCTCAAAATAGAAGATCCTGAGTTGTGAGCCTCCAATGAGAGAGAACATGTGATTTTTGTTTCTCTGGGTGTAAAATAAACTCACTGAATATGATCAATCTAGTTCTACATGATTTTAATGATAATTTAATAAAGCAAATTTATTTTTTCAAGAACCATGCTGAAATATTATGATTATAAAATATATTGTACAGAATTTGTTATCTAATTCCTGAAGCGGGAAGATATATCGAAAGGGAAATACAAGAGAGATAAATGAGGCAGTTTTGGCCATGTGCAAGCAGAGAGCTATGTACACAGAGTTCTGTGTATTATCTCTACTTTTATGAACATTTGAGGTTTGTTTGTGTACATGTACGTAACATGCATTTTCCTGTGGGGAAAGGGATGATAGAAGTTGGGGGGTAACTTGACAGTTACAGAGACTTTCTTCCCTCAGGCAAGCAAACACTGGGTGTGAGTCCCTAACAATAAATGATGGCTACAAAGCCATCTTAGATCAGTGGCTTCTGAACGCAAAGAATGAATTTAATGGACAAAGGCAGGATGAGGTGTTTTGTTTGTTTGGTTTGTTTGTTTTTAATTTTCAATTTAACTGAGCTAAAGTTCCTTGAGTAGAGGGAGCCACAATTGAGAAAATACCTCCATAAGATTGACCTACAGGCAAACCCATGGGGGTGGTTTCTTAATAGTGATTGATGTGGGTGAGCCTAGCCATTCTGGATAGTGCCACCCCTGGAAGGCGATCCTGGGTACAGAAGAAAGAAGGTTGACTAAGCCAAGAGGAACAAGCCAGTAAGCAGCACTCCTCCRTGGTCTCTGCTTCTGTTCCTGACTCCAAGTTCCTGCCCTGACTTCCTTGGATGGTAAACTGTGATGTGAAAGACATGAGCTTTCTTCCCCACATGGCTTTTGGTTCTGGTGTTTATGACATCAATAGAAACCATAACAAAGATGGCAAGTTTCAGAAAGAAGTTTGTTGTAAGATAGGTGAGAGCTGAAGACAAAGACAATGCAGGAGCATGTCACCATCAATAGACTTGACCGTTCGCTGTTTAGAGATTTCTCACGATTTGTGGAAGAAACTGGGTTGAGGCATGAAGAGGAGCTGTGCATGGTTGCTTGCATTTGCATACTAGCTGGGTGAAATGAGGAAAGGAGTGTTTTCCTGGCACCCAGCTAAAGGCATGAGGGGAAGAGCAAAGGCAAGAGGAGTCCAGATGAACTGAGATTGGGGCCACATGAACAGCAGAGAGTTTCGTTCCCCTGAGAAGAGGCATAGATTTATAAAGAAGCCTCAGACAGAAAACTAGGATGACAAAAATACCCAGGTCCCCTCTTACTCTCTCCTTGCTGACTAGTCTTTAAAAGCTGCCAGTGGGACAAAGGCCATGGAAGATGCAGGGGAGTGGGCATATGTGCACAGGGCGTGTTGACACTGCTAATTCCGGAGCACAGCAGGGAACTGAAGGGGAAAAACATTTTGCAACCACATCTGAAAGTAGAATCTGGGGAGGCCACAGAGATCTGTGGCCCTCCATGTAGGCAGCGCATCCAAGTCCCTTACAGAGCAAGTTGATAAAAACAGTTTGTAATCTAGAGAATATGGGTACAGAGAAAATAAAAGTATCTTAAAGAACTCAGAGGGTGATGGCATCAGAACACTCTTTCCTCACCCTGACCCTGTCACAGAACCTGGAAATGAAAGTAAGAATGAAGTTACCTGGACTCTACTTAGTGTGGCCTTCGCTCTGGGAATCACTTGTTGGCCTGTACAAGGGGACCTAAATTAGGGTTGCCAGCATTTTGTGCATCTCTCAGACTTGGCACTGGGCTGTCACAAATCTATGTGGGCCTCCAAGGTGCAGCTGTTTCAAAGTGCTAGTTATCCTAGCAGCTATCTATGTCCATCTTTACCCAGTCGTGCAGTCAACTAGTGTCCTACAGAGCAGGTACACTATTCAGGCATAATTTGGGCTTCTAGCTGTGGACACTGTAATCCATGGAAAAAAGGAAAATATTTAATATGATTTCCCCAGGCCATGATCAATATTTTTGAAAAAAGAATCATTCCCTAGCTCTCAGAGGGAAGGATGAATGGATACTGGTTTGTGGCAGGAAAGGTTAATGCTGTCGGCCTCAGGCAGCTGTGTCTGCAGCCTAATGAAGCTCAGATCATTTCCTCTGGTACCCCAGCCTGGGATCTAAGGGATGGTGAAAAGAAAGAATGAAAAGGAGAAGTGTTTTCTCACAAACCCCAACTAATGCAAGGTCCTAGGAAAAGTGAAATGCAGAAAAACCAGAAAGAAAGATGGAGAGACTGCAGTGCTAAGGATGAAACAGGAGAGGGGAGCCAGCTGTATCACAAAACTCCTGGGCTCACTTTTCCTGATTCCCAGGCTGGTAACCAATACATTTCAGCAAAAACCAGTGATGGCATCAGGCATCAAGTGTCCTTTGGAGTAACAGAAGCATTCTCACTTCAAGTGAGCATAACTCTGGACGTGTGTGAGGACACTGGACAATCGGTAGCCATCAATAAGCTTGTCCTGTGAGCTTGAAAAGTGAACTGCACAGGCAAGGGTAAGGTGAGTTTTAGACACGAGTTTTTTTTTTTTTTATCACGGGCAAGACCTGAAGAATAAGGATGGAACCAGAACAGCTTCCAAGGAAGGGACTGCCTGTCAGGGTTGCTGTGTCAGTGAGTTAATTAACCTTTTCTGGATTGAGACATGGGAAGGGGGCTGGGTATGGTATATGTGTGAAGAAGTGATACCGGAGCCTCTGAAGAGAGCAAGTAATGTCATCAACTGAGAACAAGCATATAAGAGCTTAGCATTACAGAACTTAGGCAGAAAAGGAGGAGAAAGACTTTGATTTGTGGAAGAAAAAATGACTATAGCTATTGGTCATTTCTCATAACAAAGAGCTTGTCAAAAGTTAATAAGAAACTAAAGGAAGCTGCAGATTAGAGAACATGGAATGTTAGGCAACATGTTCTGGTTTCTGACATGGCATCTAGTCTCAGGGGACAGGGGGGCTAAGTGAAATTAGAACAGAGGGGGCAGAGAGTATGGAATTGTGAGGTGATCTGTGTTGCATCCTCTCACTTCTAGTATCTGGTTTCACTGATGTTTGTTCTGTGTCTTCCAGAGTTCTCTTTGCTGGTTAGATCCCATTCCATTTGTGAAGTTGGTCTCTAGCAGAGAACTAGAGTTTCTGATATGGAAAAGAAGGTGATTGGGAAACTGAACGACTGCATTTGTCATCTCTTCTTGCCTGCTTCTCAGTAATGTCTGCCTTGAATGTTTGTTCTTAATTGACTAAGCACTTAAATGCCACAGTACTTGTCCCAAATCAGAGATGTCTTGGAGCCAGGTGGTGGCAGCCATAGTCTAATATATTCTACTCTTCTCTAATATTTGTTAGTTCAAAAATGTATGCATTCATTTGTACTTCTGAACCGAGTATGCTCTCTAGTGCAGAGGAAGGGCCTTATGTGTCATGCAAAGAGAGAAAGCATGGTAAAGGTCTTTGGCAAGTTGAGTACTCACAACACCATTGTGACACTACTAACCACCTATATACCTATATACCACCTATATACCCAACCACATATAACCTCTAGCCATATGGACTGGGAGTTGAAATGTGTTGTTTCCTCTGTGTCTACCTACTGGGCAACAGCCTTTGCTGTCTGGCACATCCAGAATTAGAATCACCTTCAGCTCCCTATGCCCACATCAAGATCACTAGAAGCATCGTCCTTTCTTTTCTGTCTGAATATCAGTCTTTTTGGACTCTATTTTTTTTTGTCCTCAAGTCTCTCAAGCCAAGGAATAGAAGGTTCACTTGACCTTTGGTTGTAGTCTGGGCTCTAGTTCAGAGTCTAAAATTGCTGCTGTGCTCCTTGTAAATGGCCTTTCCAGTATCCTCATTCACAAGGTGATGGTAATGTTTACCTTATGAGAAAGTGAGTGTTAAGAGCCAAACTGATTTTGCCTTGTTGTCTTAAGTCCTCAGCCAGTGGCAGTGAGTTCAGCTGTGGTTATTAAAAATCTCCCAGCTTCTGTGCCACCTGGGTGAAGTTGTCCACTACTCCTTCTGACAACCCTCCCACTTTCCATGGTGCCATTTCTGCATCGCCTGTTTTTGCACACATGTTTTTTTTAGATTTAATATTTTTATTACTTTTTTATTTTCTATATTCTTTGTTTACATTCCGAATGCTTTCCCCTTTCCCAGTTCCCCCCTTACCATATGTCCCATAAGTCCCTTTCCCTCCACCCATTCCCCAATCACCCCTCTCCCATTTCTCTGTTCTGGTACTCCTCTATGATACTGGATCAAGTCTTTTCAGGACCAAGGCCCTTTCCTCCCTTTGAAATTTGTAGGCAAATGGTTGGAACTAGAAAATATCATCTTAAGTGAGCTATCCCAATCACAAAAGAATACACACGAAATGCAATCACTGATAAGTGGATATTAATTAGCCCAGAAGCTCTGAATACTCAAGACACAATTAGCGAATCATATGCACACATGTTTTTTATATACTTCTCTATGTATATCTGTCAGATACCACGGGACATTGAAAGTCATTTCTGAATTCTGCAGCCCAGGGGCAATATAAGGTTTGTTTGTTTTTTTTTTTTTTTGCATGTGAATTTTTGGTTCTTTTTAGTAACTTGATTGCACAGCTCTCTAGTGTAAACTCTGTATATGACAGATTCATATGAGCCACAATGTCAAATGGGTGGTCACTGTAACACATGGACTGAGATAAGGAGATTAGTTTGTTAAAAGAATATTTACACCTAGTATCTAAACTACTAGACATTCTAAACTACTGGGACATCTAACTACTGGGACATTCTAGAATAAAAATGAAATCACATCTATATTTGAACATAAGACCAATGAATTTTGGCTGCAGTCTTTGTCTGTGGGCCATTTCCTAGTTCCTGGAAATCTTTGGCCCTCAAGCTAAAGGAATGTGCCAATGTGACACACAACTGGAAGTCTTGAACAACCTGCTCTTAAAGGATTAATACCCCTTCCTTCTAGCAGTCCCCTTCCAATCCTTCTCCCCATCCCACTGCTGACAGCCCTTTCTGCTGTGGCAGAACCTTGCCAGCTTTGCTGCAGTGAAGATTCCATCTCCTGATACTTCCTAGAGAACCAGCCACTCAGGGCATTTGAGAACTAGCCACTCAGGGCATTTGCACTTTCTGCTGAGGCAGAATCTTGCCAAGTCTGCCACAGTAAAGACACCATCTCCTGAACCTTTCTAGAGAACCAGCTACTCAGGGCATTTGAGAACCAGCCACTTAGGGCATTTGCTCTTTCTGCAGTGGCACAATCTTACCAGGTCTGCCACAGTGAAGACACCATCTCCTGATACTTCCTAGAGAACTAGCCACACACAGGTCACTTGGAGTTCAGAAAGACCTGGGAGCACAGGAGAGCTGGCCTCCCAGGAGAGCCTACATACCTGTGTGCACAGAGAGAACTGGAATCCCAAGATACATACATATACATAGGCTTGTAGGACAGATAAGCCAAAATCAGAGACAGCAAGACCAGCTAACACCAGAGAAAACTAGATAGCAAAAGACAAACACAAGATCATTATCAACAGAAACCAAGGCAACATGGCACCATGAGAACCCAGTTCTCCCACAAGAGCAAATACTGGATACCTCAACACACCAGAAAAGCAAGAGCTGGATTTAAAATCACATCTCATGATGCTGATAGAGGACTCCAAGAAGGACATAAATAACTCCCTTAAAGAAATAGAAGAGAACATGGGTCAACAGGTAGAAGCCCTTAAAGAGGAAACCCAAAAATCCCTTAAAGAAATACATGAGAACATGGGTCAACAGGTAGAAGCCCTTAAAGAGGAAACACAAAAATCCCTTAAAGAAGCAAAGGAGAGCATGGGTCAACAAGTAGAAACCCTTAAAGAGGAAACAGAAAAATCACTTAAAGAAACACAGGAGAACATGGGTCAACAAGTAGAAGCCCTTAAAGAGGAAACATGAAAATTCCTTAAAGAATTTCAGGAAAACACAAACAAACAAATGAAGGAACAGAACAAAACTATCCGAGATCTAAAAGTGGAAGTAGAAACAATAAAGAAATCACAAAGTGAGACATCTCTGGAGATATAAAACCTAGAAAGAATTCAGGAGTCATAGATGCAAGCATCAACAACAGAATACAAGAGGTAGAAGAAAGAATCCCAGGAGCTGTAGATAAAATAAAAAAACATTGACTCAACAGTCAAAGAAAATGCAAAAAGCTTGTAACCCAAAACATCCAGGAAATCCAGGACACAATGAGAAAACCAAACCTAAGGATTATAGGTATAGGAGAGAGCAAAGAGTTACAACTTAAAGGGCCAGCAAATATCTTCAACAAAATTATAGAAGAAAACTTCCCTAACATAAAGAGAGAGATGCCCATGAACATACAAGAAGCCTACAGAACAGACGGGACCAGAGCAGAAATTCCTCCCATCACATAATAATCAAAACACCAAATGCACTAAACAAAGAAAGAATATTAAAAGCAGTAAGGGATAAAGGTTAAGTAACATATAAAGGCTGACCTATCAGAATTACACTAGACTTCTCACCGGAAACAATGAAGGCTAGAAAATCCTGGGCAAATGTCATACAGACCCTAAGAGAATATGAATGTCAGCCTAGGTTACTATACCCAGCAAAACTCTTAATTACCACAGGCAGAGAGACCAAGATATTCCATGACAAAACCAAATTTACACAATATCTTTCCACAAACCCAGTGCTTCAAAAGATAATGGGTAGAAAATACCAACACAAGGTTGGAAACTACACCCTAGAAAAAGCAATACAGTAATTTTCTTTCAACAAACCCAAAAGAAAATAGCCACACAAACAGAATTCCACCTTTAACTATGAAAATACAGAGAGCAACAATCACCTTTCCTTAATATCTCTTAACATCAGTGGTCTCAATTCCCCAATAAAAAGACATAGAATAACAGACTTGACATGTAAACATGACCCAACATTTTGCCGCATACAAGAAACCCACCCCAGTGACAAAGACACTCATTACCTCAGAGTCAAAGGTTGGAAAACAATTTTCCAAGCATATGGTCCCAAGAAACAAGCTGGGGTGGCCATACTTATATCAGATAAAATTAACTTTCAACCAAAAATTGTGAAAAAAAGATAAGGCAGACACTTCATACTTATTAAAGGAAAAATCTACCAAGGTGAACTCTCAATTCTGAACATCCATGGTCCAAATGCAAGGGCACCCACATTTATAAAAGAAACTTTACTAAAGCTCAAAGCACACATTGTAGCCCACACAATTATAGTGGGAGACGTCAACACCCCACTTTCAACAATGGGCAAATCATGGAAACAGAAACTGAGCAGAGACACAGTGAAACTAACTAAAGTCATGGACCAAATGGATCTAACAGATATTTATATAGCATTTCATCCTCAAGCAAAAGAATATATCTCCTTCTCAGCACCTCATGGTACCTTCTCCAAAACTGACCATATAATTGGTCACAAAACAGGCCTCAACAGATACAGGAATATTGGAATAATTTCATGTACCCTATCTGATCACCATGGCCTAAGGCTGGTCTTGAGTTCAAACAAAAACAACAGAAAACACACATACACATGGACATTGAACAATGCTCTACTCAATGATAGCTTGGTCAAGGAAGAAAAAAAAGAAAGAAATCAAAGACATTTTAGAATTTAATGAAAATGAGGACACATCATACCAAAACTTATGGGACACAATGAAAGCAGTGCTAAGAGGAAAACTCATAACTCTAAGCCTCCAAAAAGAAATTGGAGAGCACTTACCATAGCAGCTTGACAACATACCTGAAAGCTCAAGAACAAAAAGAAGCAAATACACCCAAGAGGAGGAGACTGCAGGAAATAATCAACCTCAGGGCTGAAATCAACCAAGTAGAAACAAAAGGAACTACACAAAGGATCAACAAAACCAGGATCTGGTTCTTTGAGAAAATCAACAAGATAGATAAACCCTTAGCCAGACTAATCTCTGCAGGGCTCAGAGGCACTACCCAAATTAATAAAATCAGAAATGAAAAGGGAGACATAACAACAGTCACTGTGGAAATTCAAAAAATCATCAGATCCTACTACAAGAGCTTATACTCAACAAAATTGGAAAATGTGGAAGAAATGGACAATTTTCTAGATATATACCAGGTGCCAACTTTAAAACAGGATCAGAGAAACCATCTAAATAGTCCCATAAATCCTGAAGAAATAGAAGCAGTTGTTAATAGTCTCACAACAAAAAATAAAGCCCAGAACCAGATAGATTTAGTGGTGAATTCTATCAGATCTTCAAAGAAGAGCCAATACTGATACTCTTGAAACTATTCTACAAAATAGAAATTCAAGGAACAATTCCCAATCCATTCTATGAAGCCACAATAATGTTTATACCTAAACCAATCAAGGAAAGAGAACCTCAGAGCAGTTTCCCTTATAAACATTGATGCAAAAATTCTCAACAAACTTCTGGCCAACCAAATCCTAGAATGCATCAAAACAATAATTCATCATGATCAAGTAGGGTTGATCCCCATGGATATAGGGATGGATCAATATACGGAAATCTATCAATGTAATACATAAACAAACTCAAAGAAAAAACCACATGGTCATTTCATTAGATGCTGAAAAAGCTTTTGATGAAATTTAACATCCCTTAATGATAAAAGTCTTGGAGTGATCAGGAATTCAAGGCCCATACCTAAACATAGTGAAAGCAATATACTGTAAACCTGTGGCTAACATCAAAATAAATGGAGAGAAACTTGAAGCAATCCCACTAAAATCGGGGACCAGACAAGGCTGCCCACTCTCTCCTTATCTATTCAATATAGTACTCACAGTCCTAGCCAGAGCAATTAGACAACAAAAGGATATCAAAGGTATACAATTGAAAGGGAAGAAGTCAAAGTATCACTATTTGCAAATGATATGATTGCATACTTAAGTGACCTCAAAAATTCCACCAGAGAACTCCTAAAGCTGTTAAACAACTTCAGCAAAGTGGATATAAAATTAAACTCAAACACATCAGTAGCCTTCCTCTACTCAATGGATAAATGAGCTGAGAAAGAAATTAGGGAAATGACACCCTTCACAATAGTCACAAATAGTATTACATACCTTGGTGCGACTCTTACCAAGCAAGTGAAAGATCTGTATGACAAGAACTTTAAGCCTCTGAAGAAATAAATTGTAGAAGAACTCAGAAGATGGAAGGATCTCCCATGCTCATGGATTGGAAGTATTAATATAGTAAAAATTGCCATCTTGCCAAAAGCAATCTACAGATTCAATGCAATCCCCATCAAAATTCCACACCAATTCTTCATAGAGCTAGAAAGAACAATCTGCAAATTCACTTGGAATAAAAAAAATCCAGGATAAAGAAATCTATTCTCCAAAACAGAAGATCTACCAGGGGGAATCACCATCCCCAATCTCAAGTTCTACTACAGAGCAATAGTCATAAAAACTGTGTGGTATTGGTACAGAGACAGGCAGGAAGATCAATGGAATAGAACTGGAGACCCAGATATGAACCCACATACCTACCGTCACTTGATATTTGACAAAGGAGCTAAAAACATCCAGTGGACAAAAGACAGCATTTTAAAAATAGTGGTGCTGGATCAACTGGAGGTCAGCATGCAGAAAAAATGCAAATTGACCCATTCTTATCTCCTTGTACAAAGCTCAAGTCCAAGTGGATCAAGGACCTCCACATAAAACCAGATACTTTGAAGCTTATAGAGGAGAACTTAGGGAAGAAGCTTGAACACATGGGCCCAGAGGAAAATGTCTTGAATAGAACACCAATGGCTTATCCTCTAAGAACGAGAATCCACAAATGGGACCTCATAAAACTGCAAAGCTTCTGTAAGGCAAATGACACTGTCAATGGGACAATATGGCAACCAACAGATTGGGAAAAGGTCTTTACCAACCCTACATCAGATAGAGGACTAATATACAGTGTATACAAAGAACTCAAGAAGTTAGACTCTAGAGGATCAAGTAGCCCTATTAAAAAATGGGGTATAGAGCAAAATAGGAAATTTTCAACTGAGGAAGCTCGAATTGCTCTGAAGCACCTAAAGAAATGTTCAGCATCCTTAGTTATCAGTGAAATGCAAATCAAAACAACCCTGAGATTCTAGTCAGAATGGCTATGATGAAAAACTCAGTGGACAACAGATGCTGGAGAGGATGTAGGAAAAGAGGAACACTTCTCCATTGCTGGTGGGATTGCAAGCTGGTAAGAAAAAAACACTCTGGAAATCATTTTGACAGTTCCTCAGAAAATTGTACATAGTACTACATGAGGACCCAGCTATACACTCCTGGGCATATATCCAGAATATACTCAAACATGTAATAAGGACACTTGCTCCACTATGTTCATAGCAGCCTTATTTATTATTTCCAGAAGCTGGAAAGAACCTAGATGTCCTTCAACAGCAGAATGGATACAGAAAATGTGGTACATTTACACAATGCAGTAAATTAAATGCAGCAATTAAAAACAATGAATTCATGAAATTTTGGGGCAAATGGATGGAACTAGAAAGTGTCATCCAGAATGAGGTAACCCAATCACAAAAGAACAGACATAGTATGCACCCACTGATAAGTGGATATTAGCCCCAAAGCTCAAATTAAACATGTTACAATTCACAGACCTCAGGAGGCTCAAGAAGGAGGAATACTAAAGGCAGGGTGCTTTGGTTCCTCAGAGAAAGGGAACAAAATATTCACAGGAACAACTATGGAGACAAAGTGTGCAGCAGAGACTGAAGGAAAGGCCACCCAGAGACTGTTCTGCCTGGGGATTCATTCTATAAACAGTCACCAAACCCCAAATCTACTATGGCTGACAAGAAGTGCATACAAAAGGAGCCTGTTATGGGTGTCTTTGGAGGGGCCTGCCAGAGCCTCACAGATACAGCGGCGAAGACTAGCAGCCAAACACTGGACTTAGCATGAGGTTCACAATGGAGGAGTCAGAGGGCAAACTGGAGGAGCTGGGGGCGGGGGAGGTTTACAGCCCCATGGGAAGAATGAAGATGTCAACCAACCAGATGCCCTAGGTCTCCCAGAGACTGAGCCATCAATCAAGGGGTACACATTGTTCCAGCCAAAAGAGTGGCAGAGGAATGCCTTGTCCAGCATCAGTGGGAAGAGAGGTCCTTGGTCCTGTGATGGTCAGTGGTCAATAGAGGCCCCAGTGTGGAGAAATCAAGTGGGGGTCGTGGGAGTGGGTTGGGTGGAGGAGCATATTCTTTGAGGCAGGTGGTAGGAGGCTGGGTTGGGGGTTTTGGGGGAGGGGGGAAACCGGAAAGGGGTATAACATTTGAAATGTAAATGAAGAATATATTCAATAAAAAAGAAAAGAAAAGAAAAAAGGCTGAATACCAATAAAAGAGCCACTTTTCCCTTGCTATCTTAAAATGGCAGCCTGAGGTCCCTCGATCACAAGCTACATTCCTTTACTTGAGGCTTTAGGTTTTTCAGTGGGTGTGGAATCTTTAGGACTACAAGGTGCACTTAATAGTTAAAGTAAATACGATTTTCTGTAATGAGGGTGAACATTCAGAGATCCAGTTCATCCCTTGCTGAAACAACTCCATCTGAAGACATTCTAACACCAGGAAGTTGTTCTTATGACCACAGGAAATATTCCAAGGCTTAGTGAGAATGACTACTGTTAGCCAGGCTAGAAGAAAGGTAGAGTGCCCAGGGCCATCAGATCCTTCTGCATTCA
The DNA here is from genome assembly GCA_002335545.1 of Apodemus speciosus. Classification (NCBI taxonomy): domain Eukaryota; kingdom Metazoa; phylum Chordata; class Mammalia; order Rodentia; family Muridae; genus Apodemus; species Apodemus speciosus. The sequence continues at coordinate 374,530 of BDUI01000176.1, forward strand.
GGATCTGACAGCCTTGTCATCCTTTACATGAGTTGTCAGCTACCACTGAAGAACAGGAAATGTTCAAGAATGAAAAGGTCAGGGCCACCTTTTCTTGTAATATAGTGTGTGTGTGTAGAGGGAGTGGGGAGACAGAGAAGGTGGATAGATGTGGAAGGAGGACACACACACACACACACACACACACACACACACACCATGAATCTTCTAGGTGACAGGTGGCACATGTGTTGAGTTATGGTTTGTGCTGCCAGTCTTCTGAAGTTATTGGCAATGGATGTGCTTAGCTCATAACAGTTTGCAAATCCAAATTAAGTACTACTGCCCCCATTCAAATTGTGCTTTCTGCTTTTGGTTTATTAATACTTGATGTTTTAATAATATATTAACTCAAGCATTAAAACTGGCCAATCCAAGTGTTGGGTGGAATTAAAGGTATAAAGAGTTGGAAAATATTTATAGCCTAAAATTCCATTAAGAAATTCTATTTAAAAATTCAGCTGCACAGAAGAACATTAAACAGTTGGGACTTAATAAATTCTGTCACTGGGTGAATAGAGTGTTAGGAACTAATGTTCAGAGAACCAAGTTAATTAATAGTAATTTAGAAAAAAAATGTATTAAGAAACTTGCTTGCCATGGTCCAACAAGAAGGGGGCTGGATTTGGAGTAAGTATATTGTTCTGTGGAACAACTGGGCTTTATTACTCCTACGCCTGATTAAAAATAACATCTTGCTGTCCCAGGCCTAGGTCGTTGTATTTATATTGCTTTTCTTTTGCCTTTACAAAGCATGCTTTCCTCACGTGACTACAGAACTGTCTGACTTGCCTTCACTGTAATTTTCTGCTTCCAATTTTTCAGTACTTTGGAAGCTGGATGGTGTTTCTTTTTACTAGGGACCACAGAACCCCAACATTCTCACACTGAGAAAGAAAGTTCCAGAACTGAATGAGATACCTTGCCCAGAAGTGGCCTGCCATCTGTCTGCTGTCTGTCTGCCTCTGATGCACTTTTGCATTTTCCTTTTTCAGTTGTCTCAGGGGTCTCCGGAACCCATTGAACAGAACTTTCTTACCTCAGATTATCACTTACTTCACCATTCACGGACTGCAAACAACTGGTCCCCAAGTGACCCCACAGGTAAGAGGGACCTGGCTTCCACAAAAAGGAAACAGAAAGAGCCGTTTTGCTCATATAGACATCTGTCCTAAAATACCACCTCCACCACATACACACACAAAATAATGGTCTGTTTCTGTTTGTTCACTGAGGCAGCAGTTGGAGATACACTGAGTAGGATCTAGAGGTTCCTAGAGACCATGTCTCACACAGGCCGCTCCCTCCGTTGCTCATTAACACTATAAACAAACAGCAGGGTCTCTCTGTGTGAACTGTATTTCCTTTCATTTATTTTTTTCATGGTTGCCTAAAGAAGTCAAATCTAGGAAGATAAGAGGCAGAAATGGAAGGCTTAAATATTCAAATTGGAGACAACTTGAGGCACACTCAAAGCATCCACATCAGGATCTGACTTTCTGTTTTCTTTTCGGAATAATGCCACACAGGGAAGCTGGGCAGCATCAGATCCCAGACACAGACTCTGGGCACTTGGTCTTTGGATTCAGATCTCTGTCAGCCATTAAGTAGCTGAGCTTGTGCCTCTGAAGCTCAGCGCCGCCTCTAACATGGGAGTAAACAGAAGAACCCCACACTGAAACGATGAGCAGGACAATCCGTTTACAGGCCGTAGAGTCAGTGTGAGGGGGTCTGGCGGGCATAGCAAGAGCCAGGCCTTTGGAGGGGCTCAGCATGGCCATATTCTTGAGATGCCTAAGGAGGAGAAGCAGAATCCGTTCTGCTGACATTTCAGAGTCCCCAGCAACTGCAGTAGTGCTGGACACAGGCTCCAGAAGAGAAGTTTCACAGTTAGTGGAATATTTGAGAGCTTTCAGGGATATATTGTTGTTGCCTAAGAAATCATTTTTTGCATGTTGTCAAGCTTTGTCTGAGTGTGTATTCTTGTCACAAATCAAATCCTTGTGGACACAGTGTCATTTAAACAGAACCTGGAAATCCCGAGCAAGATAACATGATGTCATTTGCTTTTAACAGCTGCTCCCTGATTAGGTCAGTTCACCTGCTGGTCAAACTCATCAAAGTAACTAAGGTGCAGTGGACTTTGGTGGAAGTCTCCCAGAAGCCTGAGACTGGACCAACTAACTCCTCCTAGGGCCGCTAGCCACCCCATTACAGAGCAGAGGCTTAGCAAAACCTGATGCCAGAACCGGCTACACTATGGGCAGCGCCTTTAAACAGGGCTTTAGAAAGGGCCAGTACCCTGTCTTCATGCTTCTCCTCAGCCAACTTAGTAACTCTTCTCTTGCCTGCCTCCAGGGAGTATCCTCAAAGGTCAGTGCAAGCTAGCTCAAGGGAAACTGACAACTGGTTTTGGTAGCTTCCCAATGCATTCAGGTGCTATGTGTCTGGAATCACCTTGACACACATCTCCTCACCTTCCTTGTCCTCAGCCTATTTTCACTAAGCATTGCTCCTAAGTCTTTGTTTATTGCTTTGTAATGGCCTTACCTGGAGTAGTGAAACAGAAGAGAAATAAGGCCAAGACATTTTGGAATTCACTTATTATTAATAAAATGTAGTGTGTGTGTGTGTGTGTGTGTGTGTGTGTGTGTGTGTGTGTGTAGGTCACAGACAATATTTAGGGGTCCAGGGAGGGATCAGATTCAGGTCACCAGGCTAATGATCTGCTCAACCATCTCTCCGGCCCTGGAATTTGCTTTTGAGTCTTTATAGTTAAGAAGTTGACCATATTCACTGCCATTAAAATATTAATTGCTAGCAATGTATAAGTAAGAAGTTATGAAGCAAGGGTTGATGTTCTGTAAATGTTATGTTTCAGGTCCACCCAGAAGCCTTGAAGTGGAAGAGGGAATCACATATGAGCAGATGCAGGTAGAGTTTCCAAAGCCCCTGCATGCTTTTACTTGTATTGCTTGTAATCTTGTATTAACCAGGCTATCTGTCGATTGCAGACTGTGATTGAAGAAGTCCTTGAGGAAAGTGGCTATTACAACTTTACAACCAAGAGGTGAGATCCAGGGTTTACTTTCAAAGGTGAAAGATGAATTGAGGTACAGTTGGCCATTAGATCTGCTTTCTCCATCCTTGACTCCTGAAAGCTGCATTTCTACAAACTAATTTTAGATAGCATTATATTTGCTTTGAGTAGATACAGACATGGGGGAATAGGTGTTGCCCCACTCTCATGGAGATATCACTACTTTGTTCTACAATGAAGCAGAAGTTTACTGCATAGTAGCCACTGGCTGCTTATAAGATAATGAGCATGAGACAATGGGAAAGCATTCACAGAAGTCATTGTTGGTTACCTTCCTCATGAAGCGCCCATTCCTGCTGATTCTGGCCTTTCCTGAGGAGAGAAATTCAATGGAAAAGAAGTCAGGCCCTGCCATTTGAGGATTGGCCAGCATGTGTGGAAGTACTGTCTGGAAGGGCATGCATGGGCTATGGTAGTTGCAGTTCAGAGTTTGTCCCTCTGTGTTCTTGAACTGTCTACATATAGCATGTACCCCAGATGCTCAGGGCTGTTTTAGGATATGGAGTCCTCTTGGGTATGCTCCCCCAAGCGGCCTTCTCTTGGGGGAAGAATACACTCCCTACTCCTGTCAGGAGAGCTACTTAGTGTTAGCTTTCTAAATTATCCTGGAAGTGTTCCTTAAGGACAGCTAGTAGCCTGGAAAATGAGGACTCAACATCAGCTTGCAAAGGTCATTAGAGAGAAATTACATTCTTCTTTGAGCTCAATTCAGTCTCTTGCTTGTCTCTTCCTGCTGCTATTCCAGCCAGCCTTTATTATGAAACACAAATGAGATTCATAATATTCAACCACTTGCTCTTTTGGCTTGATAAAATATTTCTAAAATACAGTCTTTGCAAACTTAGCATTGCCTGTGATTTGGGACTGTAGAGTCAAGATGAGTCATCATCTTGCAAGGGTCCATGGTTGTTAGACATCACCATCCTTCAGGTGTTCTTCTCCCAGCATTCCTGTGGAGATATTTGCATTCTCACTTTTTGCTCTGCTCTAGTGCAGGGCAAACAAGCTTTCTATGCCTGGTGTGCACGTCTCTGTTCCTGACTTTCACCATCTTATTATTTCAAGTGTCCTTGGCTTGAAGTCATGGGGCATAAGTTATTCTACAACTGTTGTCACTGTGTGTGTATTCCCATAGATGCTCAGGAATAAGGGAAACAAATAGCTTCACATTCTTGTAGAAAAATGGAAGACTGTGTCAATGAAAACTTAGGTGTGTACATCTATAGAGTCTTAATGCTTGACATTATTGGTTTATTTAATTGTACTTCTCTCTTCTCATCTATGACTAAATGTAAACCATGCAATCTAAGCTAGAAACACAGCAGATCACAGCTGACTGATTCAGTGACTGTCCAGGTGATCTGTGCATAAGTGAGAGAGAGTCTTAAATTGTAAAAGTGGGGCTGAGGAGGCAGCTCAGTGGGTGGGAAAGTGCTTGCCCTGGAAGTATGAGGGGCCCCACCCCGACACACACTCATGCTAAAAATAACTAAAACAGGCATGGGGACTGGAGAGATGGCTCAGTGACTAAGAACTTTGGCTCCTCTTCTAAAAAACTGGTTCAATTACCAGTACCCATATAGTGGATCACAACTGTCTAACTCCAGTTCAGGGGATTCAATACCCTCTTCTGACCTTCCTGGGCACCAGGCAGGCGTGTGCTACACAAACATACAGGAAGCCAGAACACCTCTAGACATAAAATACTTTGTTTATAAAATACAAAGTTTAGAGATAAGAAAAAAAGGAAGCAGAAAGTCAGGTGTGGTCATACATGCTTGTAATCTCAGCACTTATTCCCTAGGCTCCCTGGACACTCAGCCTAAGCAGACAGTTCTCCCCATCTTTCACCACATGGGTCCCAGGGATTGAACTCAGGTTGTCAGGCTCGTTGGTAAATGCCTTTCCCCTCTGAGCCAGCTTGCTGGCCACTAAGATTATTTAACAACATTTTTTGTCATGCTATACATATATAGAAGATACACATATAGAAGCAGCTTCGAGAAGCATATATAGAGAAGATAAAAACAATGTGTGTCAGATCTGCTTGCCTTGCTTTGTCTGTTCAGGCTGATGAACCTGTGATATAGGTAAAGGAACACAGACGTTCACGGGGCATTCATCACTTTGGATGACATTGATTTTCCAGTGTGAAGAATCACTGGTGTTCGTTGGGCTTAGAACTTAAGAAAAATCCTGTTATTAACAAGTTTCAGCAAAAGATCAGAACTCTCTGAGACTTCCCATTTTATTAATTACTTTATTCATTGTGGTTTATTTATTATACCTGTTTGCGTAAGCCAGGGATATTGAAATTTGAGGGTTGGATAGAAATGTTTGTGACTCTATGGCACTGTTTCTACTTCTAGATCTTCTAGGTGTCACTCTTTTCCATGGGGGACCAAGAGCTACACAACCCAAAGATGAGAGTCCTGCAGTGGAAAAAAAATGGAGTTTCCCGGTCAAGTTCAAGTTCTGCTGGGCTTCAGCCATAATGTGACAGCAAGATGCCCAGGACTGCACAGGAAAGAGCCACATGCTGCAGGAGTGTTCTTACAGCTCTACGGGGGTGTGAGGCAGCCACAGTCCTGGGCTCTGTCCCCGCTGTGCATTGTATGCACAATAACAGGCTATCTGTGTGCTTCTGGCAGAAAACACGGCAAAATGGCTACCAGGGATGGGGTGGAGCAGCAGCACAGAAATTCCCTTGAGGTTAAATGTGAAAACAACTTATATTTTTCAAAGGAACATTTTATATTCAAGATGGCTGAAACTATGCTTAAAAATATGTAGCCTTCCATGTACACAGAATAGTTTTAGATAAAATAATTACAAAGACCCAGTGCAAAATATTAGGTATTCCATTGGGTTCACATTTTTTAATCTTAAATGAAATTCAGAACATGGTAGTTTATAAATGAGCTGACTGGTTCTCTCTGATCCACTTGGGTGCTAGAGGTTCTGAAACATGACACAGTGTAGACAGTATTTATAACCTTGCACACAAGTATACGAGTTTGGATACTCAAATCGCAGCTAGAGCAGTAGAGTCTATTGCTATGCAATATGTGTACATGGCATATGTCCAGGGATGGAGGGAGCTTGCTTAGGCTGGTGCTGCTTGCCGTTACTCAAGCTTGCTGTGTTTCTAGGACACATTAAAGAAGTGATAGAGTGTGAAAGAGATGACAGTTCTTATTCTAGACCTTACTAAATTACCTGTGTGTAAGAAAAGCATTTATTGTTTGAGAACTCCCCCCCGCCCCCGAGTTATAAACTATAAATTCCTTCTTTATTCACTGAGATGGTCCAAAGAGAAGTCAATCCTAGGGGTAAGAATAGCATACCATCTCTATGTAGAGTGGATACTAGGCCACTGGGCTCAAATTACTCCTCTTCAACTGGCTTCTGATAACTCCCTTTTGGCACCAACTCAAACTGTCCATGTCCCCACTTCAGGAACAACTCATTGACGTAATTAGCAAGTTTAACATCCCATTGCTTTTGTTGTCTTTAATTACATTGCTGCATTTTAGCATGATTGAATAGTGCAATAATATTGGCCATCATTAGAACACAGTATAACCTTCCTGAAGTCATACTATTTCTTAGAATTAGTGTGTTTAACATTTAAACCACCCCTCTGTTCTCCTTGATCACACACTAACTGATGCTTTTGAGGGTTACTAATGATATTTTTGTCTTTAAGCCAAGATAAAAACTAAAATACCTATAATTTTAAATATTAAATACAGTGATGAAACCATTCAATTTCAGCTTTCAAAACAATTCCATCCATATATGAATTTCACACACAGAATCCAAACATTATTATTGATTCACTGAAGCAATGCTTTATTTCTGTCTGCATAGTCACTGCTTAGCTCAACTGATATGTGGCAGATGGCAGAGCCCTAGAGGGACATAGGCTAGAGTCATGACAGAAACCCCTCATAGAATGCACTAAGCTGTGGCGTGAATGCTCAGAGAGGCAAATTCTTTCTCAAGTGACAATGCATATAAATATAAAATAATGGCATCCATTGCCTTGGTAAAGAAAAAAATTAATTGAGGTATTTTTTTAATGAGCGCAGTGAAAATGTGAAAGAGATACAGTTTCTCTGTACCTCTTTTAGGTCATAGGAGTGGTATTTATTATAGAACAATTAGCAAAATTATAAAATTAGTAAAATAAGCCAACATTAAAATAAGCCCTAGTACAGCTGCTCAGGCCCAGCTGTGCAGTAGCTGCTGGGTTTCCTAAAGGAAAGTATGTGTGTGTTCCCCTTGAGTCCCTATCCCCGCACTTCCATTCCCCCATTTCTGTCTAAGGAAGCCATTTTCCTGCAGTAAACTTAATCTTCCAAAGTGCTCATTCTGTGACCTTCAGACAGGAACAAGATCAGTCATTTTGTCTTCATCAGTGGAATTGTCTTTACTGCAAAGAAGTGGCTACTTGAGACCAATGTGCCTCATAATCTCTTCTTGATTGCATTTACATTTTTCTTTTTGTCTTGTATAATTTTTAATGATTTGTTGTACAATGAAATCCTGTGAGTCGTTGACTCCATCTCATTCCCAGTGACCGAATATTATATAGGGTAAAATTTGAATTAATCTCTTCGGATAACTTTTGACGCACAAACGCTTCAGCTAATTATGTTTTGACCCAGCAGCTCTTTCTGTTTTTCTGTACTTGAAACTTCAATTCATTCTTTAAAAGCAAAATGCTCCATTCTCAGGAAACTGGCTACAGCAAAGATATTTCCTCTTGTATTTTTTTCTTGTCTTGTGACAGATGTGCAGTCTTCAAGGGAATAAGGTGAGAAGTAGACAAATGTTAGAGGAATTTCAGAAACACACATGCACACATGCATGCATATTGGGGGCACTATTATGAAATTCATACAAATTAAGATCTTCCTACATAAGTGCCTCCTGAGACTCATTAAATGTAATGCATTTAAATGCTTAGGGACAAATAGGGAACTGGATGATTATATCTAATTCCATTGATATCACCACCAAGTCACCACTTATATTTCAGATTTGTGAAGGCAATAATATTGACTAGTCATTCTATCAGTATTAATAAGCATAGAGCATACATAAAACCCCTCTTTAATCTCTCTCTTTCTGGAATTACCTAAGTGAACATTATGTGTTCCTTTAAAAATCCACACATTGTGTGTGTGTGTGTGTGTGTGTGTGTGTGTGTAGATATAAAAAATTGATCTGAAGCAACTTTTATTGTTCGCTTCCTATTTTTTGAAAATGTTGGTTTCCATGAGTACCAAAATCACCTACCAGACAGTGCAGGGCCTCCTGATAAGGACAGCCTCTCAGCATCCAAAGCATGTAGCAATGAATGGAAGCTGAAGGCTACCACACCCTGACCTTAAGCCTCTGTGAAACTCTGTCTGAACAGTAAATTCTTTACGTTCAAAACCCGGATGTCATACATATGTGTTTGCTGCCTTTTGGATTGTGTTAATGTCCTTTGGTGTAAGGTGACAGCTTTGAACATGTTGTTTCTATGGTTACAATGCTCTACTAGCACATGCCACTTTTGGCTGCTATTGACCCACGTGGTTGCTAACTCATGTGTCTCAAGGAAGCAACTTCATGAAGAGACTTTCGTTAACTTGCACGTAGCAAATGTGGCTGTTATGACTTTACTGCTGTTGCTATTTTGAGATTTTTAAGAGGGACAGAGAAGATTTTGCAATTTTGATGAGATGACAGGTGGCTATTGCTAGCTTATGCATCCTCTGGGTGATAGCCATTTGCACACGTGAGGATGGTACACCCTGAAGTCCCAGCAGATTCTTCACATGGGACGACTGGTGGACTCCACATCTGTGCAGCATCTGACTCATTGTATTGGGATGTGTAAGTTTGGTTCATATTGTAGAAATGAGTTCCCCTTCACTGAAAGTGGGCTCTCATGTTTCTGCAAGCATGATGCTGCTCGCCTTCCTTTCATTATACTCTGTGAAACCAGCCCTGCTCTGTCTATTATTAGAAATAAGAAAATCACACGAATAGTGTGGCTGCTACATGAGCTATTCCAGGTAGCTTATCTGTTTCTCCTGAACAAGGTATTTAATCATTATGGAAAATAATGTCTAGATGCAAGGCTGATGACCAGCAGGCAAGATGGCTGCTTGGAATTGATATGGTGAGGTCACTAGTGTACACTTGACTAAGTGTTGGAAAACATGTCAAGAAAGAACTATCCCCCCAAACAAAGAAAGTCTATACCAGAAACAATGATCTGAGGAAGGCAATGCTTAAGGACTTGTCACTGCTTAGCCATTCAATGAAGACCCCTTACTGATATCCCACCATTTAGTTCTATATGCTGAATGCCATTGAAGCCAAGGTTGTAAGAAAGAATTTAAGACATGAAAGTGCTATTAAGTTTTAGCTAAATTCCTGACATTTCCTGTCATCTTTGCCTCATAATTCAGTGAATTTGAGCAGGAATGGTACTGTTTAAGGGAGCCTCATCCTGTGACAGAACATTGTGTTTGGGGGACCCAGAACTTCTGCCTTGTAAAGCTGACAGATTTTCCAAGGAAGTTAAGTTAATTCCCAAACACAATCTTGCTTTCTGAAGATAGAGGGCATAAAATTCCCAAGGCGGGGTATCACCCAGAGGCACTTCATTGGGGAACAGTTGATCAGAAACCCAAGTGATCCCTGCTGTTGGGTCCCCTGGGACTAGCAACTGGGCACAGTCACAGCAAGCTGGCCTCTCAGACATCAGCAGAGCTCCATCAAAATCTCATGACATCATGAGTCCTCAGGGCAGATCCCTGTGAGGCATGGAGGAGGCACTGGGCTCCACGTAGAACCACTACTGCTGCTGTTTTTGGTGCTAGGGACAGAGTCTAGAGCACAGCACATAGTAAACAAGTACCCCACTACATTGCTATACAAGAAACTGGCCCCAAAGTGGCAGCCTTATCTGCCTGTAAGTCAACATGGCTGTGTCCCTGGGGCCTTGATTTCTTCCTCATCTTCCAGTTCAGGCTCATTTTGTGTGACAATAAAATTTTTTACAAAACGATTTGTGAAAAATTTGAATGGGTAGCTGCAGGGATGTGTGAATACAGTTGCTCAGTGTGGTTGGGCAAAGGGATGCTGCAGATATTTTCAGGATTTGCCAGTAGACTGCATGGTGACTAGCTGTGGAAAGATCCCATTGTTTTCTTCCTCCGAACTAGGAAACAGAAATCAGATAGAAGAAAAATCATTTCAGTATTTTGCTTCCTGACATTTACTAGGTATGATCTTAATTGGAGGGCTTCCTGACTTCGATGGTTTCTAGTGGTGATTCCATGAATATCAAAAAGAGTGGTGCTGTCCTGAGAGGAATTGCAGACTCTGTTCTCTCTCCCACAACACAGAGTTGTTTTCCTGAGATAGGATCTTGTTTTGCCCTAGCACCCTCCATTCAGGTCACCCAGGTTTTGCAAGCCCTCAATGCTCTCATCCCTAGTCACAGAAGGGGGCCTGCATTTTAGGGGGATACCCGCAGTATAAGAGCAGCAAGTGTGTCTGTTGTCTGCCCCCCAAAGCTCTCTCTGAACACAGTGACTCTCTAATGCAACTACACAGTCATAAGATGAAAAAGGGAAAGAGATGCCTCTATAGAAGATTCATCCTAAAGATGAAAGCATATGTTATTTTTCTGCTATTGTGTAAATGTGCTTTGTAAAATGCTAAAGAAAATAAAAATGTATTTTCAAATTATTGGAAAATAATTTCTCTTTTGTCAAGAATAAGTGGTCACTTCTTAACTTTTCCATTCTCTCCTTTGTGTTTTAAATCTCCTCCCCCACCTCCCCCTCCCCCCCATGTCCTTCTCTCCCTTCCCCTTCCCATCTTCCCCCTTCATTCTGAGACCATTTTACTAGCTGGATCCAGTTGGCATGGATCTTGCAATGTATTCCAAACTCCCTACTCCAGTCTTCCCATTGATAAATTACAGACGTGCATCACTACATAATTCTACCTAAGCAACCACATATATCTGTAAACTCTGTGTCCCTGGGCTATAATTGGTGAGTTCTTGCAATAAACACCCATTGACATAAATATTGTATAAGGACTGGCCGGTGAGCTAGCCACCAAGCCAGATCCCAGAGAACTCTTGGTGGAAAGAGAGAAGGACCTACAGTTCTCACATCCCTTCTCCTCTAGGTGTCCCTAGAATTATCTATCCAACACCTGGATGTGGTTTTATGACAAGAACAAGAACTAAAGAAAGAATGTATGACTTCTTTGTCACGTTCCAGAGTGTGTCAGGTTCTCCCTATTCCCCCTGGACCAAGCAGATTTCATGCTTGGGATGTATGAGCCAGCATGAGTGAGGAAAGATGGATCAAGGGCTGACGACTCCATAGCAATCGCTATGAATTGAGCACTCGGGAGTAACGCTGCACTATAGTTTTTAGAACCCTAAACACAGCTCAGCCAATCTGCTAAGTGTCTCACTGCTGGAGTCAAATGCTAACTGGAGTCAATCAAATGCTACCTGCCAAACTCGTGAGATCATTGCCACTTTGGGGACTGAGATCCTCACATCTAAATACTGCCTACAGCTCCTGCCACATGACTCAGTCCATAGACAGTACACACCAAGGTGTCTGGCTTTCTTTGTGGTGGGCTGAGACAGTACCTTCCGAAACAAGCAACAATGAACAAAACGAAGCAATATGGATCACACTGTATTGTTGGCATAGTGAGTAGGGATGATGATCAAGGGGAGGAGACTGAGGTAGTCTGCTGGGCAAGCTTAGCAACCAAGACCTTTACCTGCACTGAGTCATACATGCACCCAGCTTCAAGCAAAGCAATGCATATACCAACTCCCCCTTATAATAGATGCATCTTTGAATATATCCTGGATCTAGGTGCAGTGAGCCTATCCAGCCTGGACTGATCAAGGCTCATAACAAACTGTCTTCAACGTGAACTTTTAGAGAGAACCTCTACTTACCATCCCCTGTGCATGACTGGAGGACATGCTTAATGAAAACTGAGAAGTACCTACCTCTTGTCCCTGACAACCAATTCTTTCTGCTGTATACACAAAAGGAAGTAATCCTTAATTCTTAGGTCCCATTTTTCCCTTGTTAGTATATCTACCCCACACATTTCTGTTGTCTCAAACTTCTGCTGCTTAGCCATTTGTGTACCTTTCTTTAAGACACACACAACAACTGGAAATGCCAAGTTCAGACAACAACCACCAGGAATAGATCCCATGCACAAGCACTGCTCAGTGATGTTACAGTGGAGTCTTTCTGTCCCAGAGTGTAATACCAAACACGACAGGAGGCAAGGGCCTGACATTCATCTCTGGAACAACACACATATACAAAGTCACCTAAAGCCCCTAATCCCCTAAATATATTTGTACATGATATAAAAAGTGAACACAACTAAGAATTTGGCTCATTGGCTCCTGGACTTGGGTTCAAATGCTTGCTTTCTAATTTTCTACTTGGACTTCAGATCAAGGGACATGTGTATTGAGAATGGGGAACTTGTCTTGAGGAGAACTCATTACAGGTCTCCAAGAGACCCAAAATGGAGGCCAGGATGTGTAGAAGGGATAATGGGGAGACTGTCTCCCTGCCTCAACATCGTGGGTACCCACACATCCACCACACTGCAGATGAATTCCACTGGGTCTGACACCCTGTGTGAACCTGACTTTTCTCCCTTCCTGTAGCCCCGTGCCTCACCTCTCACTCCTCCCATCTTCAGCCATGGACACCTGTAGCTGTCTTTGCTACTTAATAGATTTTCCTTCCACCTTCTCCACCCATTTTCATCCACCCATTTTCTTCTACCCTTTCAACCCTCTAACACTAGAAAGCAGAGAAAAACAGAGGAAAGGAAAGAGATCCCTGAATGAAGTCGGGTCAGAAGGGGCGATGTTATGGTTAGACTCCTTCCTGCTGATTATGGGTGTCCAGTTCCTTGGGGCACATTTGATCTTCATAGTCAAGATATCTAATTTCTTGTTGTTTCTTCTTTGCTCATGACTACTAAACAAACCATGGCTGCTACCATCACTACCACCACCACTCAACCAAGCAACAACTAACCAGCAGACTATTCTACCTCTTGAGGCCCTAGCATTTATAGGCTTGTGAAAAGTCCCCAGAATTCCAAATGTCACACAATCACAAAAACTACCTGCAGCTGGCAAAAATCACATCCCTGCTAGAGCAAGAGTTAAATCATCATCAGCTGCTGTGGACAATCTGAAGCAGCCTCATATCCAATACCTGGCATTAAGATGAAAATATATAATATTTCTGTCTTTTTCAAAGAAACCAAAACTCCAAAATTGTTACTACAGACACCCTATTCTGGCAAGACTGACTCGTATATGTTGCAGGGGTGGAAGTTTTTGAAAATGAGATTAAATGGTAAGGAATAGCTTATTAAGCAACTTTGACCTAGCTCCTAAAAATCATTCCTGCTGCAAATTATTTTTCCTTGCTCTTTGGAATGGGTTGTCTTCTCAATTTAAATAGCATGGGGAAATTATCACTTCTGTTCAGCTAGAGTGTGACAGAACTTTAGGAAAGGTACATCAAGATTAACATCAGGGAAGAAAGTTTTCTGAGGAAGGTGGAACTCTTCCTAACATGGGCACCATCTAAGAAACATCATGTTCAAAAACAAACAAGCAAGCAAGCAAACAAACAAACACAAAAACAAAAACAACAAACAAAACAACACACCACCAAAAGAAAACAAAAACTAACAAAACAAATCAAAACAAACATAAGAAAAAAACCACCCAAGAAATACAAAATGAGGACAGTGGGCAGGGTGGGTGTAAACCATACCCCTGTGTGTCTAGGTGCCTGGAGGGCTCTTTCCTCTGTTCACTAGCCCACTTCCATTCTTGGGAGTGTTTCTTCCTTTTGCAATAAGCTAGCCATTTGGCTATTTCTATTCTGTGCTTAACCTAAGAGACATGACTTATCCATTTCCCTGTTCCCCTCCCCATTTGGATTTTCACCTGACTGTGCTTTTCTTTCTTTCTTTAGTCCTAGTAAAACATGTCCTTGAGCATCTTTCTAAGTCTGTTTCTAAATTGTTTTATTGATGATACTGAAATGCCCCAAAGGGAACCTCAGCTTTCCAAGTCAGAGGTCACCATTTCAATTTAAACTGCTGTGACCTTCACATCTGCTGAGGTCATTCATGGAAAACATCCATGACCCATTTCCACAGTTTAACAGCTGTAGAAAACAACTGGAGATGGGCAACAGCTTTCTGAGTTAACAGCTGCTGGTCACAGTTTTGGTGTCCTGGCTTTTTAATCCCTAGAATGCTAGACACACCATAGCAGAAAGAGCTCTAAACAGCTAATGGTTCTGTGCCAGGCACCAGCATTCAGGTTCAGGGAGCACTCAGAGACCTTGCAAGATTCACTGTACAAGTTCAGAAATGTGCCTGGTGTCTCTTCAGTGTGGAAGAACACAGAGGGCCAGAAAGAGACTCTCAGCTATTAGAAGGATATATCAAAGAGGTCTTGCTTGGCACAAAATGCCCTAGGCTGGGTTTCTTTCATGACTATTCTTTAGCACACTCAGTGTGTGCTCTGGCCTGTCACAATGCAGCTCTTTCAGCTTCTGATCTGGATGACAGTGACAAACGGGAAGATTGTAAGCATGCTTCTGCTACTGAGCCATGAGAATAATTTCCCTCTCGAGTGCCATTTTGTAGAGTAATGTATCCATTTCTATTTTTTATTCCCCCTACTCTATGGAAGGATGAATACAAATGGGCAGAAGAGGAGATGGATGACAGTGACACTCCTGCTACCTGGAGCAGGTATTAGATCTGTACAGCTGTTACTACTTTTTAGGGCTTTGTTTTCAGCCTGGTGTGGTGGCACTCACACCCAAGAAACCCTGGAATACCAGACTAAGAGCTACCTGGTGACACCTCTCAAAACATCCAGTGACAGCTGCTGCCTAGCCTCACACTTTCCACTTGTCAATAGATCATGGACATCTTATATATCAAGGAAGCAATTTACATATCATTCCAGCAAACTACAGCCCAAGGGCAGAAGCCCTTCCAGTCCTGCTTCCAGTCCTGCTTCCAGTCCTGCTTCCGTAAACACAGTTTTGTGAGAACCGCACCTTACCTTTCCTTATGTGTTGCTTCTCACTGCTTTTGAGACACAATGACAGGACTGAAGAGCTGCAACAGGAAATCCACCTTGATATCTTGTCAGCCTTGTCATTGTTCAGTCTGTCCCTATGGAGAGATAATTACATCGTTTCATTTTGAATTGTGTTTACTTTGTATTTGCAAGAGAAATAGGGCTGACATCTTTATCAGTGTTTATATCTTTATCTTCCACAGGGACACACTCTTAAGGAGGAGACTTCAAGAGCTAATGGTTTTATTCTCAACCTTTCTAATTATCTATCTATCTATCTATCTATCTATCTATCTATCTATCTATCTATCTATCATCTATCTATCTATCTATCATCTATCATCTATCTATCTACCTACCTATCTATTTATGGTACTAATTGAAATGGTTATGGTTAGTACTTGCTCAATTCTCTTTCTTGTATTTACAAGGCTAAGTGCACACAGTGCGAGTGCTTCGAGCCACACAGAGCCCCTTGGGCAGTTTGGTTCTAGGTGAGTTCCAGTACTAAACTCACACTAGCAGCCTTAGGAACCACTGGAAAAAGATCTAGGTGTTCTAAGTCCCCATGGTTTTGCTCTCTAGTCCACACCATAGTCCTCATGAGAACAACTTTATATTGTTCTTTTTTCTTTTTATTTTATTTAATTTTTATTATTTTAGTTGGATACTTTATTTATTTACATTTTAAATGTAATCTCCTTTCCCAGTATCCCCTCTGCAATCCCCCTATCCCATCTCCCTACCCTGCTTCTATGAGGGTGCTCCCCCTACCAGCCACCCACTCCTACCTCACTGCCCTAGCATTCTTCTACACCGGGGCATTGAGCCTTTAGAGGACCAAGGACCTCTTCTCTTACAGATAAGGTCTCTTCAGCTCCTTCAGTCCTTCCTCTAATTCTTCCATTGGGGTCCCTGTGCTCAGTCGGATGGTTGGCTGAGAGCATTCATGTCTTGGTCAGGATCTAGCGGAGCCTCTCAGGATACAGCTGAATCAGGCCCCTGCCAGCAATCATTTCTTGGCATCCACAATAGTGTCTGGGTTTGGTGTCTGCATGTGGGATGGATTCCCAGGTGGGACAGTCTCTGGATGGCCTTTCCTTCAGTCTCTGCTCCACTCTTTGTCTCTGTAGTTCTGTTAGAAGCAATTCTGGGCTAAAATTTTGGAGATGGGTAGGTGGCCCATCCATCAACCGGGGAGGGTGGGATGTTTAACCTCTAGATGTGGTCTCTACAGGTTCACCCTCCCCTTTGAGGGGTGTTTCAGCTAATGTCCTCCCTGAGGGGTCGTGGGAGGCTCTTGCTTTCCTGGCATCTGGAACTTTCTGGTTGCTACCCCCAGTACCCCATCCCCCATTGCTACACACCTCTATTCAATTTCCTGACACTTTATCTCCTCCATTCTCTCATACTGGAATCTTCCCTTCTTTTTCCCCTCCCCCACTTCTCTTCCTCCCAAGTCCCTCCCACCTTCTACTTCCCTTAATTATTTTGTTTCCCCTTTTAAGTAGGACTGAAGCATTCACTCACTCATTGGTCTTCCTTCTTCTTGAGCTTCATGTGGTCCATAAGTTGTATCATTGGTATTCTTTGCTCTTTGCCTAATACCTACTTATCAGTGAGTACATATCATGTGTTGTCTTTTGTGACTGAATTATCTCACTGAGGATATTTTCTAGATCCATCAATTTGCCTGTGAATTTCATGAAATCATTGTTTTTAATAGCTAAGTAGTATTCCATTGTGTAAATGTACCACATTTTGTATCCATTCCTCTGTTGAGAGACATCTGGGTTCTTTCCAGCTTCTGGCTATTATAAATAAATCTGCTATGGACATAGTGGAACATGTGTCCTTATTACATGTTGGAGCATCTTCTGGGTATATGCTCAGGAGTGGTATAGCTGGGAACTCAGGTAGTGTTATGTCCAATTTTTGAGGAACTGCCAGACTAATTTCCAGATTGTAATCCTACTAACAATGGAAGAGCGTTCCTCTTTCTCCACATCCTCAACAGCATCTGCTGTCACCTGAAGTTTTGATCTTAGCCATTCTGATTGGTGTGAGGTGGAATCTCAGGATTGTTTTGAATTGCATTTCCCTGATAACTAAGGATGTTGAACAGTTCCTTAGGTACTTCTTGGCTATTTGAGTTTCCTCAGTTAAGAATTCTCTGTTTAGCTCTGTTCCCCATTTTTTAAATAGGCTTATTTGGTTCTCTGGAGTCTAATTTCTTGAGTTCTTTGTATATATTGGATATTAGTCCTCTATCAGATGTAGGATTGGTAAAGATCTTTTCCCAATCTGTTAGTTGCTATTTTGTCCTATTGACAGTGTCCTTTGCCTTATAGAATCTTTGCATTTTTGTGAGGTCCCATTTGTCAATTCTTGATCTTAGAGCATAAGCCATTGGTGTTCTGTTCAGGAAATTTTCCTCTCTACCCGTGTTCAAGGCTCTTTCCCATGTTCTCTTTTATTAGATTTGGTGTATCTGGTTTTATGTGGAGGTTCTTGATCCACTTGTTCTTGAGCTCATTTATATGTGGAGTGTGTTTGTACATCTGTGTGTGGGCTGGTGTGTGCATGTCTGGATGGAGGCCAAGGGCTGATGCTAGGAATCTTTTTAACATATATTTCCACCTTATTTCCTTTGGAGGAATGGTCTCTCATCAGGCCCAGAGCTCACCAATACGGCTAGTCTCTCCAGCCACACTGCTCTGCGCATCTCCCAAAATGAAGGAGCAGGGTAGGGGTTAGCATTGTGCAGCTCAGGTTGGCCTTGAATATGCTCTGGTCCTTCTGCCTCAGCTACTCAATCCTGGAATCATAGTTTGAGTCCTACCCATTTCTCCAGGCCCCACCCCGACTCCTACTGTAGGATCATGAAAGGCAGCCTGGTTTCTGGTTGAGCTAAGGCTGGAAACCCCAGTTACCCTGAGGGACCATAGGCATTTTTGCCACACTCCTGGACACCAGGCTCCTAACAGGATGTGGTAATGCTCCATAATTTTGTGGCCATAAGTCACTCACATAAGGACAATGCCCCAAGCCCCTGCACTTGTAAAGAATGTGACCACATGTCTTAGCCTCAAGACAGATCTCAATTTTAATGAGGTAGCTGAGACCTGGAGGCTTAGCCAATAAATTCCCCTTCCCAGACACTCCTCCCTGAAAAAGATACTTATCCTCGGGGCCGTCCTGAGAAAGTGGGGTGTAGTTTTACTCATCCCCACTCTCTGCCATGACAATTATTGTCTTAAAACCATGGACTGTCTCCTTTCATTGGGATCCATTGTGGGGAGCAAAGGAGCAGGTCTTCGCCTAAAGAGCCTTATCTAATCTCCTGCAGGAGGCCTCTCAGTACTCCCAGCTATGGCTTCCACCAAGCCAAGCTGCCCATGGAACAAGCCAAGAACTCTCCTCCTAGCAGGACCCAGCCAGAGCTCTCCCCTCTTTTTCCCCTTTACCCCAGGTTAGATCCAGCTCACATGCCCCAATTCCAATACCAGTTCTTCTGTGGCTCCCAGGTGCCCAAGAGCCTGAGAACCAGATGCTCCCCCCCCCGGACCCCCCTCCCTGCCTCCATGCAGGTCCGAGGACTCCCGAGCCAGCTCTGGCAGTCCCTTGGGACCTCAGACTGTGCTTCCCACATCCAGAATGGCGTTCCACAGCTTCTCATAGCCTGACACCCATCTGGCACCACAGTAAGATAAGCGCAGTCAAAACTTACTGTGTCCTGCCTCCTGAGTGGCCTGAACCCTAACCAACACCCTACAACCACACATTCAAAACTTTTACAAAAGAAGTCATGGCCTGCAGTTAGTGTTTCACCTTTGGAGAGTGGAATGACTCAGTTGGTTCCAGCTTCCTCGTTTCATCCATTCCTGTCTCCCTGCTCCTGACTATGTGTTCATAGTTAACTAGTTGTCATAAGGAACACAAGCAGCAAGGCAGAGACGATCTCAATGCAGATTTTCAGGTAACCCATCAGTATGTGCACTGACATGACTGTCACCACGAAGCACTATGCCATTTATACCTGAGATGAATTCATGGGGCACAAGAATAGGCTGCAATTTGGGTTCTCTTTTCCCTACCCCTCACTGTAATCTGCTCTCACATGGTGAGTACTCTCACCAGAGGTTCCCTTTCCATATGCGACTGAGTGGCACCCGCTTTGGCCTCACACATATGCAATGATCTTGCTGCACATTTTCTTTGGCCTGTGATGTAGCATTTGGGATTTAAGTTTCAGGACTGCTGCATTCTACAAATATGACTTTTAGAAAAGTTTAAATTTCAATGCAGTAGTTTTTACTTGATGGGGAATTTACACCAGACATAAAAACAGGACAGGAGTGAGCCTGGAGTTCTCGAGCTTGGCCCTGTTTCTTCCAACCCTTAGTCTAAGTAGAGGCTGTGCAGCTGCAGAGGTAGCATGTGGTAGTCCCTTAGCTTTCTGGGTGGACCGGATGTGAGGGACCACTGAGTGTAGCTCTTTGCTTTCCTTCACCTCATTGCTCCAACCTTGCTAATGCTATAGCCTCATGCTGTGGTGACCCCCAACTATAACGTTATTTTTGATATGAAAGACATTTGACTTGTAACCCCCCAACAAGGGGCTGCAATCCACATGTTGGGAGCTGCTGCTCTAGAATTTGTCCTCTGACCTGAGTTAAGGTCATGGCAAGCTCAAGGGCTTCATCTACTCCATCTCCCTGCCTTCCAGTCTTCCTGGCTACCAGCTGCAGCTATGGAGCAGAGGAGCAGAGTGTGAACTGGGCCCCGACTCTGAGCTTCTCCAGGAGGGGAGGCGCTTCACTACCTGCCTTYTTCTGCTCTTCTGCGTTCTCTCCTGCTGCCTGTCTAATTTCCTACTATGGGTTTTTGGGCTCACATAGATAAATTACTTATCCCCAAATTCTGATCTCAGAATACACCTTCTTTCCCTTTCTGAGAAAGCCCCAGAAAAAAAACATTGCCCACCTACACATTCTCTTACACTATTTGCACACATCTCTGCAGCTATTGTTGGACTAGGAGGAGGCTGAGGCACATGGTCTGTGCCATTCCCTTCTGCACAGGCCCCTGGCCATCTGTGAACTCTCTCACTGCAGGCTCTCACACGTTTCGAATATGTGTATTGTAGATTAGCTCTGCGTCTCTGAGCAGGCCTGGCTGTATCCTGGCATAGTCTGGATGCATCAGCAGTTTTCTCTGAACCTCTTTTGTCATTGGCATCTTTGCTGAGGACTGGTAATATTATTTTAAGCTTCTTTGGACCTCAACCAGCATAGCAAAGAGTATCTATTGAAGAATCACAGAGGTGTCCAAAGGTTAATCAAATCTGTAATTATAAAAAGTTCAGCCTAATAGCACTCAGGGCGTTGTGAATGTTTGTAGGATGGTTGCCAAGCAGGAAGGTTAGGCTAATGAGGATGGGCCCAGGACCTAGCCAAAAAGGGTAGATGCAATCTCCAAATGAGGCAGGGCCTACCAGCTCCCACTTGGCAGAGCATTAGAGAGGGCATTATGGTAACCCTTAGGATGAGACCAGAGACATCAACTAGCTATAGTTCAGTCACCATATCAGTTTAGTCCTGGGATAGGCAGGTATTGAAGGACACATTAGCAAGAAAAATTCCTCAGTGGAAATTTTCCTGCTGACTAGGCAGAAATGGATGTGGCAGGGAGGTTAGTATGAATTCTGTAGCTTCAAACAGAGCAGATTTGTGGCCAAGAAAGGATTTCCTGTCTAAGGCCTCTGATGCTTCAAGGGAAGGCTTGGGGGAGTTGTGGGAGAAGTCTCATCTCAGTGCTGCTGGTATGAGAAGCAAGAGAGGCACAGCATCTGTCAGACCCTATGGAGTGGAGATCAGAGGTTGCCCTCACTCTACCCATAGGAACTAGGAAAACCCAAGCAAAGAATATGAGGCTGAGAATGATCAAATGTGACCTGGGCGGTTTTGTTTTATAACAACTCCAGAAGTGCCCAGGACACAAAAGGATGAGGACAGCAGCCTGTGGCTTTGTTAGTGCAAGGCTTCAATCTGTATTCTGTTCACTACTATCAGTGCTTATTCATTAGGAAAACATTTGGGAAGATGCGTATAAAAATATTATCAGTTGGGTTTGATTGATGGGATCAGAGAAATGCAAATGCCATTTTTGAAGTTCTTCCAATTAATTACTTGTTTTGAGTTAAAATGGGTCTGATATAACATGGCTACCCACATTTTCTAGAAGAGCAAGCAGGCTCAGAGAGGTCAAATGTCTGATCCAAGTTTACACAGAGACCTAGATTCACTAACCCTAAGGTAGGGGAAAGTAATACCTCTCTCCTCATCCCTGTCCTCCTCCTCTGCCTCCTCCTCGTCTGCTTCCTCCTCCACCTCTTTATCTTTCTTTTCATTCTCTTCCTTCCATTTCTCCTCCTTTCTCTCCCCTCTTTCTCTTTTCTGTTTGTTTCCCTTTTAGATTACATAGTTACATTATCTGTGTAGTTAGTAATACATAACACAGTATAGTAAAGCATTTGAACCCAGCACAAATCTTAAGATCATAAATCTTTGGAACATTGGGAAAATTGTTAGCTTCACAAATAAGGGCTAGCTGTTTGTTTTCTGTGTTTAATGCCCACTTGCACCTAAACTGGGACAGATATATTGAGACTGCACTAAGAATTAACAAATTTTAGAAGAGTAGGTAGGCTGCTCATGGATCTCCACTTTCTCTGATCTTCAGACCCAATTTGCAGGATTGCCCACACTGGTGAAAGAGAATACCAGCTGCAACCTCCCTTCTCCTTATCTACTCCTTCTGTGGATCACACAGAACATCCTCTCTGGCCTCCCCTAGATGCTATTGCTGTGTCTCAGTCCCCAACTTGGGCAGACATGCCCTAATCAACCAAAGGCCACARCTGTCAGATGACCAGGTGGTCTAGCCTCAGACCTTTTCAACTTTCTGTCTCCCAAGATCTAATCCACAGGGTCACACCTAGTACTGTAACAGACCATTTCACCCTGGCCTTGCGCTTTCCCCAGCCTCCAGCACCAGCAAGGATTCCCATGAACACAACAACCAAAGAGGCCAGTAAAATTAACAACACATTCTTTGAAAATCCAGAGAAGAAATGGAATCTGTAGAATAAATCACCCATTCAACAAAGACAAATCCGGAAATCAGCACCTAGACTTACGATTACCTCAAACTCAGATGGCAGCCTAAGAACACAATCAGCTGGGGCACTATGTCTCCATTACAGCTCACCTATCCCACCCCATCAGACCCTGAATAATCCAACACAGCTGAAGCACAAGAAAAGACCCTTACCCAGCAAAGCTTTCAATCATTATAGATGGAAAAATAAGATATTCTATGATAAATCAAATTTAAACAATGTCTGTCTATAATTCCATTCCTACAGAAGATGCTAGAAGAAAACCTCCAAACCAAGGTTAACCATTGAACACAGGAAATGAACAATCTCATGCTGGAAAACACAAAAGAAGGAAAGCACGCATACACCCACCAACAACAAAATAACAGGAATTAACAATTATTGGTTATTGATATCTCTCAATATCAATGACCTCAATTTTCCAATAAAAAGACACAAACTAAGAGATGGGTGTGAAAGAAGATCCATCATTTTGCTGTACACAAGAAATATACATCAACATTAAGAATATACATTGTAGTAATAGACTCAGAGTAAAGGATTTGAAAAAGGTATTCCAAGCAGAAAGAACTAAGAAGCCAGCTAGTGTAACCATTTTAATACCTAACAAACAGAGTTTAAACCAAAATTAATCAAAACAGGTGGGGAAGGACAGTACATACTCATCAAAGGAAAAAGCCGTCAGGACGACATTTCAATTCTTGACGTTAGTGAGACAAATACAAGTGCACCCACTTCTGTAAAAGAAACACTACTACAGCTTAAATCACATATTTAGCCTCACACACTGATAGTGGGAGACTTAAATGCCCCACTCTTACCAACAGACAGGCCATTTAGGCAAAATGTTAAATAGAAATGCTGGAGCTAACTGACTTTATAAATCAAACGAACCCAAGAGATACTTACTGAATATTTTATCCAAACAAAAAGATATACCTTCTTCTCAGCACATCACAGAATTTTCTCCAAAACTGACTACAGAATCAGACACACAAGTCTCAATAGATACAAAGAAAATGAAATCACTCTATGCAGCCTATCAGACCACCATGGCTTAAAGCTCGATATCAATCAACAACAGAAACAACAGAAAGCTTACAAACTCATGAAAACTGAACAGCTCTCTACTCACTGAAAAATAGGCCAAGACAGACCGACAGAAAGAAATTAAAGACTTCCTAGAATTCAATGAAAATGAAGGCACAGCATACCTGAGCTTATGGGACGCAGTGAAAACAGGGCTAGTTGGGAAGTTCATAGCACTACGTGCCTACATAAAGAGAGTTTGCATACTAGCAACTTAACAGAACACCTGAAAGCTCTAGAAAAAGAGAAGTAAGCACACCCAAGGGGAGGTAAATTCACAGCTGAAATCAATAAAATAGAAACAAAGAGAACAGTACAAAGTATCAGTGAAACAAAGAGTTAGTTCTTTAAGAAAATCAAGAAGATGGACAAACATATCCAACTTAACTAAAAGGTGGAGAGAGAATATCTAAATTAACAAAATCAGAAATAAAAATGGGGACATAAGATACCAAGGAAATCTAAAAATGCCATTAGGTCATACTTTCAAACTTTGTACTTCATAAAATTGGAAATTTGAAAAAATAATGGATAATCTCCTTGGTAGGCACCACTTACTACAGTTAAATCAAGATTAGATAAACAATGTTTAATGGAAATGTGCGTTTCATTACAAAGAATCTCACAACATGAAAATATTTAAAAAAGAACATTAGGCTAGCCATCCCTACCTGAAGAACTGGGTGAGACAGGGCAACATGAGGTTTGCTTGCCTGAGATCCTGGGAAGATATAAACAGAACTAACCTAAAATGGCTTGTATTACCTAAGCCTGAACAAAGAGTCACAGAAGACCCAGTCGTCCCTTTCAGAAGCTCAGTAAGAGCACCTTAGCAGAGCTCCGAAGTAGGCACTGGGCACTTCAGGATTTTGTCTTGTGGTTGTTTCATTTCCACTCATACCTTACATGGTTCAAAGTGAAGACCTGGGACAGGATAGACAAAATAACTGCGAAGAACCTCCCCAGCACCACTGCCCCAGGCTCTGGTCCCTAGTTCCTATTTAGTCCCTGAGGACATTATATTTAATATATTTCATATGAATATACAGAGAATAGAAAGCATAAAATCTGAGAGACTGTGGAAAAGTAAGGAACTTGGGGACTTTCTCGCTCCTGGCTCCTGGCTTCTGGCTTCTCCTCCTTGGTTTTCTCCCTTTCTGTGACTTCTTTTTTCTCTTCTGGATCTTTTTCTTTTTCATCCCCTGTTCTGACTCTTTTGGCTTTTTTGAAATTAGAAAATTTCTTGTAGCCATCTTCACCCTCCTCATCTAAATTGGAAAAGTCTTCCTTACAGGCAGGTTGCTTGTGAGAGGAGCATATGGAGATGTGTCAGTCAGGGTCTTCCTTATCCTCTTTACCACTCCCATCCAGGATGGCATCCTCAGGTATGGCCTACATCTGGACCCCAAGGGCATGTTTCCCATTCTCAAGTTCTCAAAAAGAAACTGCCTGATCTTTTCTAGGTATTCATCAGTGTTCTGGTTAGTCACATTTGAAAGACTGATGTGCTTAAAATGTTGTCCAAAGTATTCAAACTAGTCACTATATGGTAGCTCATTAGGGATCTCTGTGTCCAGGGCCAGGGCTGGCACAGAGTGACAATACTGATGGTCCCTCCTTCCAGCATTAGCATAGGCAATATGAAACTCTTGACAAGCTCCAAACACTAGGCATTCCATCTTTGATGGTCAGTTAGAAGCAATCTAACTACTCCCTGGACAGGGAATCTGAGCCCCACTGTAAGGCCACTGTACTTGGTAGGAACTTCTCCATTTGGATATGTTAGGCTTGAAATGGCTTCATGGGACTCATCATTGATCTCACCTCATGGTAGTTAACAGCATAGTACTTGCCTTTGACATCCCTAATATTCTGTAGGTCCCCAGTTCCTGAGAAGTACTCTTAGTATTTGTAAACGGACACAGTCATGACTTTGTGATACAGAAGACCTCTTCTGTACCCTTGCCATAGTGAATATCAATGTCAATATATATTTGATGACACTTAAACAGTTTCAAGAAGGCATCATTGGCATAACAAAAACAAAATGCTTCAGACTTCTTTGTATGACACAGGCTACAAGCCTAGTTTACAGCAATGTGTATCTGCTGCACCTGTCACAGAGCTATTAGTAGATAACCAACAGAACTCAAAGAAGCCATCAAATACTGGACAGATCTCACCAACATTTAATCTCTGTATTTGCATGCAATACTCAGACATATTGTCTGGGCAATATAATTTAAGATTTTAATGTACTTGGTCATCTCCTCAGCACTGACTTAGATATCATAGTTGAATACAAATTTTGAGTAATGACATTTTGGTGAGGCTACATTGGGTGACTTTGCCCATAATAGTAGTTTTCAGCATTCCTGTCATAATAGTAACAGACTTTCCTGCACTATCATGTTCCCAGCCCAGCTATCCCATTAGACTCCAGATAAACACATTAAAACAATACCACATCAAAAACACTATCCATCAAAAAAAACACTATCCATCATGATCAAATAGGCTTCATCCCAGAATGCAAGGCTAGTTCAACATACAAAAATAAGTCAATGTAATTCACCATATAAGTGGGAAGGAAAAAACCTGTATGACCATATCATTAGACGCTGAAAAAGCCTTTGACGAAATCCAATACCCCTTCATGATAAATTTGTGGGTGAAATCAGAGATATAAGGGACATACCTAAATGTAATAAAACAATTTATAACACATTTATAGCTAACATCAAATTAAAAAGAGAGAATCTCAATACAATTTCACTAAAATCAGAAACAAGAGAAAATTGTCCATTCTTTTCATATCTAGTCAATGTAGTACTTGAAGCAATAAGAAAACTGAAGGAGAAATGAAAGGAAGAAATCCAAGGAAACCCAGGAGAGTTCAAGAACTGCAGAGTCCTCTGTAACTTTACATAAGAGTTTCTTTTGACCAGGATCACAGTCCTCCCCACAGCATAGGCCAGGAGTGTGACCCAGAGCTTGGGTGTTGGGTACTTTATATACAGAATAGTTAGGAATTCTTGGAATGTTTAGGGCAAAGGGGGAGGAAAGGTGGGTTAGGTGAGTCATAATTCAGACAGGATACCATTTGGCAGGGCAGAAACCTCAAAGCTGAAAGAGGGATTCTTCTGACTTAAAGGTTATCTTTTGTGGAGCTATTAGGTACTAGTTTTATGGCTTTCCATAACTGTCTGTGGCATCTAATTGCCTTTTATTCCTATGATTTAAGCGTGGGACCCTAATCCTCTTCCACAAGGACAGACACCAGCTGTACCACTTATCTGGGAGAGTGCTGGTCTAGGTGCCACTGGAGCTGGGGAGTTTTTGCCATTTGTCTTACTTGAGCTGGCACCTGTGGCTCCTGTGGAGCCTCTAGAGGGAAGGAGGGGGGAACTCCCCTCATTTGCTGCAAGGGAGCAGTGACTGGGGAAACCCAAATGCAGAGGTCAGCAAGCCACTTGTTTGCTCCACCTTGCTTGCTGAGGGAAAAGCCTAGGGTGTGGGGAAGGGAGAGTGCAGAAACAAGCTGCCCATGCACTTCAGTATCACTATTCACAGACAATATGATGCCATACATAAGTGACATGCAAAATTCTACCAAAGAACTCCTCCAAGTTGATAAACATTTTCTGCAAAGTGATTGGATACAAGATTAATTCACACAAGTCAGTAACTCTCCTTTATACAAAGGACAAAAGACTGAGAAAGAAATCAGGAAAACAACACCTTCTGTAGTAGCCTCAAATAATATAAAATATCTTAGAGTAACTCTGATCAAGCAAGTGAAAGACTTGTTTGATTAAAAACTTCAAGTCATTGAAGAAAGAAATTGAAGGAAATATCAGAAGATGGAAGACCTTCCAGGACCATGTATAAGTAAGATTAGCAGAGTAAAACTGGTCTTCCCATCAAAAGCAATCTACAGATTCAACTTAATCCCCATCACAATTCCAACATAGTTCTTTACAAACATTGAAAGGACTATTTTTAACTTCATATGGAAAAACAAAACATCCTGGATGACCAAAACAGTCCTGAACAATACAAGAATTCCTGGAGGTATCAATACCCCCAATTTTAAGTTGTGCTACAGAGCTATAACAATAATTAAAAACCCTATATTTCATTGGCCTAAAGACAGACACATTGATTAATAGAATCAAATTGAAGACCTAGACATAAATCCACACAACTATGGTCACCTGATGCTTGAAATATATAATGGGAAAAAGAAAGCATCTTTAACAAATGGTGTTGGTTTAACTGGATGTTTGCATGTGGAAAAATGCACATAGATCCACATTGATCACCCTGCACAAAACTCAAGTCCAGTTTGATCAAAGACCTCAATTACAACCAGATATGCTGAACCTGAGAGAAGAGAATGTAAGAAATAGCCTTGAAAACAATGGTACAGGAGACAACTTTCAGAAAAGAACATCAATAGTGCAGGTATATTAAACAACAATTAATAAATTCAACCCTATAGGAAGACCAATATCAATCAACCAGACGCCTCCCCAAAAGCTCCCAGGGACTAAACTACCAACTAAAGAGTACACATGGAGGGACCCGTGGCCCCAGCTAAATATGTAGCAGAGGATTGCCTCATGGGCATCACTGGGAGGGGAGCCCCTTGGTCCTGTGGATGCTTGATGATGCAGGGTGGGGAAGCGCTAGAGTGCTGAGGCAGGAGTGGGTGGGAGGGTAGGGAGCACAATCATAGAGGCAGGGGGAGGGAGGAGGGGATGGGGGCTTGTGGGGGGGAAACTGGGAAGAGGATACCATTTGAAATGTAAATAAATAAAATAACCAATAAAATTGAAAAAATAAACAAAAATAAATGAGACCTCATGAAACTGAAAAGTTTCTGTAAAGTGCAAAGGACACTGACAATAAAACAAAATGGCAGCAGACAAAAAGAAAAAACTTTACCAACTCCACATATGATTGAGGTCTAATAATCTAAAATACATAAAGTACTCAAGGAAATAAAACATAAACAAACCAAATAATCCAATTACAAATGATACAGATTGGAGAGAGAAGTGTCTTGGGGTAGGAGCAGGAAGGAAGATGGCTGCTGACGTGTACCCACGTGGCATTTTCCAGCCACAAGTAGCTATGATTTCACAAGGTTAGAAATATTGGGATAAAGCTTTTCTCATTATCAATTATTGGCTCTGAAACTATTGTATTGGCATCTTGTAAATTGTGATGTTATTGATACATAAATCTGATTGGGTAATTAAGCTTTAAGAGTTATGATTTTACTGGGCAAATAGGTGTTGAGATGGCTGACCATGGGGTGCGTGCCCATGGTTTAGTGGTAGCGAGAGGAACTCAGGTCCCCTCCCCTACCACCAGAGAGATGGCCCAGCAGGAGCCCTGTGGTCCAGAGTGGCCAGAGGATTGGCAGGCCACCTGCAGGAGCATGGAAATGTGGTCCAGCACTGTAGAGATTTGGCAAGATTGTTTTTTTTTTTTTATATTTCTTGCTACAGGCAGGTGGATCTCTGTGGCTTTGAGGCCAGGCTAGTTTACATAGTGAGTTCAAGGATAGCCAGGAGTATATAATAAGACCATTTCAAAAGATATTATTTTATTACATACTCAAACATCATGGAGATATTTGCCAGAGGAAAGAAAAAAAAAGCCATGTGTACTAAAGATTTCTTGCTAAAGTGACAATTTTCTCTTGACAGTATTTAATGTTGTGAAAAACAAGTAAGTTTGAGGTTTGACACCTATATTTGTCTGTTTCCATGAAGAAGTTGAAATAGTTTAAAACAAAGAGAATATAGTTAAGTGATCTATCAATAGAATGAATTTCCTTCAGTAGACTTAAAGTCAAAACAGCCAGGAGTGCAGGGAACACAGGACAGAGCAGCTGGGAAAGTGTTCATCCAGGCTCCACCAGCACCCAGGAGCTGGGCAGTGCCACAGATGTCTGTGCACCAATCCTGCCAGGGGAGAACTGGTCTGCAGGCAGTGATTTGACTCCTGGGTTTGGAGGTAAGGCTGCCATTTTCTCTCTGGTGATTGAGCAGGCAGGTACAGCTAGGGGCTCAGGGAACACAAGGAGTGGCAGAGGACCAGGGACAGGGTCCGTCCAGGCTCCACCTGCACCCAGGAACTGAGCTGAGGCACAGCACTCTGTGCCAGGGGAGAACTGGTCACCCAGAGGTGCTGAGAACAGGCTTGCAGGCCCACAGGAGGGACAAGCTCCAGCTAGACAGCAGGACCAACTAACACCAGAGATAACCAGATGGTGAAAGGCAAATATAGGAATGTTACCCACAGAAAACAAGGCAACAAGGCACCATTTGATCACAATACTCCCAGAGCTGCAGGCGGTCACTGACCTGCGCAGCCACAAACTCGCTCAGGAGTCTGTGCACTCTGGGCCCGGGATCTTAGCCAAGGCAGCCACCTTGCATCAGGTCAGAGCAGCAACTCACTCTGAGGTCTGTGTAGCCTGTGCCCGGATTCCAGGCAAGACAGCCACCTTGCCTCAGGGCACTACAGACTACTAGCAGCAGAGACCAGGTACAGGGACAGAGGACAAGACCGATGGAACCTACCCTGTCAGCCTCTTGCCTGCACCCAGAGCCAAAAGAGCTCAGCAGCGGGTCTCGAGGGGCCAGCCTGTCTGGCATGCAGCAGAGGCCACCATCTTGCCTCAGGTCAGAGCTGCAGGCAGTCGCTAACCCGCGCAGCCACCAACTCACTTGGCAATCTGTGCTTGCTGTGCCTGGAATACAGCAGAAGCAGCCACCTTGCCTCGGGGCACCTCAAACAGCTAACCAGACAGAGCCCTGTGGACTGAGAGCACCACCATCTAGGCTCCAGCAGTCCAACCAAGGAAGCTCTACTCCTGCAGGGAATCCCGTGGTTAGACAGAGCCCGAAGACCTGCCACCATCTTGCAGATGGTAGCCTGACCAGGTCACCATAGAAAACCAACAGAGGAGCCCAGGTCACCATAAAGATCTAACAGACGAGCCCAGATCTGTGGACAAGAAAGATCTGATTCTTAAGAGCTGGCATCTAAGTAGGCCAGGAGGAGACAGTGGGAGGCCAACTGCATACCCAGCAGCAAGCAGCGAGGAGTCTAAGGCCCGGCCCAGGAGAGCTGAGGAGGTAATTTGGAGCCCAGTAGCTTAATCCGTCCAGCATCCACCTTGGGAGCACAGTCACCCTCTGTTACAGCAGGAACTAAAGCCAGGCTCACAAGATCTTGAAACACCAACCAGCAACAACCACACCAACTAACTCCAGAGATAAACAGATGGCAAAAGGCAAACGCAGGAACATTACTAACAGAAATCAAAGCAATATGGCAGCATC
>BDUI01000177.1:37697-53182 GCA_002335545.1 Apodemus speciosus
GGAAAAAGACATATGGGACATCTGGGGGGCGGGGAATCCAGAAAAAGGGAAGTGAAATGTAAATAAAGAATATATCCAATAAAAAAAAATGTAAAAAAAAAAAACAACTTCCTCATCATCATTTCACATTCACAAATAAAATGTTTTGTTTTCAAAGAAATTTAAGTATAAGGTTAGGACTGCACTAAGCCATCTTCCACCTTGTAATATTGAAGGCAGGCTGGGTATCATTGTGTATCCTCTCATGACATGGAACACTCAGTATTTATAGCAGTTAGGGAAGGAAAGACATATTCTCTTTCAATTTATTTGTTATTTTTAATGTTTTAATTGAAACAAAACTACACTACTTCCCTCTGAGTTACTCTGTCTCAATTCTTTCTCATCCCTACTCTCAAGATGTTAAGGGATTTTGTTTATTTGTTTATTTGCTTTGGGGTCTCTGTTATATTTGTTACATACATATAGTGTATGCACAAATATGTGCTAAATCTGTTCTTGGTGTTTGTGTGCATATGGTTCTAAGGCTAGGTACTCTGCATTGGACAACCAATAAAGGGGTTCATCCCTGGAAACAGTTAGTTCTTTGCTTTCCAGCAGTCAAAAACTACCTGTAACTCTTTGTCTAGGGATAGGACTACAATGTTTCCCCTTCCATGTTAACATCCCCATTGGTATTCATATTGTTTCAGTTTTTGTTTTATGGGTTTTCTTGTTAGGAAAACTTCTGATTACTTTCTGGCTAAGAATTCTCTTACTGGGTGTCAGAAGAATACCACAAAGATAATCAAAGTCAGTTGGATCACTGCATGACTGATATAGCAAATAGATCTTCACTCCAAGAGTGAACTTTAGCCAATTTGTGGATATCCTCAACTTACTCAAAGATGAGTCTGCTGGCTCAAAATATTTCCAAGGTACTAACCCACTATTAAGCAAGAGGACAACAAAGCAGCCATTTAAAGAGTGTAGTATAACTTAGATACTTGATGTAGACGTTCAGCCTGGCTCCTAAGAATTAATTCATTCTCAAGTAGGTTTCCTGCTTTGTTAATTCGATATTCTTTTCACTGTGGGCAAGAGCAACTGAGATTCATCCTTAGTTAATCCTCTAGCTCACTTGAATTCTACCTTGTATATTTTCCTAGAAATACTCACAAGTTGACACCATAAAAAAGAAGCAAGGCAAGGTGAAGATAATGCAAGTTCAAATCTATTTTTAAATAATTAATTTGGTTAAAGAAGTCCATCTTTCATTGCTGAGAGTATTTGCTGCCCCAGTACATTTATTAAACTCAGTAGGGTGAGGATTATAATGTTGTTCTCATATAAATTTAATTATTTCCCATAATGTTCCAGTGTGAGATGGAAAACCATACTGAAATTCTCAGTAAATTGTCTTTATGCTGGCCAAGGTCACGACCTCCGAAGTTTCAGACATGTCATACATGTCAAAAAACAACTATCTATTCCAGAAAAGTCTGTGTTTTCTGATGGGTCTTTGATGTAAATTAAATATAAACTTAAAGGAATCCAGCTGCTGGGGTACTGCACAGATGCCCAAAGGGCCATCAACTCTTATATTACTTTCAGTCTCTGGGATATGCACTGAAGCTCCTCATCTCTGCCATTTCCACAAAAGGTAACAGTAACTATTAGTAAACCCAACTCTTGGTGGGTACAAATTGAGCTAAGAGAGACCCTTCAGTGTTGCACATGATAAACTCAGCTGTCAGGTATAGCTAAGTTTCAAGATCAAGTTAAGCAAAGATAAAAAGAGAAATAAATGGAAAAGCTGAGAAAGATATGGAGGAAATAACAGGAATGGGTGACTTGCGACTAAGAAGGTATTTGTTCATTATCTCACTATGGACAGAAAAACCTAGAAGTATATATAGAAAGATGGACTTGTTTGAATTTTTTATGCAATTACAAATTTTAAATGTAGCTTTAACTGAAGTAAAATACATTAAAAAGAACATTTGATAATATGCATACATACATACATATATACATACATACATACACACACATACATACATTTTCAGCAAGGACTTCTTTTCTCAGTTCTTGGAGTCAAGGAGGAATTCCTGAACAATATCTGATTGTAGTTTCAAACTACTACAATTATTACCTTAACAAATTACTCTATATTTAGCACCTTCAGTTTGGCTTCTAGGTCCTTTTGATACAATCCCAGGATACTTTCAAAGGATTCAAGATAGTCTAGTCTTAGTTTAAACATTTCCTGCTCTCAAACTGGAACTATCCTGTCCACAAAACAACTTTTTTTTATTGAATATTTTCTTTATTTAGATTTCAGATGTTATCCCCTTTCCCGGTTTCCCACCCCAGAAACCCCCCTCATCCCCTCTTCCCCTGCTTCTATGAGGGTATTCCCCCACCCACGCACCCACTCCTGCCCTCCTGCCCTTGCGTTCCCCTACACTGGGGCATTGAGCCTTCACAGGACCAAGGGCCTTTCCTCCCACTGAATGTCCAACAAGGCCATCATCTGCTACATACACGGTTGGAGCCATGGGTCCCTCCATGTATACTCCTTGGTTGATGATTCAGTCCCTGGGAGCTATGGGGGGGGGGGGTCTGGTTGGTTAATATTGTTGTTCTTCCTATTCGGTTGCAAATCCCTTCAGCTTCTTCCAAAACAATTTGTGGTGGTTTCCCTAAGCAATGACAGCTATAGGTCACAGTCTAGAGAATGGGGAGTCAGAGCTCCACAGTATTAAAATGATAAAAGGAATCTCAGATCACTGATACTCACTTTTCAAAGTTATATACAGTTACATTAATGATGGCACCATGTGTAAGAACACAAAGTAACCGAAGATCATGTCCAGAAGAAAATGTCATCATTTGCTTTAGGATGCTCCTTGGTTAAAGGACTAAGTTAAATATAGAAACGAAGGTAAAACAGCTGGCCCTTCATATATGACTAAATCCATCACATATTGTTGAAATTAAAGGTCATTACAAGATTACAAGAATAAAGAACTGTGGCTGGACTGTAGCTCACTTGATAGAATACTTACACAGCATTCATTAGGCCCTGAACTATCTCCCCAGGAATACAAAAACAAATGAACAGCAACAAAAAGAAACAAAATATCCTTAAAGGTCAGACCATAGCGTGGCCCAAGCACACCATCCCACAGCGGCTTTCTTTACACTTGCCTGGTACTCCATCTGACAGTGCCTGCAGCACATCATCAAACTCCCAACTCTCTTCTTCCCCTGGTCCTAGTTAAACCTTCACTGTCTTTACCTCCCAGTTCCAAGTTTCTGCATGTCTCTTTAAGAGCCTTTCCATTCAAGATTCCAATTTCATTTCAAATAACTATCTGGCAAAGAGAAGTTTTCTTTTCAAAAATTTTATTTCCTCAGTATGCAAATCTCTTGACCTCTGGTATAAAAGGTTTTGTTTTGTTTTGTTTTTTAAAAAATTAAGTTAGAAGATCATTGCTTCCCTCATTCACCTCAATATAATGCTCTGACTAAATGGTGTTATTTTGAACTTGAGAGTTACAAAAGACAATTTTCATATAAAACCCATGAGAAAGTGTCCATTGTGTTTATGTTCTGAAAACTTTCCATTAATACATCATCAATTATAAATGGTGGAAGTATTTTGATTATTTCTTCACATTTGCAATATTATCAAATACCTATGAAGGAGTTAATCTAGAAATATCTAAAATGCCACAGTGGGTGTAAGCTCCAGATTATATATGTTTTAGCTATGATTTCAGGGAACACTACTTATTCTGGCCGTGCATCAATTTTCTTTGCTACAAACTGAGCATGACAAGTTTCTATTTCAAAACAATGTCATAAAGATTAAACAAAACAACAGAAGGAGGATGTTAAAATACTGACTGTGGGACTGCTGATCATTTCCAAGACCAACTACCAGGATCCAACAGTTTACACAGAGTATATAACAGAACAATGTTAGCATGGAGAGGTCATATAACAAAGATTGGTGAGCCCAGAGTAATATGAAACAAGCCAGGAATACCCTGAGTTGCCAAAACTGGAGAGAGTTCCCAGTTCTAGCACAGAGAGGAGACCTGAGCAGAAATCAACCTTGTTAAGGTCGGGAAGCCATGATCTGACAGAGATCTGAAGGCTAGCAGTGGCAAAACTGGAGAGGAAAGACAATTCCTAAACATCTAAATCACTTTTATGGCTTGGCAAGTGACAAGTGAAAGAGTTTAGCTCTCAGTTTGGCAGCAAATTCTACTCAGGGCCTTAGCTCCTCAGAGGGGACCAAAGAAACAGGCACCCAGCACAGTATAGTGAAGTAATACCCTGAGGGCCAAACCATGCTGCAGCCC
The DNA here is from genome assembly GCA_002335545.1 of Apodemus speciosus. NCBI lineage: Eukaryota > Metazoa > Chordata > Mammalia > Rodentia > Muridae > Apodemus > Apodemus speciosus. The sequence goes on from BDUI01000177.1 coordinate 42,053, forward strand.
CAAAAATCAAAAGCAAAACAAACAGAAAACAAACAAACAAAGCAGGTATATTTGTAGAGTTTAAAATAACTGTAAAGCAATAAGAGTGAGTTTTGTAATCCCCGAAATCCACTCAGAAATGCTCATGTTTACGATCCACAAACAGTAAACAAGAACTAAAGCTGACCCAGACAGCAGGACAGTAAAAACATTAATGACTACATCCCATGTGTTGAAATTTTAAATAGAAATACATAAAATAATTTTTAAAAAGACTCTAGTTTAGTTTTAGAATTGGAAACAAAAGCATCTGAAATGAAACTAGACTGACTATAGGTAGCAACAGAATAGTGTAGGGAGCCGTCCCTGCAACTTCCATTACAAGATGGCACCGACATCTGGCAGGTGCCAGGTAGTAAACATGTCAATGCGCATGTGCTGAGCAGTTTTCCATGCCTCGGTGGTCTCTGCCTCTCCCGTGGCGTCATATGGTCCGATGAGCTGCAGCCAACTGGGAGGCGACACGTCCTAGGCGGAGACTGTGATCCTATATAAGGATGGGATCTTTGGTGTTCGGGGTCTCCGCTCTGTAAGCTTTTGCTCTCCCTCTCAAGATGCATTAAAGCTTTACTGCAGAAGGATCCTGATTGTGCCGCGTGGTTCTTGCGGGCGAGACAGTAGCACGGGACAGAATAGGCCTTGTTACCTACAGAAAACATTATCCAATTTGAAAATGGAAATACAAATGATCCAAAGCAAATCAGTAGAAAAGAGTTAAAAGTAACTAGCAGAGTCACAGCAGATCTGAGGAACTTGAGCACAGTTGTCCTCATATTTCAAAGAGAAGGGAAGTTGACAGAGAACATATATATGCAGATAAACCCCAAATTTCCAGACATACTGAAAACTATGATATATACACAAATATTATATATATAATACATATATACAAATACATTATATGTGTATCTATAATGAAAACTAATTGAGCTAAAACTGTAAAGATATACTGCTGGCTTTGCCAACTGAAAGCAAATAGCTTATGCTGGTTCTTCCATACAGATACTAATAAAAATAATTTTCTTGGTCAATAGTTGCATGCTGTGCACCAGGATATAGCAACTATAACTGGGAATCAACTACATGATTAAGTTCTTGGCAGTCTACCCTCATGCTCCATGATCTAGTTGTCTGTTGCACTGGTCAGATAGGTGAGTTAAAGGGAGATGTGGTAGAAACATAGACCCCTGCATCTTTCAAGTCCTTAATAGTGACACTAATTTCTACAATCCCCTCCTGAGATGCAATAAAGTTTTTAATTCACTATTTTCTTTGGCAGAGGCAACTCTAAAGGCTTCTATTTAGACTTTCCAACAATAATCGCCCTAGCGCCACAGTTCAGGGAAACAATATAAGAAATCTGCCAACTTCTAAGTATATCCATCCCAATTATACATTCTGAAACTAGGGAAATAACTACAGGATGAGTTCAGGATACACTGGACCTACTATGAGTCACACGTCTGCCAAAACTCCATTAATCATTTGGCTTCTATAAGCCCTTACTTTTACTGGAGGGCCAAAATGTTTCTTGTGTTCTCTCTGAATTGGCCACAATTTAGAACCAATATCCAAAAAATCCCTGAAACTGATTATTTTCTTTCCCCCAGTGTAACCCTTTTAAAAGGCCTTATATCCCTCTAATTAAAAACTATGGAAAAGCTAACAGCCAAATTTTTAGCTATTTTATCAAGGTCCTTCCTCAGGGAAGGCTGGTCAATCTTTCATTAAAGGAGTTCTTAGTTCACAAAACTGGATCAAGTGTGGAAATTATTTCATGGGCTAATTTCCATAATTGAACATAGCTTTCTTTCCTTCCTTCCTTCCTTCCTTCCTTCCTTCCTTCCTTCCTTCCTTCCTTCCTTCAATTTGAGAATTTTCCCACTTATACAAATCAAACAAAACTTCAGTAAGCTTCTTATCTATTTCATGCTTGTAAACACCATGATTGGTTAGCCACTACCACATATTCATACAAGTCATACCACCATGAAATTCACTTCGCCTGAACTACCCATTACAGGTCAGGCCGTCATGAACATTGCTTTGTCTATGCTGCCCATTACAATAAAACAATCACCTTGCCTTTCTAATTCAGTGCTGCTGCCTAACCCCTGCTTCTCTGTGGCCAAATTAAATCCATAGAATTTAATTCTTCCAATGGAACAGCAGCATTTCTTTATTTTTTTAAATTTATTTATTCACTTTAAATCCCAAACTCAACCACCTTCTCCTCCCAGTACTCCCTCATGCAGATCTTTCCCCCATTCCTTCTTGCCTCCTCGCCGGTCTCCTTTGATAAGGTAGAAATGCCTCTGGATATGCCCCCAGTTCTCTCTCCTTAACCATGACCATCAAGTCACTGCAGGTCTAGTCACATCCTATGGCCTGACAAGGCAGCACAGTTAGGGGAATGGGATACACAGGCAGGCAACATATTCAGAGACAGTTCCCACTCCAATTGTAAGGGGGACCTGCATGAAGCCCAAGATACACATCTGCTAAATATTGAGCAGCAGCCTTTCAAACTCTAAGGTATTGTTGCACAAGAACAAGAACTACAACAATCTCTTCTAATGCTGGTGTCTCTGTCACCATTTTGTGTCTTATAGGATTGGTGAAAGACATGACTTCTGGGTTCACTCTGTGGAGGATTTGTTTTTATGCAGTATATCCATTACTGCTTTAGAAGACAAGGAAGGATTAATTTCTTCTGTCAAAGGTGAAAAAGGCCATATAATTGAGGCTGTGGAGGACATTTTCAGTTGAGGATGGAGAGACTACTTAAAATGAGATAAATGAGAATCTGGAAGTTCAAAGTTTTCAGCTTCAGTAGAATCCTCCCACATATTTCCATGCTAAGTTACAGAATCCTAGTCTTTACCAATTGATGCACTTTAACCTCTGACACCCTCCAAAGTTATAATTTGCTAATTCAGCCAACCTTGTAATGAGGGGCTTTGGTTTGATTTTCTGCGTCTTGAGGTCTGTGACTGGTGGGGACAAAATTCTCTTCCAGGGCTTAGAAATCTTTTGACTGTTTATGTGTATCCAAAGGCAATCCATTTTATCACTGAAGTCATTGTTGCCTTTCACTGTACTCTAATTTGTTGGAAGCTGATTAATTTGACCAGGAATCTTATTCCTTTCTTTGTCAATTTATACATAAATTTTAGGAGCAAACAAGCCGTATTATCATTGTCCTTATTTTTTCACAAACTGTCAGAAATTTTATATTAAGCATCAAAAGAACATTAGTAATCACAATTGCTGGATAATGATAATTAAATTTTTTATCTCCTTTAGTTTTCAAAGTAGGCTTTCAGTAAAATGTGAAATGGGCTCTGAGTCCTCTCCAAGATCCCAGGAGAGGTCTCAGTAGCTAGAGAGTCCTTTTTACTATAGTTGTCTGAAAATTCAAAAGTCTGCTCCTGATACTTAAAAGATTTATTCTAATACATTTTCTATTGCATTTCTGGTTCTAAAATCTGTATCAGTGTTCTCTTAAGTACCAGAACATATAGAATGAATGATTTATGGGCTCTGTGATACAGCTAATCCAACAATAACTGCCTATGTATGAATGGAAGATTCAAGGATTCAGTAGATTTTCAGTCCATGAGGCTAGATGTGTCTGCTGGTCTTCAGCAGACTCCTGATAAAGAAGACTGTAATGCCTTGCTAGGGAGGCAGGAACAAGCAAGTAAAAAGTAAAAGCTTTCTTCTTTCATGTCCTTATATAGACTTCCAGCAGAAGGCATGGCCTAGATTAGAGGTGGTTCTTCCCACCTCAAATCTTCTAAACTAAAGTTATTAATTGTGTGTGTGGCAATGTTCTAGATTAGAAGTGGATCTTCTGACTTCAAATTAAGCGAAATTACAGCCTTGGCTGCTCCGCTTCAGTGAAGACACTATCTCCTGACCCATCCTACAGACCCCACTGCACTTAGACCAGTATAGAGGAATATCAGGACAGGAAAGTGGGAGAGGGTTGATTGGGGAACAGGAGGAGGGGAGATGGCCTATGAGATTTTTGGGGTGGTGGGGGGAACCAGGAAAGGGAACAAAATTTGAAATGTAAACAAAGAATATATCTAATAAAAGAAAAGAACCCTTTCTACCTCTGGAGCCCCAGAGCTGCTGCTGGGGGCCCATCGGACTTGCCAGCCATGAGCCACCAAAACCCCCATCCTCCCAAATACCACTCCCCTTCCATTCCTTCCACGCCTTCCTCTGCCTCTTCTTTCTGCTGGGGCAGACACATGGCTGCTCTGCTCCAATGAAGACATCATCCCCTGATCCATCATAGAGAACTGTCTGCATTTAGAGCAGTTGATAATAACCCCATCCCACCTCTAGAGCCACAGAGCTGCTGCTGGGGGCCCTGCAGACTTGCCAGTCATGAATTGCCAAAACCCCTGCCTTTCTGAATACCACTGTTCTTCCATTCCTTCCCCCAATTTTGCCACTGGTACCTCCCCAGGAGTGCAGAGAGGCCTGAGAGCACATGTCTGACCACTCCTACTGCTCAGAGGAACCCAGGAGCCTTCTGGTTTCTGTCTCCACCTGGGGACCATCCTCTGCCACAGTGTGCCTTATCCAGGTGGAACATGGAGATACCTAAACCCCCATGATTGTGGAGAGGCCTCAGAGCACAGAGCTGGTCCTTGGCTACAGAGCTACATAAACAAATACTAGAGGAGACCTGGTATCCCAGGAGTGCCTACTGTGTGCACAGAGAGAACAGGAATCCCAGGAGTACAGATACACAGGCTTGCAGGACACATAAACAAAAGTGAGAGACAGCAAGACCAGGTAACACCAGACATAATCAGATGGCAAATGGCAAATGCAAGAACATTACCAACAGAAACCAAGACAACATGGCACCATCTGAAGCCAGTTTTTCCACAACAGCAAGTCCTGGATTCCCCAACATACTGGAAAAGCAAGATCTGGGTTTAAAATCACATCTCATAATGCTAATAGAGGACTTCAAGAAGGACATAAATAATTCCCTTAAAGAAATAGAGGAGAGCATGGGTCAACAGGTAGAAGCCTTAAAGAGGAAACACAAAAATCCCTTAAAGAATTTCAGAAAAACAGAAACAAACAAGTGAATGAACTGAACAAAACCAGGATCTAAAAATGTAAATAGAAACAAAAGAATCACAAAGGGAGACAACTCTGGAGATAGAAAACCTTGGAAAGAAAGCAGGAGTCATAGATGCAAGCATCAACAATAGAAGACAAGAGATAGAAGAAAGAATCTCAGATGCTGAAGATACCATGGAAAACATAGAATCAACAGTCAAAGAAAATGCAAAAGGCAAAAAGGTTGTAACCTAAAACATCCAGGAAATCCTGGACACATTGAGAAGACTAAACCTAAGGATAACAGGTATAGAAGAGAGTGAAGACTTCCAGTAAATATCTTCATCAAAATTATAGAAGAAAATTTCCTTAACCTAAAGAAAGACATGCCCATGAACATACAAGAAGCCTACAGAACTCCAAATAAGTTGACCCAGAACAGAAAATCCTCCCATCACATAATAATCAAAACACCGAATGCACTAGCCAAAGAAAGAATATTAAAAGCAGTAAGGGGAAAAGGTCAAGTAACATATAAAGGCAGACCTATAAGAATTACGCCAGTGTTCTCACCAGAAACTATGAAAGCTAGAAAATCATGGGCAGGTATCATACAGACCCTAAGAGAACATAAATGTCAGCCCAGGCTACTACTATAACCAGAAAAACACTCAATTACCTTAGATGGAGAAAACAAGATATTCCATGACAAAACCAAATTTACACAATAACTTTCCAGAAAGCCAGCTCTACAAAGGATAATGGGTGGAAAATATCAACACAGGGAGGGAAACTACACCCTAGAAAAGGCAATAAAGTAATTTTCTTTCAACAAACCAAAAAGAAGATAGCCACACAAACATACTTCCACCTTTAACAACAAAAATAACAGGAAGTAACAATCACTTTTCCTTAATATCTTTTAATGTGAATGGATTCAATTCCCCAATAAAATGATATAGACTAATAAACTGTATAAGTAAACAGGACACAACATTTTGTTGCATACAAGAAACATACCTCAGTGACAAAGACAGACACTACCTACTTTCCAAATATTGGAAAGCAATTTTTTAAGCAATTGGTGCCAAGATCAAGCTGAAATTGCCATTCTCATATTGGATAAAATCGACTTTCAACCAAAAGTTGTCAAAAAAGATAAGGAAGGACACTTCATACTGGTCAAAAGTAAAATAAAAGAAATTTTACTGAAGTTCAAAGCACAAATTGCACCTCACACAATAATAGTAGGAAACTTCATCACACCCCAGAAGTTATGAACCAAATGGATCTAAGAGATATTTATAGAACATTTCATTCTAAAGCAAAAGAATATACATTCTTCTCAGCACCTCATGGTACCTTCCCAAAAAATTGACCTTATAATTGGTAACAAAACAGGCCCCAACAGATACAGGAATATTGAAATAATTCCATTCACCTTATCAGATTACTACAGTCTAAGGCTGGTGTTAAGTTCCAACAAAAACAATGTAAAACACACATACACATGGATGCTGAACAACGATCTACTCAATGATAACTTCGTCAAGGAAGAAATAAAGAAAGATGTTAGACTTTTTAGAATTTAATGAAAATGAAGACACATCATACCAAAATTTATGGAACACAATGAAAGCAGTGTTAAGAGGAAAACTCATAGCTCTAAGTGCCTCCAAGAAGAAAATGGAGAGAGCTTACACTAGCAGCTTAATAGCACAACAGAAAGCTCTAGAACATAAAGAAGCAAATACACCCAAGAGGAGTAGATGGCAGGAAATAATCAAACTCAGGGCTGAAATCAACCAAGTAGAAATAAAAAGAACTATACAAAGAATCAACAAAACCAGGAGCTGGTTCTTTGAATAAAACAAGATAGATAAACACTTAGCCAAACTAACCAGAGGGCACAGAGGCCCTAACCTAATTAATAAAATCAAAAATGAAAAGGGAGACATAACAACAAATCTGTGGAAATTCAAAAAAACATCAGATCCTATTATAAAAGCTTATATGCAACAAAATTAGATGAAATTGACAATTTTCTAAATACACATCAGGGGCCAAGGTTAAAACAGGATCAGATAAGCCATCTAAATAAGCCACGAGGAAATAGAAACAGTCATTAACAGTCTCCCAACCAAAAAAGGCCCAGGACCAGATGGGTTTAGTGGAGAATTCTATCAGATCCTCACAGAAGACCTACTACCAATACTCTTCAAACTATTAAACAAAATAGAAACACAAGAAACACTACCTACTTCATTCTATGAAGCCACAATAATGCTTTTACCTAAACAAAACAAAGATCAAACAAGGTAATAGAACTTCAGACCAATTTCCTTTATGAACATTGATGCAAAAATACTCAATAAAATACATGCGAACCGAATCCAAGATTACATCAAAACAATAATTCACCACGATCAAATAGGCTTCATCCCAGGGATGCAGGGATGGTTCAATATACAGAAATCAATCAATGGAATCCATTACATAAACAAATTCAAAGAGAAAAACCACATGACCCTTTCATTAGATGCTGAAAAAGCTTTTGACAATATTTGGCATCCCTTCAAGTTAAAATCTCAGAGAGATAAGGAATGTAAGGCCCATACCTAAACATAATAAAAGCAATATACAGCAAACCAGTAGCCAACATCAAACTAAGTGGAGGAAAACTTGAATCATTCCCACTAAAATTGGGGACCAGACAAGAGCTGCCCACTCTCTCCTTAATTATTCAATATAGTACCTGAAGTTCTAGCTAGAGCAATTAGACAACAAACGGAGGTCAAAGGTATACAAATTGGAAATAGTCAAAATATCACTATTTGCAGATGATATGATCCTATAATTAAGTGACCCCAAAAATTCCACCAAAGAAGTCTTAAAGCTGATAAACTTTAGAAAAGTGGCTGGATATAAAATTAACTCAAACAAATCACTAGCCTTCCTCTACTCAGGACAAACAAGCTGAGAAAGAAATTAGAGAAATGACACACTTCACAATAGTCACAAATAATATTATATACCTTGGTGTGACTCTAACCAAGCAAGTGAAAGATCAATATGCAAGAACTACAAGCCTCTGAAGAAAGAAATCAAAGAAAATATCAGAAGATGGAAAGATCTCCCATGCTCATAGATTGGCATGAATAATACAGTAAAAATTGCGACCTTGCCTAAAGCAACCTACAGATTCAATGCAATCCCCATCATAATTCCAAATCAATTCTTCATGGAGGTAGAAAGAGCAATGTGCAAATTCATTTGGAATAACAAAAAACCCAGGGTAGTGAAAAATATTCTCCACAACAAAAGAACTAGGGAAATCACCATCCCTGAACTCAAGCTCTACTACAGAGAAATAGTGATAAAAACTGCATGATATTGGTAGAGAGAGAGGCAGGAAGTTCAAGGGAATAGAATTGAGGACCCAGGAATGAACCCACACACCTATGGTCACTTGGTATTTGACAAAGGAGCCAAAAACATTGTGTAAAAACTACAACATTTTTAACAAATTGTGCTGGATCAACTGAATGTCAGCATGTAAAAATATGCAAATCAGTCCATTCTTATATCCTTGTCCAATTCTCAAGTCCAAGTGGATCAAGGTCCACCACATAAAACCTGAAACACTGACGCTTACAGAGGAGAAAGTGGCAAGAGCTATGAACAAAAGGGCACAGGGGAAAAATTCCTGAACAGAACATCAATGGTTTATACTCTTAAGAACAAGAATGGACAAATGGGACCTCATAAAACTTCAAAAATTCTGTAAGGCAAAGGACATTGTCAATGGGACAAAAAAAACCAACAGAATAGAAAATTATCTTTACCAATCCTGCATCCAATAGAGGGCTAATATCCAATTTATACAAAGAACTCAAGAAGTTAGACTCCAGAGAGTCAAATAACCCTATTAAAAATGGGATATGGAGCTAAACAGAGAATTCTCCACTGAGGAAACTCAAATGGCTCTGAAGCACCTAAAGAAATGTTTAGCATCCTTAGTTATTAGGGAAATGCAAATCAAAACAACCCTGAAATTCTACCTCACACCAATCAGAATGGTTTAGATGAAAAACTCAGGAAACAGCAGATGCTGGAGGGGATGTAGAGAAAGAGGAACACTCCTCCATTGCTGGTGGGATTGCAAGCTGGTAAAACCATTCTGGAAATCAGTTTGGCAGTTCCTCAGAAAATTAGACATATTACTACCTGAGGACCCAGATATACCACTCCTGGGCATGTATCCAGAAGACACTCCAGCATATAATAAGGACATATGCTCCACTATGTCCATAGCAGCCTTATTTAGAATAGCCAGAAGCTGGAAAGAACCTAGATGTCCTTCAACAGATGAATGGATACAGAAAATGAGGTACATTTACAAAATGGAGTACTACTCAGCTATTAAAAACAATGAATTCATGAAATTCATAGGCAAATGGATGGAACTAGAAAGTGTCATCTTGAGTGAGGTAACCCAATCACAAAAGAACACACATGGCATGCGCTCACTGATAAGTGGATATTAGCCCAAAAGCTCAGAATAAACAAGATACAATTCAATGACCACGTGAAGCTCAAGAAGGAAGTCCAAAATGTGAGTGCTTCGATTTTCCTGGGAAAGGGAACAAAATACTCACTGGAGCAATTATGGAGACTAAGTGTCAGGCAGAGACTGAAGAAAATGCCATCCACAGACTGTCCTATCTGGAGATTTATCCTAAAAACAGTCATCAAACCCTGATACTATCATGGATACCAAGAAGTGCTTGCCAAAAGGAGCCTGTTATGGCTGTCTCCTGAGGGGCCCTGCCAGAGCCTTACAGATACAGAGGCAGATGCTAGCAGCCAACCATTGGACTTAAAATGGGGTCCCCAAAGGAGGAGCTGGAGGGAGGATTGGAGGAGCTGAAGAGATTTGCATCCTCATGGAAAGAACAATGATGTGGGCCAACCAGTACCCCCACCCAGGGCTTCCACAGACTAAGCTAGCAGTCAAGGGGTACACATGATTCCAACTGCAATTGTAGTGGAGGAATGCCTTGTCTGGCATTGGTAGGAGGAGAGGTCCTTGGTCCTATGAAGGTTCAATAGTTGCTCCAGCTTTGGGAAAACAAGGTGGGGGTTATGTGGGAGTGACCTGGGTGGAGGGGCACCTTCTTGGAGCTAGGGGAGGGAGAATGGGTTGGGAGTTTTCTGGGAGGAGGGAACCAGGAAAGGATATAACATTCAAAATGTAAATATATTTAATATAAATATTAATTTTTATAAATATTAATATTTAAATATATTTAATATATTTAATATATTCAATAAAAAAACTGAGCATAAATTCTGGTATTTCTCAAGTTTTTCCTCAATGTGATTTTTTTTGACTTGTACGGGACATTTTTATTCAGATAAAAAGGTTTCTGTACACAAATTATGTTACCTGACACTAGAAGATTTTTTTTCTTTTAAAAATATTTTTATTAATTAAGTAATTTTTTTACACTTCATATTTTACAAGTTTTGAAAACTGATTATTTGATGAAGCATTCAGAGAAAAGTTTAGCATCCTCCTCTGTATCTTTAAGACTCTGGCAGAGCTCATCAGGAGACAGCCATAACAGGCTCCTTTCAGCAAGCACTTCTTGGCATCCATGATAGTACTGGGTTTGGTGACTGTTTATAGCATGAAACTCCAGTTAGGACAGTCTCTGGATGGCATTGCCTTCAGTCTCTGCTGGACACATTGTCTCCATAATTGCTCCTGTGAGTATTTTGTTCCTTTTCTCAATACCATCTTATTAAGAGAGTATTGATAGCTAGAAGACATTTTCTCACCAAAGTACACATTAAAACTATAACATAAAATAAAAAACCATTACAGCCAGTAAAAATTTAAAAAAAAATGAGTGCAAGCTTATTAACTGCCAAAGAAATGCAAGTAAAATTTTATCAATATTCTTTTTAATAAATATATTCATTAGTTATTTG
>BDUI01000177.1:77738-96753 GCA_002335545.1 Apodemus speciosus
ACAGGAAATGGAAAATCATTTGGAATGTAAACAAAGAATATAGAAAATAAATAAATAAATTCAGATATTACCTAATTGTTAATTACTTTATGCTTTGACTTTTATTTACTTATTCATAAGTCTTTCATACATCTTCACATCCCCTTATCATTGTGGGGTACATTGTTTCCTTTTTGCATATATTTAGAAGCATGAGAAATGTAAATTATTTCCAAACAATGAATTGATTGTTAAAATGTCTCTGTGCTCATTCCTCTGTAGTCAAAAGCAGTCTATAAAACTAACTGTTGTAGATTCAAATGGATTTTTAAAGAGGTTTGTGTAAAAATAAGATAAAATAAAATGAACACTCTCTATGACTTCCCCTTGTAATGACTTGAGATCATATTTCAGTTATTTGAAAGCTGTTTGCTTTTCTTTGTTCTATTTTGGAACATATAAATATTTTTAATATAATAACTTGAATCAAAAACTTTAAAGCAAATATTTCACAGCCATAGACAGTTCTTATATAAAATTTTATTGTGTAGTCTTCTTGTTTGAGTGCTGCTGTGTCACTGCAGTTGAATAATGTTTGTTCCTGAAGAGTATTCACAAGTAGGGAGTGACATCATCCTTAGCACAGGTTGGTGTCCTTTGGCCTGTTGAGAGCTGCTGTATGTACAGCTACTGTCAGCACATCCCATGCCAGAGTTTATCAAGTTATAAGAACTTCTAAGACCTAATAGCAAGAGATGAGTGCATTAGAACATATGCTCTTTCCTGTTGTTTTGCTGTCCCCTTCCTGGGCAACTGCAGGCCCAACTAGCTGCTACCTCAGCCCAGCGATACTCATTCTTCAATTCTAAGTAAGTTCTTTTTGCAAGCCAGTGTGGATATTTTATCCTCATCATTTTCCTCCTTCATTTTGCCCAAGATAAACAAACCTTTGTCTAACTCAGTGATTCTCAGTCTATGGATTGTAACTCCTTTTGAGGTCAAATGACACTTTCACAGGAGTTGCCTAAGATAATCCTGCATACTAGGTATTTACATTATGATTCATAACAGTAGTAAAATTACAATTATAAAGTAGCAAAAAATATGGTTGGGGGTCACCATAACATGAGAAACTATATTGAAGTGTCACAGCATTAGGAAGGTTGAGAGCCACAGTTTAGGTTAGACTCTAACCCAAATTCCATACTTTCTAGCAGAGTAGTAGGCAGATCTCTACACCATCCTAACTTCTCCTTGCCATCCCCCACGTTCCCTCTTCTTGCAGTGCAAATGCCAAGTCATATGGACTTGAATTCTGGTTCTCTTTTCTTTGACAAAATTCATATTATTCAGCAAGTGAGGAGTTGAGCCAAAATGAACTAAGTGACGCCACAGCACACTGTGTGGTGCAGAGCTAGCACTTTGGATATTGTGTAATTACGGCTTTAACGAACATCACATAGAGAATTAGACTCCAGATTGTGACACAAATAAATCTGCTTGGCTTTTAGAAACTTTCTTTAAAAAGAAATATTTTCGTACCAGAATATGTTCAGGAGGGAAATAGTCCATGCCCTTGACAGAGAAAGTAGATAATACCTGTCAGAAGAATCCAAACCACCTGCTCGGGTGCATCTGAGAATAAGTCTGCAGCTGGCGCTACACTCTATCACTTATGGGCTATAACTTTAGGCCATAGAGAAGGTTCACAGTGGGAAAAAAACATTCACAATCTGGAGGACACCAGCAATGGGATGTCTGTCAAATTATGTTCCCTGGGGATAAGCATTGTAATACACTCCATCTTCATGATTTGGCTCTGCCCGGTGTTTTATATTTTATGGGCTTATAATCTACACACTGTCCTTGTTCCTGATATAAAAACACAAGAACACAAGTCCTAGTATGCTAAGTCTGTTCCCAAGAAAGGGAAGCCATTGGAATACTTTCCTGCAGCCTTCATATAAAAAATAAGCAGAAAAAGCAAAGTAAGCCCTTCTGCTAGACTGTTTTATTCCACTCTTTGGCCGTGCTGTTATTCCAAAGTAACCCCTTATGCTTGACTGCTCCACTCCACTGCAAGGCAGTGCTGTTATTCTTGGGAAAACCCTTCCTGGCTTTAACTACATCAATGCCTCATAGGTGTTTGTCAAAGGCATTCCTTTCATGTTATTTTGGACTTTTTTTCTAGAATTTTAAAGAAATAAAGTTTTAGTCATAAAAAGCCCCCAAGATACACTGAAAGTTCACACCCACAGTTGTCTTTCTTTTGTAGAATTTCCAGGACAGCTTTTGGATCTTCTGATGAAATGTTGAAATTTTCAATAAGAATGAATATTGAAAATGTGTGGGAATAATCTTGGAATTCACAGTAAAGGGCTCATCTCACTCAGGAGGGGGATAGAGATAGTTGCTCCTGTTGATCACAGTTTATTTGACCCCTTCTTGTTCTTCTCTTTACAAATGTACCAGAATGGATCCCTCTTTTTAATCAATGTATGGAATACATGTTTTATTACAAGTATAGCTATTGAAAATGTAAAACTGTCTTCTAGAATCTGAGGAAGTAGGATTCTTGCACAAACCATATGTGAAGACATTAGAAGGCGAGGCCAGAAGACTTCCGCTCATGCTTCCTCTGTGCATTCTTTGTGTAAATGTGTGCCACATGTCAGGCTGTTTACAGAGAAAAAAGGGTTCTTTCTCAACCACACATCTGGTAGGCATGCCAACTCTGACAGAGAGAAGAATGGAGATGTGGCTCTTCCAGCGAATCCCCAAATCCACTAATGGACCAGCAGCCATGAATGCCAAAGCTCATAGCTAAATATGTTTCTAGAAAAGTCAAGAAAAGACCTGCCTTACAGCTCAGAAGAATCCTCATTTGGGGGTGTTGTATGTGTGTGGGGGGATTACCTGTTTTAAAATGTGAATGTCCTTCCTATAGTCCAGACAGAAAACAGAGAGGAAAGCAGTCTTAATAGAGACAGCCAGCATGTCAGAAACATGGGATCTCAAAGTAAGACAGTGAGTGATATGCCAGCGAAACATGTGGCATCCAAATGAGGAGGGGGACCTATCACTGTGGAGGTTGTGAGTTCTATCCTGAAGGCCATAGGAACTGTAAGCACATTGGGATGTTCTGAGGTTTCTGAGGGTCAGTGACATGCACAGCTGGGTAGTAGAGGGCATGGAAAAGAGACCTAGACCAAGAAGTGGAACTAAGTATAAGTATTTGTCCTTGTCATCGACTCAGACACAATGCACATGCAACAAAACTACATGCTTCTTTCCTACCCAAACATATCCCCAAGCTTGATAGATGGACTCCAATCACAGGACATCCATCCAAAGTCTTTCTTCTCTGAAGGTTTGTGGAAGAAGATTCAAGATGGGCCTGCAGAAGGAACTTTCCAATGCATGGACATCTGTCTCACCCACATCTCTTCTTCTCTGTCTCTGAAGAAGTACAAACCCTTACCCAGGAAGACCACATATGTACTTTGCATATCCTTCTACTCAGGCCATCCAGGGCTTCTGATCAACAGCTATCTCCTTTCATTGCATGGAGCACATTGCTATCATGATGCCCTTGCTTATAGAACTATTACTAAGTAATTGCAACCTTGATAGCAGCTCTCACAAACTGAACAAATACTATTTACCATGTTCTCAGATAAGAGGTTTGCATGCTTTTTTCTCAATACACCTTGAAATCAAGTCTACCATTATGTCCATTTTAAAATAAGGAATTTGAGTTTTCTGTTTATGCAACTGGCACAAAGCAAATAATGTCCACAGGCTCTGAGCTTTCTGCTCAGAATTATCAAAATATCTCACATTTCATAGGGAGCCCCAAGTAAGCACTCATTCCCAGCAGGGATACTTCTCAGTGTTCTTACCTCCCAACAAGGCTACCCAGAGGAGTTTCCTTCACTCGCTGCCTTCCAGGTAAGTCTTTCCATAGCTCCCTGAATCTTCCTCAGTTAACCTATCAGCACTTGAGGTTTGAACTTGCCCCATAGGCCACTGGAATCACACTAGCACCTCAAGTAGACAATGAACTCTTTTATTTCCCCTGACTCTTCATCTCAATATATCCTTCAGTTGAATTCCATCCACAAAGGTGGTCTTACCAATCATCTGATCATTCAGGTCTGAAATCTGAGTTACCATACCATAAGAGTTCTTCATCAAGGTCTTCATCTAGTTGCTTTTCCTGATCTGGTCCCCATGTCCTCGACTACCTAATACTTTCCTTTCACTATACATGTTACTAGCCCTCAGAAACCTTACAACATCACAATGTGTCTTCAGTTGGCCTTCAGGATAGAGCGCAAAGCCTCCACAGTGATAAAGAACCTTCCTCATTTGGGTGCCACATATTTCTGTGGCATACCACTCACCTTCTTACTCTGGGAAATCATATTTCTGTCTAAGCACACTTGTCTCATCCTCATACTTCTGCACCTTACTGGCTTCTTAGAGGAATCAAGCAACATTTCTTTCCTGAGCTTGTGGGCTTGAACTTGCTTTTACACTCTACCTTCCCATGAGATTTATTGGGTATTTAGGGGTGGGGAATGTGGTTTCATGGCAAGGAACTTGTAGAGAATGAACAAGGTCCTTGAGTCCATTCTCAGTACTACAAAACAATGAACAAAACCTGACCTGTCCCCCTACTATAGGTTGGGCATTCTACTGAAGGCAAAGAGTGCTTCTCCAAGATAGGATCCAGGAAAAGTTAAGGAACAGTAATGGATACCAATAGTCCTGATAGTCAGAACCATCCTTCTATCCAGAAGCATCTAGTCTAGCTTTCTAGTGGGTCAGAGACTGAGATGACAGCAAGTAAGGAAGAAAATGATGATACCTACTGTATTCATCCTATCAATTTGAAGACACAAAATAATATTTAAAGCTGTCCTAAATATACATGCTTCCTTTGATCTCTAGAGCAATTAATAAACCATCACAAATATATTAATACACATTTTAAAATAACATGGAAAATAAAATTTGATTTTCAAAATATGAAATACCTTTTGAAAAATTATTTCAGTTTTCCTGGAGACAGATTTTGTTCTTACTTGTGAAATCAGCATTATTGAGAGAAAGCTTGTCATGATGCCACCAGAGCACATTGGAGTAGGGTTACATATAGAAAGTTGGTATTGTCTTCTCTTTATTGTCTTTCCACTCTTTTCCAGTGTAAGAAAGGGAAGAGGCCATTGTCTCTGAGAACATCATATACACAAAGCTCTCCCCAGACTCAGCTATCAAGGAAAAGACAGATTACATAACCCAGGGAAGGGTAGTCCTAGTCCTAGTTAGTGGACAGCCATCCAGGACAGGATGGGGCATGCTTCCTGACAGAAATAAAGAGATATGCCTAGGCCTAGGCCTGCTACTTCTGAGAAAAGACATAGAAGACAAGGGGAAGAAGAAAGACAAAAATAAAGCCATCACTTCAAGGCATTCATGGAAACGGTCCTTAACCAGAATAACAAAAATGCTTCTGGCTTGATATTCCCTTACTTGCTTCTTTTAGTACTGACCCATACTACAGGCACAGGAACTGAGATTTCTGAAAAGCTAGGCAGTTTGCCCAACTAGGTCTCAGATTCTATATCCTCTGCTCTGAACAACTATGCCATGGTCTTTGCTCTGAGTCTTTTAATCTTCAAATAGTGTCTAGATATAGCATATGCTGAGAAATAAGTGAGCACTGAACATAGGAGTCTTCTATAAAATGACAATTATATTTCTTTTGCAAATGTTATAACTGTTAATAAAAAGAATGAAAAATATTTTGATCTGGGCAAACAATGACAAACAAAAACCATACAAACAAGCCCATGTAGAGAAACTGAGTTTAAGCAGATTACAACCAACCTTTGCTCCACACTTCCTGTGTCTGGGATTTCTCTCAGTGTTCCATTGACCACAAATGCCTCACCCACACTTTAAACATCCCAGGTTGCTCAGGTTACAGCAACTAAGGATTGCTTTTCTTAATTGAAGATCCATCTTTCCAGGAAACTACATGGACTCCTTTCTTATTTTTACCTAATATCAGCTGCCAAGAGAGCTCTCAATTGCTCTATTGCTCTGTCCCAAAGTTTAAAAATTCTTTGGTTATATTTCCTTGAGTTTTACACTTAATTCATCTAGTTCTAACATATTCAGAACTTGAACAAATTCAATTTCTTCCAAAGGGCATATTAAAATAAAAGCATAGTGAGCAGAATCAAGAATCCTTTTTACTTAAGAAAATAGAAGAGAGAGATAGACAATAGCAGCCTATGTCCGCTGGCAGAATCTACCATGTCATCGGCAGCCAGGGCTCAATTTTACTGTATTCTGCTGAAACAAGATGTACTGCCAGCTCTGTTGTGAAGAGGAGACATGATGTGGTTTGTATCACCACAGGCTCAAAGGGAGATGACAATGCTAAAATTTGTACCTGGAATGTCTCTCAAATGCTCCTATGTTGAAGGTTTTAGCCCCAGCCTGTGATATAATTGGGAATATTGTAATATTTCAGAAATGGAGGCTAATGTGAGGTTAGATAGCTGAGGTGAATGTTGGAGATATATAGAGGTGGATGTTGGAACGCAGTCTCTCTACCACCACCTCTCTCTGTTTCTCAGCCTCCACAAAGTGACTAAACTCCTCTGATGTGTGTCTGTACTATGATGTCTGTGATACAATTCATCCAGTGCACAAGTCCAAACAGTCCCTGGCTGGAACCATTAATCAAAATAGACTTTCCCTTCTCATTACATTGTTTACTCTGGGTGTTTTGTCACAGTGATATAAAGCTAACTAATATATATGGCCTTTAACTTTGGTTCATTCTTAGAAATGCGAGTATTAAATTTCTTGAGAGCATTTCCTGTCTTTTTTCCCTAAAGAAGGCCAGTAGATGGGAATCTACAATTCATTCCTGCCTTGCCACCCACCACTGCATGACCTCAACAAGGTTCTCAGGCTTGACTGTTATCTACAGATGAAAAGCAACAGACAAGGATTCCTTAGGCTTTTTTCTCTGTTCTAAATATTGCTGATTTCCTAGGGCCACATAAAAAGCTCCTTGGGCTGACTTCTTATTCTCTGTGGTGCTGCTGCCTTGAGGGATTAAGAACAGGACTCCTCAGACTGCAGAGCTGGACATTCCTCAGTGCCCAGCTGGACAGTGACAGATCCCAGAGCTGTGAGAAGTCCAGCTGACATTTCCCAGGAAGATAAGCAGGGCTTCCAAGCACAGAACAGGCAGACATATTTTCACAACACTTCTAGAATGTTCTCAATTATACAAAAGATAAAGATATGAAATCTTAAATTCCTATTTCACTGTATCACAATGAATCAGATAAACAGAAAAGGGGGCAGTGCCACGGCTCTGGGCAGACACTGCTGCCTCCAGTATGCAAAGGCTCCTAAGGTTTTCCTCCATGCTGCTATCGGCAGAGATCGTAGCAATTCCCCTTTCAAAAAGTACTTTGGATGGCAGTTAGACCTTAGAAACAGTCCCTGGCTACACATACTCTGTGTTTCCATTAAAATAGAAGGCCTTAAAATAAGATTTTATGTATAATGTTTGAGTTTTTAAAATAACTATTTTTCATTTCTTATAATTCATCATACCCTACCAATAACCTGAAACAAAAGGACTGCTAACCACAGGCAATACAGATTAAGTGGAAAAAATCTAGACTTCCTTTTCTTTCTCCCTCCCTCTCTCTTTCCTCCATTCCCCTCTTTTTTCCTCTCTTTCCCATTCCTTTCTTTCTATCCATTTATCTGCCTTCCTTCCTTCCTTTTTCTTCATTCCTTCCTTTGTTCCTTTATTTCTTTTTGAGATAGGATCTCACTCTTTGACCCAGACTGGACTTAACCTAGTGAAGTCTTGCTGGTTGCAGCTTTAAGTTCTGAAATTACAGGTGTATGCTACAACATGTGGTTTAGAACTGCCCTCATTTATAATATGTTTATCAAAAGACAACCTGACATTCTTAGCATTCTACATTGCAATATTGTTTATCTATGCACATATGTGTTTACTCATGTTTTGCTTTAAGAGCAAAGAGATTCATGAGATATTAAATTAATCTTAAAGAACACATATGAAAAATAAATTTCCCAAAACTTAAATTTTGTAGACAAAATCATTGTGCATAAATTCAAAACCTAAAGTTTAATACTGTGTTGTTAAATCTTGCTGCAGACTCATAATATGATTCCTGAGGACTGCCGACTGGAAAGACACTGCATAGAGAAGAATTCAGCACACTATGACAGGAGAAGTATGTGACTTTTGAAGATGTTCCATCCTGAGCTTCAAACTTCAGATATCATCAGAGACCTCAGGAAGCAACAGAAATGTATCACCATGTCATCAGCAACAATTATAGCCCACTTCTTAATTAAGCCAAATATCTGATGAGTTATCATCTCAGGCTCTGTGAAAAAAAACCTTGAGGGCAAGTTCTTTTTTTTTCCTTAAGAATGAGAAAACAGAGCTTCAGAGTTGAGAAAACACCCTAAGTTCATCAGTAGGAAACACAGCTGTTAGCTGGCAAACCTAACATGCTAGTTTTACAGGCTGGGATTTTATTAGCTCTGTTCTCTGCATGTTTCTGGCACATACTGTGTGGTGTCAGTTCCAGTGAACATTGACATCAGGAGCTCAGAAGACACAAAGTCTTGAAGGATGGATACCTATGCCATCAGGTTTGCTTTGATATGAATGCAGGAGTATTTTAGTGCAGGATGACAGAATCCAACTTAAAGTAGCATGCCCAACTCAGGAGAAAAATTGGCTTCCCATCCTGGGGTCAAAGATGACTATCAACCTGACATGCTCCTTAAGTAGCAAAAAAACATCTGCTCCCCCAAATCTGTACAAATAGCTACCATGTTTTTACTGTGCTTGGGCCTCCGGCCCATCTGTAAATTCAGTACTGTGATGGTACAGGTGGATATCATACTAAAAAGGCCTAAAGATGTGGTTCTAACCAATCAGACTTGTCTCAAGGTGTGGAAAGTCTGATATCTTTTAGGAACATTGGAGTAGGGCTCTACTCCAATGTAGGGTTCAGAAGGAGAAGAGGAGTGGGTATTCATTGCTCAAGAGATAATTACTGTGGGGATAGCTTTATAGGAATGTGAAGCAGGAGACGTACTGTACAATCTACATTTAAATATTTTTAAAATTGTTTGGAACATTTATCTTGTTAAGAACCCCAAAGTACCTTACATAACTTAATAATAATGACAGAGAGGTTTTATGTATTAAGGAAACTGGGCAAATTTAGTTGAAGTACTGTAAAAGCCAGCAAGCTGCATAAGTGCTGAAGACACAGAAAAATCCTTGTGAGTTAAGGGTCTTCTGTCTAAATTGACGTATTGAAGAAGTAGGTTCTAGTACTTGTAAAAGGATTCTTTCAGTAGCATAGTCCACAAACTTGCCAGTGAGAGTGATGCAAAAACATAAGCTTTCCTCTTCCATGTCCTTTTATGCAGGCAGCCACCTAGATATAGGTGGGTCTTCTGACCTCAAATGATCCAATCAAGAAAATCTTCCACAGACCTGCTCACCTTCTTCAGTTTTAGCTGACTCCAGGTGTAGTCAAGTTGATTGCAAAGATTAGCCATTATACTACAGTATTAGTCAGTGTTCTGTAGAATCACAGAACATATGAGTAGTCTTTATATAGTAAGGGAATTTGCTGATGACTTACAGTCTGTAGTTCAACTCCACAACAATGGTCAGCAGCAGCTGTGGATGGAAATCCAAGGATCTAGCAGTTGCTCAGTTCCACAAGGCAAGCAGGTGAAGAAGATAGAGTCAATCTTCTTTCTGCCAATGTCCTTATGTAGGTCTCCAGCAAAGGATTTGACCCAGATTAAAGGCATGTGCCACCATGCTTTTAATCCCAGATGACCTTGAACTCAGAGATCTCCCTGTCTTAATCATCTGGAACTCATAGCCACTACGCCTCTAGATCTCGATGCCAAGATCCATGTCAGAAACTTGTATCACTGAGCCTCCAGATTAGGATCCCAGGTGAGCCTTCCAATTCTGGATTGTAGTTCATTCCAGATATGGTTAAGCTGACAAGAAGGAATAGCCACTACACAAATTGACATATCTCATGTCCATATGAAACAATAAACAGGTCATGAATAAGCCTAACATGATATAACCATTCTTTGCATAATCATAAATGAATTTGTAAATTTACAATGGGGCAATGTCCCTTGGGAATATTCTTTTAGTGTCTCAAATACCAATTGATGTTAAAGAAATTGGAAGAAAGACAAATATATTCTTAACAAAATAAGACAGAAACATTCATCTTACTTTATAATCCTCATTTCTGAAACTTGTAATATGGCCTGAGCTGGTATTTATACCTACCTTCCTCTACTACACATTCTGTATTTCCTTGACCCTCGGCAAGCACCTCAGAAGGTCTTGGCTCTTTTCCTGGAGGATTGACTCAGACCTACATTCCTGAAGGGTCTGCACCCTTTGTCTTCCTACTTGGATTAGGCATTTGCAGTTTCCCATTAACTTTAATCACAGGATATGGTAGTACTAAGAGATGCCCTAGGGGATCTCCTGCACTCCAGACATAATCCTGCTTACTTCCATTAAGTGGAAGGCAATCCACTTTCCCCATAGTAATCTGGATATATCACCCCTTCTAAAACTGTTATTCCTTTCTTAGCCTGTTGGTTTAAGGGCATGAGAATCCCAAAATGACCAGGAGGAAACCTGTGTTTCCAGTTCAAAGGAATGTTTGTTGTGGCAACTGGAAGGAGCACTACCCTCTCTGGAACCAAAACTTCTAGGACAGCATGGCCTAGAGTTATGGGGACAGGAAGCAAAAATTTTCCTACAGGGCCACTAGGAGTGATAGTGAGTGGAACTATTCCCTGTTCCATCCCTTGATTCCTGGACCCATGGATCCTGACTATGGAAGAGATTGTACCGTATACTGGACACTGATTCAAAGCATATACTGCCTTCTGAAGAACTCTGCCCCAGCCCTCCATGCTGTTGCCACCTAAATAGCATTGGTGCAGTAAAGACCATTCCATCTTTCTATCAGATCAGCTGCTTCAGGATGATAGGGAGCATGGTAAGACCAGTGAATTCCATGACCATGGTCCCACTGTTGCACTTCTCTGGCTGTGAAATAAGTTCCTTGGTCAGAAGCAATACTGTGTGGAATACTATGAAGATAGGTAAGGCATTCTGTGGGTCCGTGGGTGGTGATTTTGCCAGAAGCATTATGTGCAGGAAAGGCTAATCCATAACCAGAATAAGTATCTACTCGAGTAAGAACAAAACATTGTCCATTCCATGGAGGAAATGATCCAATGTAGTCAACCTGCCACCAGGTTGCTGGCTGGTCACCTCAAGGAATTGTGCCATATCTGGGGCTCGGTGTTGGTTTCTGTTGTTGGCGGATCTGGCATTCAGCAGCAGCTATAGCCAGGTCAGCCTTGCTGAGTAGAAGTCCATGTTGCTGAGCCCAAGCATAACCTCCATTTGGGCGACCATGGCCACTTTGTTCATGTGCCCATTCAGTAATGACAGAGATGGCTGGGGAAAGAGGCTGACTGCCCACAGAATGGGTCATCCTATCCACTTGATTACTGAATTCCTCCTCAGCTGAAGTCACCTTTTGGTGAGTATTTACATGGGACAGAAATATCTTCACATCCTTTGCCCATTTGGAGAGATCTATCCACGTACTTCTGCCCCAGATGTCTTTCTCACAAATTTTCCAATCATGATCTTTCCAAGTCATACAGCCAATCCTTTGGCTACAGCTCATGTGTCAGTGAACAATTGTACACCTGGTAATTTCTTCTTCCAAACAAACTGTAATACCATATGTACTGCCCGAAGTTCTGTCTACGGTGAAGATTTCCCTTCACGTGTATCTTTCAGGGTTGTCCCAGAAAGGGGTTGTAATGCTGCAGCTGTCTACTCCTGGGCCTGCATAACATACAGAGCCATCAGTAAACCAGGTCCTAGTCTTCTCTTCAGTCAGCTGATCATAGGGAACACCCCATGAGGCTATAGGTGCATGCTTGGCAGCAGATGGAATTGTAACAGGAGTAGAAACTATAGGCATTTGAGAAACTTCTTCATGTAATTTGATGGTGCCTTCAGGACCTGCTCTGGCCCGATCACATATATGCCACTTCCATTTGATAATAGACTGCTGCTGTACATGTCCTACTTTATGAGGGTCTGATAGCACCCAGCTCATGATGGGTAGTTCAGGTCGCATAGTAATGTGGTGTCCTATTGGCAAACATTCAATTTCCACTGAGGCCCAATAGCAGGCCAAGAGCTGTTTTTGAAAGGGAGAATAGTTGTCTACAGATGATAGTAGCTTTTTGCTCCCAAATCCCAAAGGTCTGTTCTGTGATTCACCTAGAGGGGCCTGCTAGAGGCTCCAAACAACATTTCTATCTGCTGCCTACAACTCAAGTACCATCAGGTCTGCAGGACCACATGGTCCAAGTGGTAGAGCAGCCTGGACAAGTTGAAGACCCTTCTCCTGTTCCAGGCCCCACACAAAGCTAACAGCTTTCCAAGTAACTTGGTAAATAGGTTTAAGTAACACACCCAAATGAGGAATGTGCTGTCTTCAGAATCTAAATAGACCCACTAAACAGTGTGCTTCTTTCTTGGTGGTGGGAGGGACCAGGTGCAATAACTTCTTTCACCTGAGAAGGAATGTCTCTGCATGGCCCACACCACTGTGCTCCAAAGAATTTCACTGAGGTAGATGGTCTTTTAATTTTGGTTGGATTTATTTCCCATCCTCTAATATGCATATTGCTACTTCCTGCTCATTTGGTCCAATCAGCATAATGTCATCAATATAGTGCGCCAATGTGATATTTTGTGGAAGACACAAATGATCAAGATACCTCTAACCAAGTTATGACACAAGGCAGGAGAGTTAATATATCCTTGAGGCAAAACTGTAAAGGCATATTGCTGGCCTTGCCAACTGAAAGCAAATTGTCTCTGGTGGTCCCTGTTGACAGGCACTGAGAAAAAGGCATTTTCCAGATCAATAGCTACATACCAGGTTCCAGGAGATGTGTTAATTTTCTCAAGTAACAAAACTACATCTGGTACAACAGCTGCAATTGGAGTTACTACCTGATTTACCTTTTGATAGTCAACTATCATTCTCCATGATCCATCTGTCTTCTACACTGGCCAGATAGGAAAGTTAAAGGGAGATGTGGTGGGAACCACCACCCCTGCATCTTTCAAATCCTTGATAGTGGCAGTAATTTCTGCAGTTCCTCCAGGAATACAATTCTGTTTTTGATTCACTATTTTCTTTGGCAGAGGCAACTCTAAGGGCTTCTATTTAGTTTTTCCAATCATTATAACCCTCACTCCACAGGTTAGGAAATCAATGTGAGTATTCTGACAATTTCTGAGTACATCTATTCCAATTATACATTCTGGAGCTGGGAAAATGACTACAGGATGTGTTCAGGGACCTACTGGACCTACTGTGAGTTGGACATCAGTCAAAACTCCATTAATCACCTGTCCTCCATAAGCCCCTACTCTAACTAGAGGGCCACAATGTTTCTTGGGATCTTCAGGGATCAGTTTCAATTCAGAACCAGTATCCAATAGAACCCAGAAAGTGATTATTTTCTTTCCCCCAGTGTACAGTTAACCTTGTAAAAGCCTGTAGGTCCCTCTTGGGACAAATTGGAGAAAGACTAACAGCAAAACTTTTAGGTGTCTTATCAAGATCCTTCCTCAGGGGAACCTGGCCACCCCTTCATTCAAGGGGTTCTGGATCTACAAACTGACTCAAGTCTGGAAATTGATTCACTGGCTGAGATTGCCTTTTGCCATGATCCAAAGTAGCCTTTCTTTCGTTTGAGAATTTTTCTGCTTATACAGATCAAACAGATATGCAGTAGGCTTCCTATCTGTTTCATGCCTGGAAACACATGAATGATTAGCCAGCCAATGAGTCATGCCATTGTAAATTTCACCTCTCCTGTGCTGACCATTATGGGGTATGTCATTATAAACATTGTTTTGTCTACTCTGTCCATTATGATAACTATGACCACCTTGTCTCTGTAGATTCAATGCAGTCATCTGGTCCTTGTTACCTAGGGGCCCAATTAAACCCAATGAATTTAATTGGAGCAGCAGCATCTCCAACTCGAAGGTCTGGCACAAGGAAAAGAGCAAGAACAAAACTCTTCAAATGTGCTGGTGTCCCTCTCACAGTGTGTGTATTATAGGATTGGTGAAGGACATAACTTCTGGGACTTCCCTTTGTGGAGGTATCCAGTCTAGCATTGCACATTCCCTAAGCCTTAAAATTCCTTTGCCAACACTAAGCCAAGAGATATGAGGCATCTCCATGTCGCAGTTTATTCTCAGGATCCTTGAAAAGCTTCTCCTAACTGACTCTGGGGAAATCCCCACACAGGCTTAAGTACCCTAGTGCTGACCAATCCCAGCAGGCCATGTGGCCTCTGCTGATAGGCTGCTCCAATGCAGAGACAGGAAGGCTGAGCAGGAACAGCCAAATAAGGAGTTGTTTACAACTGAAGGCATTGGCAGTTGGGAAGGCAGAAGGCAGAGACCTGCCGTCTTAAAGGCGCACTTCGCAGCCCCCTACATCTCCAACTCCTTTTCAGTAGACCATCTTTTGATAAACACTTCGGCCAACCATTCAAACAAACTTCTTACACATTTTTTAATTGTGCAAGCTTCCATATTAAACCTAGAATCTCCACTCAGAGGACTCATGTCAATAAACTCAGCCTGCTCTAGTTTTATGTTCCTTCCACCATTATCCCCCACCCTTAAAATCCATTCCCGCTCATATTCCCCAGACTTCCACTTGAATGAATTAGCAAACTCATTAAGCTCCTTAGTGTAGCGCACTTCCTCATGGGCTACACTTCCTACCTACTCTCTAAAGGCCTTGAGTCTGATAATAGGTCTAGAAGAAACTATCGGTGGGCCTTGAGAAACATCACTATTGTCTTATCTGGCATTTTCTTCAGTGAAAGTCACAGCTGGTTTATCAGGCTCTGCGGGATTAATTTCATCTTATGGAGAGGGCATTATTTCAAGGGGTGGGGCTGAGGGTACTACTTACTCAGGTAGAACAAACCCTTGAGAATCTGAAGATTCCAAATTCTCAACTTCAACGGGGTCCCCATACATTCCCATCCCAAGTTATAGGATCCCATTCTTTGCCAATTAATGCCCTTACTTTAACTGCTGACACCCTCTGAGGCTGAGACTTGAATTTTGGCTGTAATTCAGCCAACCGTATAATGAGGGCTTCAGTTCAATTTCTGCAACTTGAGCTCTATGGATGCTGGAGAGAAAATCCTCTTCAAGGACACACTTAGCAACTTTTAGATTGTTTACTTGCATCTGGATCCATTCGATTTTATCATACAATTCCTTTTCCTTCATCGATTTTTTCCCTGAGATGCTAAGAGCAACAAGCCAGCAAAATCATTTTCCAATTTTGTCTCCAACTTATAGAAAGTTTTGTACACTGAATCACCTAATTCATCAAGATAATCAAAGGCATTGTTTCTATAAGCTTGAAATACAGTTTCAACCATAGCTCTCCAATATTCTCCAAGCTCCTATGAGGTAGAGAATCTGGAGAGATTTCAGTACTTGAAGGTGCTGGTGAATATTCAAACCAACTCCAGATTTTTAAAAGATTCATCCTTATATTTCTGCTCTAGAACCACTCCCAGTACCAACTTCTGTATTAGTCAGGGTTTTCTAGAGTCACAGAATGTATGAGTAGCCTCTATATAGTAAAAAAAATTGTTGATGACTTACAGTCTGTAGTTCAACTCCTCAACAATGGTCAGCAGCAGCTGTGGATGGAAGTCCAAGGATCTAGTGGTTGCTCAGATCCACAAGACAAGCAGGCAAAGAAGAGAGTTGATCTTCCTTCTTCCAATGTCCTTATGTCAGTCTCCAGCAAAGGGTATGTGCCCAGATGACCTTGAACTCAGAGATCTCCCTATTTTAATCATCTGGAATTCATAGCCAAGATTTCCATGCCAAGATCCAGGTCAGAAACTTGTATCTCTCAGCCTCCAGATTAGGATCACAGATGAGCCTTCCAATTCTGGATTGTAGTTTATTCCAGATATAGTCAAGCTGACAACAAGGAATAGCCACTACAACTAGGTAAACAAGTTTTTCACCATACCCATTCTCTATCATAAATACTTGCCAATTTTATGARGCAATGAATACATATTTGTAAGTTAGGTATAACATTACTTAAAAGACTCAATTACATGAGAATTTAATATTGATTACTTTGAAACAAATAACATACTTTTCCATTCTAAAGTCATCCAGAACTCTATTCTGGAGACAAGCGTTCTACTGCGCACAATCATAGTACTTAATATAGGTCAACTGTATATGTAGAGCAGGTACTTAATATAAAAAACAAAAATTTTCCTTAGTAACCATAGAAAGACAAGGGTGTTGTGAATAGATGAGAATATAAATTTAAAAGTGTGTGTGTGTGTGTGTGTGTGTGTGTGTGTGTTTGATGGGGAGTGGGTGGAAGCAGAAGGAGCAGCATGGTGGCAGGGAGGACTGGAGAAGGGACAGGGAAGGCAGCAGTAAGGCAAGGATTAGCAAACTACATTGGTGTACATGGATTAAAATATAATGAGAGGCTAGACTCTAGGCTCAGCACTTAAGACTGTTTGCTGCTCCTCCAGAAGACCTGAATTCAATTCCAAGTTCTCACATCAATCAGAACATATCACAACTCAAAACCTTCTATAACTACAGCTTAGCATCTCTGAGAGAAAGGAAAATAAAATCTAGTGTTATGGTGATCTAAAGGGGGGTATATAGAAAAGTCCGGTGGGGAGGGAACAAGAGGGCAGGATAAAAGTCAGAATATAGGGTAAAGCACCTAACATTAAAGACCCTTTGAAAAGCCTATGAAAACCTATGGTAGAAGCTTCCTAAAATATATACATATATGAAAGGAATTTAAATGAAATCACTGTATAATGTGGATACAATGTCACAACTAGACATATGATAACACCAATAAAAACTTTCAGTACCAAAAAATGAGTTACACCTTATTGAATCATTGATCAAAGCAACCCTATAAACAACTCCCTGAATTCAAACATTACAATTTATTGCCAAGGCTATTAGTTGCTCTCCATAACCTGTTGGTAAGCCCCTACTGCTGAGGATAACACTTAATTATGTCACCAAACATGGAGAAGTTGAGCAACTGCTCAACTAGGAATTTCACCCCTACCGATTAGCATTTGTGCTATTATAAGGTCCCCCTGAGTGATAGCATAAGAGAATGCTAATCATTAATATTACTGAGCTACAAACTCTGAGAACCACACTAGCAAGCTGACTGCAAGATCTATTGGTGCAATAGTTGTACAAATATCAAGCAACTTTTTCTGCTTGGATTTAGGCCTAGTCCATGAGACGGAACCCATATTTGTAACTGCTAAAGTGCCCAACAACCTGAAATTAAATTGGTAATTGTCCTAGGGGAAATCAAACTAAAAGAACATAATTCTGCTGAAAACATAGCAACAAAATGATTACTAATGACATACTGCCATGCCCATAGACCAGAGAAGGATCATCTTGCAGTAGATGTGAATTATCACAAAGACTCACAATTGGGTAATATGCAGAGAGTGAAAGTCTTTGAAGCTCTCAATCCTAAACCAAATGTCTTCATTACAGTTCAACACTCAAGGCTCAGGACCTTATTCAGAAGATATGTGAGGAATATCAAAACCAGAAGTGGTAGCTGACTTCAGAGAAACATTACACAGACACAACAGGATTGATATACATATAAACTCACATATGCTGAACTGCATGCCTAAGACTTGCATAGGTTCAAAGAAGATGGGGTCCCAACACTGAGTACTGAAAATTTACATGGAGTCTCACCCCTAACCAAGAAGCTATTTAAAACTAGAGAACATGAAGTTGGGAGGATAGGAAGCTGAGAAG
Organism: Apodemus speciosus; assembly: GCA_002335545.1. NCBI lineage: Eukaryota > Metazoa > Chordata > Mammalia > Rodentia > Muridae > Apodemus > Apodemus speciosus. The sequence goes on from BDUI01000177.1 coordinate 95,824, forward strand.
AATCTGGGAGGAGTTGGGCGAAGGGAAAATTTGATCAAAATATGTTGTATGAGAAAAAGTAAGCAAGCATTCTACTAACTGAGCCACATCTCTACCCTCATCAAGGAAGTTTTTGACTTTCTTTTCTTTAAAGCCATTTTAGAACTCACTAAGTGTCTCAGAGAAACAGTGTGTGTCAGTTTGGATTGTCATATTTCATGTGCTTGGCAGTCATCATTGCTGGACCATAAGATCAGACAGCACATTCTCAGAGGAACAATGATGAAGTGGAATGTGTTGAAATGCAACACAAGAGAGTCAACAAAATCACCCAGTAATTTAGGGTGTTTTATTCTGTAGGTCATGGGAAACAATAGAAGGCAAGTGGCTTTGAAAAACAGAATTGAAGAGGAAAACCTGGAATTAAGTTGCCATTTCTAGTTCTATAACCCACTGCTAGGTAGTTTATAGAGAGCATGTTTCATTTATTTTAGATATACAAAATCTTGTAAGGTTTTCTATGACCCCTTCGATTTCTTTAGGGGTTATGGGACTGTTTAGCTGATCTATTTGAACCTGATTTATTTTGGTATTTGGTATCTGTCTAGGAAATTGCCCATTTCCTCCAGATTTTCCAGTTGTGTTGAGTATAGACTTTTGTAGTAGGATGTGATGATGTTTTGGATTTCTTCCATTTCTGTTGTTATATCTTCCTTTTCATTTCTAATTTTGTTCATTTGGATACTGGCTCTGTGACCTTTGGTAAGTCTGGCTAAGGGTTTATCTATCTTATTGATTTTCTCAAAGAACTAGCTCCTGGTTTTGTTGATTCTTTGTATGGTTCTCTTTGTTTCTACTTGATGGATTTCAGCCCTGAGTTTGATGATTTCCTGTCTTCTACTCCTCCTGGGTGAATTAGCTTCTTTTTGTTCCAGGGTTTTCAGTTGTGCC
>BDUI01000177.1:100249-117892 GCA_002335545.1 Apodemus speciosus
AAATCCAATCACTGATAAGTGGATATTAATTAGCCCAGAAGCTCTGAATACTCAAGACACAATTAGCTAATCATATGATTCCCAAGAAGTTGGGAGGAAAGGGCCTAGGTCYTGAAAAGACTTGATCCAGTATCGTAGAGGAGTACCAGAAGAGAGAAATGGGAGAGGGGTGATTGGGGAAAGGACGGAGGGAAGGGGACTTAGGGGACATATGGTGAGGGTGGAACTGGGAAAGGGGAAAGCATTTGGAATGTAAACAAAGAATATAGAAAATTAAAAAATAATAGAAAAAATCTTGGAATGTTACTGGCATCTGCTGGCATTTTGTGAGAGCATTTTTGATACTTCCCAACATAGTGGCAAGGGCAAGATTCAGCTAGTTTTGGTATCTCTTATTTGAAGTTACTTTTATAGCCCTTACAACCAGGGCTGCTTCTTCCCCTGCATCCTCTTCCTCTGACTTGTTATTTCAGACAAGATTATATCAGTAAATCATTCTTCTTATAAAGCCACTAATCTGATAATAATTTTATCATTCTGAGCTCATCTAATCCTACTGACTTTCCAAAGACCAATTGTAATTCATTTTACATCCCCTCACTGCCCCCTACTTCACTCCTTCCCACAAACCTTTCCTTCCTGCCTCACCTTTTCCTCTGAGTGGGTGGATCCCCTGGATATTCCCCAATCCTGGCACTTCTAGTCTCTATAGCACTAAGCTCATCCTCTCCCACTGAGGCCAGACCAGGAAGCCCAGATAGAAGATACATCTCATGGATAGGCAACAGCTTTTGGGATAGCTCCAGTTATTTGGGACCCACATGAAGACAAAGCTGCACATCTGCTATATGTGTGCATGGATGCCTACCTCCAGCCTGTGTGTGCTCTTTGGTTGGTTGAGTCTGTGAGACCCTCAAAGGTCCAAGTTACTAATAAAATGTGAACTTTCAGAGAACTTATATGTTTATAAGATTTCAAAGCAGATGGTTACAGGACCCAAGATCTGGTGTTAAAAAATCACAAATACTGAGGAACAAATATCTGCAGGATTCTAACATGTTTAGTGGGATAAGGGAGAGTGTGAAATATAAGTTCAGGATATCTTCCAAGTTTCAGTTTTGAATTACTGCACTTGAAAAAATAGAGACTATAGGCAGATGATCATTCTATGCATAATATTCTCTATTACAGAAATATGCTGTGCCTAGGAGTCTATGCTAGTTACATTGAAGATTCACACCTTAACTCAGAATTTATCAGAATAAAAGTACCTAACATGTACAAAATGCCAGAGTTATTTCCATCACTACTTTCAGAGCTTTGGAAGCTCTTAGTGCAATAAGTCAACAGGGAACAAATGCCCTAAATGTATTATTAATTTAGTTAGGAGGCATTATTACATATCTCATATTAAAACAGATTGGGGTGGGAATTATAGGGTTCATAAAGCACAAGACATTGAGATGTCCAGGCAGCCACATCCCTATCCAGACACTGGCACAAAACTCATTAAAAAGCTTCTAGCTCAACAGGTAATCCTTCATTAGACATCTCCAGGTCTTTCATGAAAGAAAATACCTCCACTGGCAGAGACTCTCAGGAGACAGTTATATCAGGCTCCTGTCAGCAAGCACTTGTTGTCATCTACCATAGTGTCTATGTTTGGTATCTGTATATGGGATGGATCCCTAGGTGGGACAATCTCTGGATGGCCTTTCCTTCTGTCTCTGCTCCACACTTAGCCTCTGTATCTTCTCTGATGGGTATTTTGTTCCCCCTTCTAAGAAGAACTGATGTACCCACACTTTGGTGTTCCTTCTTCTTGAGCTTCATGTAGTCTATGAATTATATCTTGGGTATTCCTAGCTTCTGGGCTAATATCCACTTATCAGTGAGTGCATACCATGTGTGCTCTTTTGTAAACACCATTGTGCATACCATTTGTGTTCTTTGGGGTTACCTCACTCAGGATGATATTTTCTAGTTCCATCCAGTTAACTAATGATTTCATGAATTCATTGATTTTAATAGCTGAGTAGTATTCCATTGTGTAAATGTACCACATTTTTTGTATCTATTCCTCTGTATGCTCTCAGCCAACCATTGGACTGAGCACAGGGTCCCAAATGGAAGAGATAGAGAAAGATCCAAGAAGCAGAAGGAACCCCATAGGAGAAACAACAGTATGAACCAACCAGTACTTCCAGAGTTCCCAGGGGCTAAACCATCAAGCAAAGAGTACACATGGAGCGACCCATGGCTCAAAGCACATATATATCAGAAGGTGGCCTTGTTGGACAACAATGAGAGAAGAGGCCTTAGTCCTGTGAAGACTCATCGCTCCAGTGTAGGGGAATGCCAGGACAGGAAAGTGGGAGTGGGTGGGTTAGTGAGGAGGGGGGTGGCATAGGGGGGTTTGTAGGGGAAACGAGGAAAGGGTATAATATTTGAAATGTAAAATAAGAAAATATCTAATAAAAAAGAAAGAATGAAAGAAAATACCTCCACAATTTTACTAACCTACAGCTTGGGACTTTTCCAGCATTAAGATACAATTAATAGAGTAAGCAAAAAGCATTAAGCTCTGTAACACTTAGGTCCCTGCATGTCACAGTAATGATCACAAGAAACCATACTCAGTCACTTCCAGAATAAGAATGGACAAGCTATAAAAAAGGTCATTCAAATTAGAATTTGATACAACTCTGATCCACAGCATAAAAACAGGCATTTAGATTGAAGGACTCTTGGGAAATTTCACAGTAGAGATTGGGTTACATTCTTCTTATTTTTTTTTTTTTACCTGACAACTAAAATATAAGAAGAACAATAAACACCTGATGTTGGGAAGTCAATGAACACCATTGTGTACCTGATTAAATGCTAGTCCTAATTGTGTGAGCACAGAAATAAGGTGCCATGAGATCACTAGGCAAGTATTCAGGATTAGTATTGAGATTGGAAAGGTACAGAGTGAGCCCTTTTCCAACACTGATGGCCATGGGTCCTATTTAAATATGATGCTGGGGAACAAGAGGTAAAGCTTAGTCAGAATGTCATTACAAAAAGCTACTCTCTCATAGATTAGCAGTTGTATATAAAAGAATACCTGGACCTTGCCTCCTCTAGGACATTTCCAAGGAACTCATCATTATAGATTTGAACAAAGAAGCCTGACTTACCCCAATAAAATGGACAGGGGGAAGAGATGTATTGATGGAATTTCCAGAAACATATCAGCTCAGGAAGGATTAATGTGCTAGACCAGAAAGAACCATTAACTCATATTCATCATACAAGGTTCTAGAGAAATGAAATGTGTTCATTCTCTACTAAACCAGGGATCATTGTCAGTTGCTCCTTTGTACAAATACTGTACTGTGAGCCCACAAGTGTTAGCCTCATGGAACCAGCCAATCTACCATTAGGTCCACCAGTTGGCCCAAGCTTTCTTCTAGTTCTGATTCAACTTAGAGACACACTTACCTGTTTTTGACTTTATGAAAGCTAAAATAGTAATAGAAGCTTTCCCCTAAACCCTATTTCATGAAGTCCAAGTAAATCTCAACTTTTCTTTTTCTTTAAATGTTAACTTTTCAAAAACAGAAACAACATTATTTTAAGTATTAAAGAACAAATTTCTATTTTTATTTGGAAGTTCAGTCATTTATTCCTTTATCAAAAATCTTTTGAGGTGACACATTAAATTAGAAATCTATCAGGACATGAAATATTTCAAGGAAGGTGGTGAAGGAAAAAAACACTAACTTTAAGCAAATAACTAGTTCTAAATATTTTAGTTAACAAGGTTTCTTATTATGGGTTGATTCTGACACTGCTATAAAGGTATACAGGAACAAGCAATTAACTTAGTCTACTGTAGGATCTGGATACTTTCTGTTCAGTAAGGAGCTTACCAGTGCAAAAAGAGAAAAGACTGCAAAGATTATGTATTTATAGAAAAGACTAAGAATATTATTTATGTATTATAAGCAAACATGTTACCACACATAATTTTTCTTGCTGTTGGCTGAACACACAGAAATAACAAAACATACCTATAGAATTCTCTGTGGAAAGGAATGCAGAATTTTTGAAGGAACAAAAATTCTAGTCCCGCAATAGAAGATATACCAGATGATGCTGGTATTGTACAGATATTAGCAACATTGTTATTAAGTTGAACATGATAATATAGTAAAACTGGATCATAATTAAAACTGAAAAATAAGTACACATGAGTTTGCATTAACAAAGCAACATGAAATTGGAACAACATGATCTTGGAACACCAAAGACACAATCCACATACCAAATGATGTCTGAGAAGAAGGAAGGAGTGGACCCTGGATCTGGAAAGGCCAATGCATCAGTGTAGGGAAATACCAGAACAGGGAAGTGGGAAGGGGAGGATGGGAGAACCGGGGGAGGGAAAAGGGCATATGGGACCTTTGGAGGGGTGGGGAGCCAGGAAAGGGGAAATGAAATGTGAATAAAGAATATATCCAATAAAAAAAGAAGGAGCCAAAGTTTTTTTTATAAAAACCATCAGGTAGGAACTTCATCCTGATGGAAATTAAGTACAACTTCCCTTCTGTATTGGAGGTGTTCACACAGTGCCTGCCAGAAGAAGAAATGGTAAGAAGTCCGTTCCCAGTGGTGAAGCCTTGTGAGGAGCATCCTAATCAAGAAATCAAATTCACATCAGCAATGTGAAGTTTCTGTTCCTCATTCCTATGTATATAAAAACTGCCCTAAAATTAGAAGTCTGTTTAATACTAAAATAAAAGTATAGAGGGTATTCCTGGAGTGAAAATCCACAATCTTCTGTGTTTTCTTCATGGGTGTGCCCACTATGCTCCAGTGGGTAGTTCCAATCCCCAGACCACAAAGAATGCCATCAGCAAACAAAAGGCAAAACAAATATTCATGAATGTGAGAAAGAGATTTTAGGAAAGAAGGGGATGGATAACGGATGAAAAGATGAGAAAGGGTTGGGATAAGAGCAATCAGAATGAATTATACACACACAAATTGTCAAAGAACAAATGAAATTGCCTCTCAATCTGTTTAAAAATAAATGAAATGAGAAAATAAAGGTGATTTTCTTGTTACAGTTGATATTTTGAGTAAAGATTTAGTGGACTGACATATTCATATTCCAAAGCACACACATACATTCTAAAAAGGGAGATCTCTAAAAGGTAAAGAACCATGTATTGGAGTACATGAGTTAGAACTCTGAGATCATGGGAGAGGTTTACATACAAGTTGTTTGTTTATCCATGGTTTCAAGATCAGAAACTGCATGGTTGTAGATCTTGAAAATACAGAGTCAAAGATATTTCATTGCCCTGGGGAGAAAAATTCTGATGTGTACTGATTTCATAATACTTCTACAATCAGTTGTCACTTTCCACTGGAAGAATTCTATTTCCTTTGCCTGAGGGCAAAGCCTACTGGTCTACTTGGAATGATCTGAAAGAAGCAACAGTGACAATAGAGGAGTGGGGTCATAAAGGAACTGAAGCTTCTGTGGTCATCCTTTTCTCCTCTGGGACAGTCTTCTTGGGGGAAAGTTAATGCCTTGTATAGAAGCCACTCAAGTACACCAAGGAAAGCACATCCTCCAGCCATATGAAACAACTTTCTCAGGAGTATTTGGAGCCTCAGAGTTGCCTCCAAAGACAAAAAGACTTATTATAACAAAGTTGACATTTTCCTGTGCCCTTAAACATGCTAGGTGTGTCTCTATCAATTAGCCACATCTTCAGATATTATTCTATCTATGTAAAGGGCCTTTACATAAATATCAGTCTTGCTCTATATTTCAAGCAGAACTTGAACTTATAATCCTCCTCTCTCAGCCTTCTGAGTGGCTTAGATCACAAGTCTGAACCACTAGGCCTGGACCAGTTGGCATCTTGACTTCAAACTAATGAGATACTCTAAGTCCCAGCCACATAGATAAGCCATTTCTGAGTTTCATACCCTTAGAAATTATAATATATATCATATATTATATATGTATGCATTGCGTACATAAATGTAATACCATATATACACATATAGTACAATATATTATATATTATATATTATATATTATATATTATATATTATATATTATATATTATATATTATATATTATATATTATATATTATATATTATATATTATATATTATATATTATATATTATATATTATATATTATATATTATATATTATATATTATATATTATATATTATATATTATATATTATATATACAACATATATATATAACATGCAACATATATGTGAAACATACATGTAGTTATAATATAGTTATTAATTTCAGGTATTTATCATTAATTTATTAATACATATTATGCACATATAATGCTTATATGTGTGAAATATATATTATATGCTATAATAATATATATTACTTCTTAAAAGACTATTCCTTGGGATGTAGAAATCCTATGTAGAAAGAGATAACTGATATATGATGCTCTACACAGATGATTTAGGAACACTGAAGAGAATGGAACAAGTGCTGTTCCTGAGTCTAACCACTCCCCAGCCACACAGAAATCCAAAAGCAATGTTTTGCCTCCCTAAAGATAGTGGGATAAAAGATTAAATTAAAGAAAGTTGATCAAGACATGGCTTTGGAGAAAAACTAGAACTCACACGACTCAAAGTAAATTGGCATTTATAAAGTGTACATATGTGGATTCTATAAAATATTTTAGCAAATATTTTAAAAATATAGATAAGAAAACAGATGAAACATTGAATGGCTTACAGCTGAACAGCAATACAAAAAGGCCAACAAAGCAAAAGACTTTGTTGTTACCAGCAGGCTCCTGAGTGATCAATGCTAATACTTCAACAAGAGATTCTAACTGTAATCATCAGATCTATACCACACTTTATTTAACAGAATTGGTATTACATGATCTGAAGAGAAAAGAGTAATACACAGGAAGTAAGATGTGTGTGGAGAAGGTGAATGAGATCTCTTTACTGAGATTTTAAAAAACAACTATACAAATATAAATGTGGGAAATCATTCAGCTTGCCAAAGTTCATGGGGGAAAACTGATTTAATGTGAGCCAACACCAGAACAGGGATTTTCTTTGGGCTAAATCTGTAAAAGAAGTAATAGAAAGTAGGAAGGGGTGCAGAGATTCAGTGCTAGGAACTGCAGCTTCCATCCAGGTCGATGCCCAGAGGCCCCAAGATGGATGGACAGTGAAAGTATACCTGAACATGGGAACCTCAGCCTTGTGAGAGGACCATGAAGTGGGGTAAAAGGATGAGGGTCAAGAGAGAAAGGAGGAAAATCCATGCAGGTTCAGTAAGGAATCCATAGTTGAACTACAAGAATGGGTGAGCATTAGAGTGATGAATTTGCTCAAATGGAGAACTACCCAAGAGTAAAGAGCTAATATGAAGGATAAGAACAGAATAGATCCCATAAAGCAGACCCTGAAGACTCCAGCCAGCTCAATAGTACCATAGCCATTGAAAATCTGGTTGCTTTTAACTTAAAGTAGATTCCCATTGTTGATGATAGTACACAGTAGTCAGCTGAGTAGAATTATATATAATGTTACATGACAAAACCATATCAAATTTACTGTACTCTTGGTAAGTGTGAGTGTGAGAATACACTATCACACAAATCAGAAGCTGAACAAAAATTCTGGAAAAGTGCATCATTGATTCCATGGATTTAGAAAGACCAGCTATGTTAACCAGTATTCCAGGGTTATAAAATACCTGTAATGATAAATCTATAAAGGACAAAAATTTGTTTCAGTTCACGATTTGGAGGTTTCAGTTGACTGCTCTGGTCCTGTGACAAAAATGCATGATGGAGTAAAATAGCTTGTCACTGAACTGTGAAAAAAGAAAATGGAAAGAGGATGAACTTTGGGACTCATAATATCTGTCAAAGGCACTTCTCTAAAAGCCAAAACTGTACTGAGACTCCATCCCTTTAAGGGTCCAGAATCTACCGTTAACAACAACTCTACAATAAAACCTGTATTATAATATGGGCTTGCATGGGTTATCCAATATCCAAATTATAAAATCCCCGTTCTCAATCTTGTACATTAGTCATCTGGGAGTTTAAAATTTTGTTTTACATTCTAGTAAAACATGGTAGGTCATACCTTTAATGCAAGCAATGAGGAAGCTGAAAAGGAAGAATGATGATCTGGAAACCACAGTGAAATTCTATCTCCCCACACACAGAAAGAATGAGAGTGACAGGGGAAGGGAGGTAGAGGGGTGGGGAAGTCCAAAGACAGACAGACAGACAGACAGACAGACAGACAGACAGACAGACAGACAAGAAAAAGTGCTTTTATACCTTAGTATATATAATCAGAACCTCACAAAAACAAGGTAAGTCTTGAAACCACATGGCATGGGGTGGGTTTAGGCACTGAATTGAAGCTAGGGACCAGAGTACTGGTGTTTGTCAGAGCTCTACATGATTTCAGAATGCAGCCAAGTGGCTAAAGACTAGTCAGTGTGATTTACAAGGTTCGTTTTAGTTCTGTGAATATGTAATTCTCTACCTAGATACATTTAAAAATAACATAGAAGTTATTCCATGAATCCATCCATCATGTATTACTCTTGTCTAAATGGCATCTTTAAAAGATTCCACTGCACATCCCAAAATCCCAACTAGTCTCTGTTTATTAGTTTCAAGTTCAAAATATCTGGTCTGAGCACTGTGCTCTCCACTGTAAACTTGAAGTAGTACCTATGCTTAAGATAAAGATGAAGAATAATTTGGAAAATTCATAAAAGGTATTTTGCATATTGGTCACACAGAAGGACCTAAGTAAGTGAAATCTTTTATTATTAATGCAAAAACCAAAGTTTTGTGCCTATGTAAACTACTTGTTTCAATGTTGTCTAGGCAATTACAACCCACAGAGAACTGTGCTACATACCAAGTTATATTCTAAGCAAAAATATTATTAAGAATATTCAAACTTGTTAGCATAGCTCTCAAGCTCAAGACATGTGGTCCTTTAGAAAGAATTCTATGGACATTCTATGACATTTTCTGTAATTTTAAAAGTTCAATTTTTATAAAGTAATTAGGATGGCACTTCTTCTATTATTTAAAATGCTAACAGCATACCAGAAAATTAACATAGAAGGTCTCAATTCTAAGAGAGTCACACATCAAATAAAGAGATAGTAAAAGAGTTAGGTTAAATAATAATTTAAAAGAACAATACCAAAATGGTCATTCACCATTATTCTAGTTGATACAATAATCAGTCACTCTCTTTGTATTTTCAACAGACTCTATAATGTCTTTCCTAGTCCTCACGCATAAATGTTCAATGCACTTTGTCTACTGGTCTCAACAGCAAACCCCTCATTGTGGTCTGCCTTTTCTCTAAAGTCCTTTCTTCTCATTCCTTTCTTCATTCCTCGTCATTGTTCTTTGTCCAACACACACACACACACACACACACACACACACACACACACACACACATGGTCTTGTCTTAGGGCTTCCATTCCTGTGATAAAACATCAAGTTTATTTTAACTTCATCTCACATGTCAGGAGCATAAAGCATCATGAAGTTAAAAAAAACAGGATCTCAAGACTGGATGCAGGGACTCATGTAGAAGTCATGGAGGAGTGTTGCTTACTGTCTTGCTCTCCACAGGTTGATCAAGCTGCCTTCTTATCTAGTCCACCAGCCCAGGGGTACTACTGCCCACAATGAGCTAGTCCCTCTCATATCATCTATCATTCATGAGGCTAACTCCCACAGGCTAGTCTGGCAGGCACATTTTACACAACCGAGGACCCTTCTTTAAAATGAGTCTAGCCTGTGTCAAGTTGTTATAAAACCATCTAGCACAGAGACTGTGTCCAAATTTCACCTCAAGTGAGTGTCCCCAGGACCAGTCCTTGTACACCATGTGCCACTAACAAACTCTATCACAGTGGTTCCCAACCTTCCTAATACCCCAACACTTTATTACAGTTCCTCATATTGTAGTGATGGCCAACCATAAAATTACTTTTGTTGCTACTTCGTAACTGTAATTTTGCTACTGTTATGAATCATAATGTAAATATCCACTATACAGGATATATGATACATGACCTCAAAGGGGTTGTAATCCACAGATTGATTATTACTGCCCTAGAGCATTGTGGTCAACCATGGTTGTCAAACTGACAACTGAATCAACTAAATTCCAAGCATCTTGGAAGCTTATGAGGTATTTTATTTTTGATGGATCACTTGAAGTAGGAAGATCCAGCCTTACTCTGAGTCACAACTTCTGGAATGTGGAAGAATATGGAACAATGAAAGATGAGAGCTTCTGCTTCTGCTTTTTTGCCTGCTTGTCCACATTCTCATTGGTAAATATACAAATCCTGCTGCTGAGGCATTCCTTCTCTGGCATTAGAGCCTACTTCTCAGGGATTCCAATACAGACTGAAGACCAGCATGTCTCTAGGAATTCTCCAGCACCAGATTTGGACTGCTGAAACATTCAGTACTGTGGAATTAATTACAGGATTCTTGGCTTTTCCATCAGCAAATAGCCATTATCAAACTACCTGGATGACAATCTCTATAATAAACCCCTTTTAACCCTGTCTTACTTTTCTATATCTGTGAAGAGACACTACAATCAAGGAGACTTATGGGAGTCTTACATTTTCAGAGGGTAAGACCATGACTATCATGGCAAAGGCCATGGCAGCATCAGGGATGACATCAGAGAAGTAGCTGAATGCTTACATACTGCTCCACAAACATAAGGCTGAGAGATCTAACTGGGAACAGAATGTGCTTTTCAAACCTCAAAGCCCACTCCCAGTGATACACCTCCTCCAACAAGGCCATACCTCCTAATTCTTTCTAAGGAATTCCACCACTGTAAATCAGATATTTAAAAATCTGAGCATAAAACCCCCAGGGAGAAGTCAGTCTCATTCAAACTACTATAATCCTGAATACAAACACAAAATATGTGTCTTGGCATTTGCCAGGGAATGGAAGATTTGGAACTCTGAATCAATACACCAGCTACTCCAAACAGAAAGGAATACAGAAAGCTCCAGCTACTCTGAGCAGAAAGAAATACAGAAGTGGATCCTGGACTCTAGAAAGGTAATGGAAAGACAACACAATATTATAGGAAAGGATAGGCTTCTGGCCTGATGAAGATGGTGGTGGTGGTGGTGGTGGTGGTGGTGGTGGTGGTGGTGGTGGTGGTGATGTGTGTGTGTGTGTGAGTGTCTGTGGTGCATTTGTATATATCTATGAGTTTGCATGTTTATGAACACCTGTGCATAAGGGTAAAAATATATGTATGGTTGTATGTGCCTCTGGAGGCCAATGGTTGATGATAGGTTGCTTCCTTAGGTGTTCTCCATCCTACTTGAGATGGAATCTATCACTGATGATGAAGCTCACTGTTTTGCCTAGGCGTTCTGTCCTGTGAGCCCTGGAAGATTCCTGTCTGCTCTTCCACCACTCCCCAGTGATGGTTGTAGTACACAGCTTTTATGTTCTTAGTGGGTGTCTGGCATGCTTGCATGCCAAAATCTTGCTTAACAGAACCCTCTCCCCAATTTGCTGGCCATGCTTTTTAAAAGCTACTCTGTCAGCTGTCTGCAGACTCTACTGTGAAGAGACAAAGAAAATACTCCAGGTCCTCCTGTTGCCAGTCTAGCCTAGACAGGATTAGCAGAGAGGATGCTGTGGGCATTTGGAGGTAAAGGAAATGAAAATTATTGATGGACTATGTGTGTGGGAGTGAGGCTTGTAGTGCAGAAGGAAGCTTGCAAGTATCGTTGTTTCCACTCAGATTCACAGAGAGAGTAGTGGTCTCATTTCCTGAGATGAGAATTCTCCTCCAGCAGAGGGAGGGAGAAGTTATAAAGCTTATGCTACATCCATAGTAACTTTGGTGTTTTCATAAAATACTCCAGGAGCATGAAAAGAGGCTGGTGAACGTGTGAAGTAATGGGTCTAAGCACAGGCTCTAAACAAAAGAAGGAAACTAAGATTTGGACAATGTCAACTTATAAATGGAATTTAAAACCAAGCCAAGGGTGTGAGTCTTCCAGGAGGAAACTTTAAGTGCAAATGTACATGGACAAGCACAGTTTACAGGGTGACAGCAAGAAATATGGCAGCCCCAGGATGAGGATGTGAGGAAATGCTGCAAAGAGTGCTTCCAGGAGTCCCAGTTTTGAGGCACTAGGCTGGGTAGGTAAGCTGAGCTAGACCTGGACAATCACACTATATTGTCACAGCTTTTAAAATCTAGCCAATCATTCATCCACATGGAGATAAGCTTATTTTGACAGATTTTCACAGTATGCATCTACTTTTACAACTCACTTAACTGCATTCCTTTCTCTCTAAGAGTTTCAGAAAATTATTTTGCTTTCTCCTGTTCCCCCTTCCAAGTCCTGAAATGAAACTGTCCTATTTGTAGAGCATCTCTATAAAAGTTTGACTGAAGTCATTTACATGAAAAGTATCCCACCCTAGGGATCCTGGGTACCACACAGCAGATGGGAATCTTTTGGAAAGAAGCCCAGTGGTGTGATGTTGTGGGAGATATTGCAAGAGTAAGCCATGTTTTACTGGAAATGCTTCCTAAAAGCCAGAAGAGAAAGTGCATATTCAGCCATCTTGGGGAACAGTGAGTGAGAGGTAGAGAGGAAATAACTCACAAGTCTAAATTTATCCTCAAATGTAATTTGCCACCTGAGCTGTCCCTTCTCTGCCTGATGTCCAATAACTATACCTCTCTACATTTTGAGGAGATTCTTATTCTTAGAATCTACATATCAGTGCAATCACAAAGATTGGAAGTGGAAAAAGAATCAACAAAGAAAACCTAAGCTGAGAGTAAACTAGAAATAAAAAAAATTAAGAACTTAAACAGGATCCTCTGAGACAAGATTTACCAACAAAATACAAGAAGTAGAAGAGAGAAACTCATGCATTAAAGACAAAATAGAAGAAGTGAATACCTTGTTAAGTAAATATTAAATGTAAATATAACCAGACACAAAACATCCAAAATCTGGGACACAATGAAAAACCAAATCTGTAAATAATGTAATAAAGGAAGGTAAAGAAACCAGGTCAAACACATAGAAAACAATTCCAATAAAATCATTAAAAAAAATTTGCTAACCTAAAGAAGGAGAAGCCTATCAAAGTACAAGACACTTACAGTATATAAAATAGACCCGACCAAAAAAAATTCCTGTCAGCACATAATGTTAACACAAAAATGTAAATAAAAAACATACAATCTGGAAAAGGCAAGGGAAAAGGACCAAGTAATATACAAAGGCAGACCAATTAGAATTACACCTGACTTCTCAATGGAGACTTAAAATGCAGAAGCTCCTGAATGGATATCCTGCACCTTCTAAGAGATCAATGAAGAAAATAAGACACTCTGTAATAGAACACAATTTAAGCTGTATATGTCTACAAAAGGTGCTAGAAAGAAAACTCAACCTAAAGAGGTTAATGACACTCAGCAAAATACAGGGAATAAATAATCTCAGACCAGCAAAATCAAAATCAAAAGAGAGGAAACACACATACACACACCAACAACAACAACAAGAACAATAATAAGAACAATGACAAAATAACAAGAATCAATAATCACTAGCCATTGAAATATCTTAGCATCAATTATCTCCTAATAAAAAGACATGTGAAAACAGGCTCCATTCTTCTGTTGCATCTAAGATCCTTAACAACAAGGATAGATATTAACTCAGGATAAAGGGTTGAAAAACGATATTTCAAGCAAATACATCCAATAAAAAAACTGGTGTGGCCATTTTAATATCTGACAAAATATACTTCAAAGCTAAACTACTCAGAAGAGACACTATATACCCACCAAAAGAAAAAAACCACTAACGCGAAGAAAATGGGTTGTAAAAATCAACCATCCTTCAAATTCATCTAAGAATCACAGCTTAACATCACAGATTAAGAGCAACTCAGAATAAAAAGATGGGGAGGGTGGGGAATGTTCCAAGCAAACAAGCTTAAGAATGAAGCTGGAATAGCTATTATAATATCTGGAAAACTAGACTTTAAACAAAAATTAATCATAAGAGACAGAGGATACTACATAATCAAAGGAAAGTGTACCAACGGTATACTGCAATTTTGACATTTATGCATTAAACAAAGAGGACCCAAGTTCATGAAAGAAACACTACTACAGCTTTAATCACATACTGACCCTCACATATTGATAGTGGGAGACTTTAATACGCTTGCTGATAGATAAGGCCTCCAGATGAAAAATAAACAGAGAAATTCTGGACCAAATGGACATTTACAGAACATTTCACCCAAGCACAAAAAAATGCACCTTCTTTTCATAACCTCATAGAAGTTTCTCAAAAATTGATCACATACTTGGACACAAAGGAAGTCTCAATCAATACAAGAAAATAAAAAAATACCCTGCATCCTATTTGGCCACTACAGACTAAAACTGGATATCAACAACAATGGAAACAGAAAACTTAAAAACTCATGAGAACTGAGCAAACTCACTACTGAATAGAAAATGGGTAAAGTCAGCAATTAACCCAGTAGGAAGGCCACACAGGTGGTCTGCTACAGCCAGGGTTACAGGCATGAAGCAACTCAGGAACAAAAGAGGCAGACTCCAGACCAACAAACACCAGGGGTATACAGAGGGTAAAGGCAAGCACAGTAACATAAGCAACAGAAGCCAATATATGTGAGCATCATCAGAACCCAATTCTCTCACCACAGCAAGCCCTGAATACAATAACATACCTGAAAATCAGGAAGCTGATATAAATTTCTATCTCATAAAAATAATAGAGTCATTTAATGAGGATATCAATAACAAACTGAAAGAAATAGTGGAAAAATAGGTAAATAGGTGAAGGAATTGAATAAAGTGGTCTAAGACCTAAAAGTGGAGGTAGAAACAATAAAGAAAACACAAATGGAGGCAAACCTGGAAATGAAAAACCTAGGAAAGCGGTCAGGAATTACAGATGTAAGTATCACCACCAGAATGTAAGAGACAGAAGAGAGAAGGTGTAGAAGATACCATAGAAGAGATTGACACAACTGTCAAAAAAAATTTCAAATGTAAAAATCTCATAACCTAAAGCATCCAGGAAATTCAGGACACAATGAAAAGACCAAATCTAAGAAGAATTGGAATAGAGAAGAACAAAGATTGCCAGGACCTGAAAACTTTGTCTTCAACAAAATCATAGAAGAAAATTTTCCCAACCTAAAGAAAGAGATGGCCATAAATGAAACCTACAGAAGACCAAATAACTGGGACAAGAAAAAATAATCCTCTTGTCACATAATAATCAAAACACTAAATATTTTGACAATTTTAAACACTAAATGTTTTGATTATTTAAAAAAAGAAAGAATATTAAAAGCTGTAAGGAAAAAGAGCCAAGTAAGATACAAAGGTAGACCTATCAGAATTACACAGATTTCTCAACAGAGACTAAGAAAGCCAGAAGAGACTGGTCAAAGGTTATGTAGGCTCTAAAAGAACACAAATGCCAACCCAAGCTACTACACCCAGCAAAACTCTCAGTCAACACAGATGAAGAAACCAAAATATTCCAGGACAAAACCAAATGCAAACAGAATCTATCTACCAATCCATCCCTACTGAGGATCCAAGACAGAAAACTCCAACACAAGGAAGGTACTTAAACCAAAGAAAGGACAAGATATTAAGAATCTCACAACAAAGCCAAAAAGAGAAAACCACAAGAACATAAAGTCACCTACAAAAACAAACATATCAGGAACCAACAGTCATCTGTCTTTAATATCACTGAATATTAATGGACTCAACTAACCTATAAAAAGACATAAGCTAACAAACTGGATAGGCAAACAGGATCCAGCATTTTGCTACATACTAGAAACAAACTTCAATAACAAAGACAGACACTATCTCAGAGTAAAAGAATATAAAAAGTCTTCTAAGCAAATGGTCCCAGGAAACAATCAGGAGTTGCCATACTAATATCCAACAAAATAGGCTTTGAACCAAAAGTTATCAAGCTTGATGAAGAAGTACACTTCATATAAATCAACAGGAAAATCCATCAAGAAAGTCTCCATTCTGAAAATCTACACCCCAAATGCAAGAGCAAACACATTCATAAAAGAAATTTTACTAAAGCTCAAAGCATGCATTGAATACCACATGATAATAGTGGGAGACTTCAACATCCCATTCTCACCAAAGGACATGTCATTGAAACAGACACTAAACAGAAATACAGTGAAACTAAGAGAAGTTATGAAACAAATGGATTTAACAGTTATCTACAGAACATTTTACCCTAAACAAAAGAATACATCTTCAAAACAAAAGAATACATGTTCTCAGCACCTCATAGTACCTTCTCCAAAATCAACCATATAATTGGTCACAAAACAACCCTCAACTAATACAAGAAGATTGAAATAATCCCATGCATTCTATCAGATCACTGGGGCCTAAGGGTGGTCTTCAATAACAGCAAAAACTACAGAAAGCCCACACACGCTTGGAAACTGAACAACTCTTTACTCAATGATAACCTGGTCAGGGAAGAAATAAATAAAGAAATTAAAGACTTCCTGGAATTAATGAATATGTTAACATATCATACCCAAACTGATGGGACACAAAGAAAGCAGTGCTAAGAGGAAAGTTCATATCACTTAGTGCCCAGGTAAAGAAACTGGAGAGATTTTACACTAAAAACTTGACAACACACCTGAAAGCTCTAGAACACTCTTTACTTGGGAGAAGTAAACTCACCCAAGAGGAGTAGAATGCAGGAAATAGTCAAATTCAGGGCCAAAATTGACCAAATAGAAATGAAGAAAACAATACAAAGAATCAAAAAAACCAGAAGCTGGTTCTTTGAAAGAATCAACAAGATAGATAAACACCTAGCTAAACTAACTAAAGGGCTGAGAGGCAGTATCCAAATTAAAATGAGAAATGAAAAGGGAGACATAATAACAGAAACATAGGAAATTCAGAATATCACCAGATCCTACTATAAAAGCCTATACTTAACAAAACTAGAAAATCTAGATGAAATGGATGGGTTTCTAGAGAGATACCAAATACCAAAGACAAATCAAGAGCAGGTAAACTATCTAAACAGGCACATATTGCACAAAGGAAATAGAAGTCACTAAAAACCTCCCAACCAAAGAAAGCCCAGGGCCAGATGTATTTAGTGCAGAATTCTACCAGACCTTCAAAGAAGACCTGATATCAATTTTTCTCAAAATATTCCATAAAATAGTAAGAGAAGGATTACTACCTAACTCATTCTAAAAAGCCACAATTATACTGATACCCAAACCACACAAAGACTGGACCAAAAAAGAGAACTTCAAACCAATCTCGCTTATGAATATCGATGAAAATATAGTCAATAAAATTCTCGCAAACTTGCCAGGCATGGTGGCGCACGCCTGTAATCCCAGCACTTGGGAGGCAGAGGCAGGCAGATTTCTGAGTTCAAGGCCAGCCTGGTCTACAGAGTGAGTTCCAGGACAGC
>BDUI01000177.1:118228-128268 GCA_002335545.1 Apodemus speciosus
GAAGAAGAAGAAGAAGAAGAAGAAGAAGAAGAAGAAGAAGAAGAAGAAGAAGAAGAAGAAGAAGAAGAAGAAGAAGAAGAAGAAGAAGAAGAAATTCTTGCAAATCGAATCCAAGAACATATCAAAACCATCACTCACCACGATCAAGTAGGCTTTATCCCAGGGGTGCAAGATTGGAAAATCCATTAATGTAATCCACTATATAAACAAACTCAAAGAAAAAAATCACATGATCATCTCCTCAGTTGCAGAAAAAGCATTTGACAAAATACAACACCTCTTCATGTTAAAAAAATATTGGAAAGAACAGGAATCCAAAGCCCATACCTAAACATAATCAAAGCAACATACATCAAACCAACAGCCAATATCAAATTAAATGGAGACATACTTGTCCCACTAAGATCTGGGACAAGACAAGGATGCTCACTCTCCCCATATATATTCAGTATAGTATTTGAAGTGCTAGCTAGAACAATAAGACAACAAAAAGAGATAAAGGGGATACAAATTGGCAAAGAAAAAGTAAAGTTATCACTATTTGATGATATGATAGTATCAAATGACCTCAAAAATTCTACCAGAGATATTCTCCAGCTGATAAACAACTTCACCAAAGTAGCCAGATATAAAATTAACTCAAATAAATCAGAAGCCTTCCTTTATACTAATGATAAACAGGCTGAAAAATAAATTAGAGAAACAACTCCCTTCACAATAGTCACAAACACTATAAAATATCTTGGGATAACTCTAACCAAACAAGTGAAAAACCTGTAGGACAATAACTTCACGACTCTCAAGAACGACATAGAAGAAGATCTCAGAAAATGGAGCAATCTCCCATGCTTATGGACTGGCAGAAATAACATAGTAAAAATAGCCATCCTAACAAAGGCAATCTATAGATTCAATGCAATCCCCATCAATATCTCAACACAATTCTTCAAAGACGTGCAAAGAACAATTCTCAAATTCATCTGGAAAGGTGAAAAAACCCCGAATAGTGAGAACAATTCTTAACAATAAAAGAACTTCAGGAGGAATCACCATCCCTGACTTCAAAGCAAAAGTGATAAAAACTACATGGTATTGGTACAGAGACAGATACATTGAAAAATGGAATAGAATTGAAGACCCAGAAATAAAACAAATCACTTATGGACACTTGATTTTTGACTAAGAAGCCAAAAATATACAACAGGAATAAAAGCATAATAATACATGGTACAAAATGTAAAAAGAAAACATAATAAATGGTGCTGGTCTAACTGGCTGTCTGTGTAGAAAAATGAAAATAGACCGATATTCGTCACCTTGCACAAAGCTCAAGTCCAAGTGGATCAAGGACCTCAACATATAACCAGATACACTGAATCTGATACAAGAGAAGGTGGATAAGAGCTGTGAACTCTTTGGCACAGGGAGAAATTTCCTAAACAGAACTCCAATGGCTCATGCTCTAAGATCAAGAATTGATAAATGGGACCTCATGAAACTGGAAAGCTTCTGCCAGACAAATGACATAGTAAGACAAATCAGCAACCTACAGAATGGGGAAAAATGTTCTCTAACCCCACATCTGATAGAAGGCTAATATCCAAAATATATAAAGAACTCAGGAAACTAATCACCAAAAAACCGAACAACCTAATCAAAATATGGGGTATAGAATTAAACCGAGAATTCACAACTAAACAATCTTGAATGAATGAGAAGCACCTAAAGAAATGTTCAAAGTCCTTAGTGACCCATAAAATACAAGTCAAAATTACCTTCAACAAAATTATAGAAGAAAACTTCCTAACCTAAAGAAAGAGATGACCATAAACATACAAGAAGCCTACAGAAATCCAAATAGGTTGGAGTAGAACAGAAATTCCTCCTGTCACATAATAATCAAAACACAAAATGTACTCAACAAAGAAAAGCAGTAAGAGAAAAAGGTCAAGTAACATATAAAGGCAGACCTATCCGAATTACAACAGACTTCTCACCAGAGACCATGAAAGCTAGAAGATCCTGGGCAGATGTCACACAGACTCCAAGAGAACACAAATGCCAGCCCAGGCTTTGGTACCAAGCAAAACTCTCAATTACCATAGATGGAAAAACCAAAATATTCCATATTAAAACCAAATTTACACAATATCTTTCCACAAATAGAGCCTTACAAAGCATAAGAGATGGAAAATACCAACACAAGGAGGGAAAGGACACCATAGAAACATCAAGAAACTAATCTTCTTTGAACAAACCCAAAAGAAGATAGCCACACAAACATAAAAATATCATCAAAAATAAAAGGTAGCAATAATCACTACTCCTTAATATCTCTTAATATCAGTGGACTCAATTCTCCAATAAAAATACCTAGGCTAACAGACTGGATATATAAACAGAACCCAGCATTTTGCTGCATTCAGGAAATGCACCTCAGTGTCAAAGACAGACACTACCTCAGAGTAAAGGGCTGGAAATTTTTTCCAAGCAAATGGTCCAAAGAAACAAGCTGGAGTAGCCATTCTAATATAGAATAAAATCAACTTTCAACCAAAACTTATCAAAAAGGATAAGGAAGGACACTACATACTCATCAAGGGAAAAATCTACCAAGACAAACTCTCAATTCTGAACATATATGCTCCAAATGCAAGGATACCCACATTCATAAAAAAACTTTCCTAAAGCTCAAAGCACACATTGAACTACAGGCAATAATAGTGGGAGACTTCAACACCCCACTCTCATCAACAGAAACAAAAACTAAACTGAGAAACAGTGAAACTAATAGAAGTTATGAACCAAATGAATTTAACACATATCTGTAGAATATTTAATCATAAAACAATAAAATATATCTTTTTCTCAGCAATGGATGGTACCTTCTCCAAAACTGACCATATAATCAGTCAAAAAAACAGGCCTCAACAGATACAAGAAGATTGAAATAATCTCATGCATCCACCAGATCAATATTTAATAGTACTGGTTTTCAAGAGCAAAACAAAACAAAACAAAAAAAAGGGAAACGGAAAAGCAGAAACAAACAAACAAACAAAAACCAGAAAGCCCACATACACAAGGAAGCTGAACAATGCACTAATCAATGATAACTTAGACAAGGAAGGAAGGAAGGAAGAAAGAAAGAAAGAAAGAAAGAAAGAAAGAAAGAAAGAAAGAAAGAAAGAAAGAAAGAGAAAGAAAGAAAGAAAGAAAGAAAAGACATTTTAGAATTTAATGAAAATGAAGGAACAACATACCCAAACATATGGGATACAATGAAAGCAGTGCTAAGAGGAAAATACATAGTCCTGAGTGCCTCCAAAAAGAAACAAGCAGCTTAACAGCACACCTGAAGGCTCTAGAACAGAAAAAAGCAAATACACCCAAGAGGAGTAAACATTAGGAAATAACCAAAATCAGGGTTGAAATCAACCAAGCAGAAACAAAAAGATGTATACAAAGAATCAACAAAAGCAGGAGCTGGTTCTTTGAGAAAATCAACAAGATAGATAAACCCTTAGCCAGACTAACCAGAGGGCACAGAGACAGTATCCAAATAGACAAAATCAGAAACAAAAATGGAGAAATAACAATAGAAACTGAGAAAATTCAAAAAATCATCAGATCCTACTACAAAAGACTATACTCAACAAAACAAGGAAAATCTGGATGAAATGGACAATTTTCTAGATGGATACCAGGTTCCAAAGTTAAGTAAGGATCAGATAAACCATCTAAAGAGTCCCATAACTCCTAAAGAAATAGAAGCAGTCATTAAAAATCTCCCAACCTAAAAAAGTCCATGACCTGATGGGTTTTGTACAGAATTCTCTCAGACCTTCAAAGAAGACCTAATATCAATACTCAAGACTGTGCCACAAAATCAAAACAGAAGGAATTCTACTCAATCCATTCTATGAGGCCACAATTACACTTATACCTAAACCACACAAAGACCAAACAAAGAAAGAGAACTTCAGACCAATTTCCCTTATGAATATCAATGCAAAAATACTCAATAAAATTCTCCACAAACTGAATCAAAGAACACATAAAAACGATCATTAACTATGAATAATTAGGCTTCATCCCAGGGATGTAGGGGTGGTTTTATATATTGAAATCCATCAACATAATCCACTACATAAACAAACTAAAAAAAAAATCACATGATCATTTCAGTAGATGGTAAGAAAGCATTTGACAAAATCCAATAGCCCTTCATGATAAAAGTCTAGGAAAGATCAAGAATTCAAGGCCCATACCAAAGTATAGTAAAAAACAATATACAACAGCAAACCAGTAGCCAATATCAAACTAAATGGAGAATAACTTGAAGAAATCCCACTGAAATCAGGGACCAGACAAGGTTGCCCAATCTCTCCATACCTATTCAATATAAGACACAAAGTCATAGCCAGAGCAATTAGACAAAATATTATTATTTGCAGATGATAGTATAGTATATTTAAGTGACCTCAAATACTCCACCAGAGAACTCCTAAACCTGATAAACAGCTTCAGAAAAGTGGCTAAATATAAAATTAACTCAAACAAATAAGTGGCCTTCCTCTACTCAAAGGATAATCAGGTTAAGAAAGAAGTTAGGGGGAAAACTCCCTTCACAATAGTCACAAATAATATAAAATACCTTGGTGTGACTCTAACTAAGCAAGTAAAAGATCTGTATGAAAAGAACATCAAGTCTCAGAAGAAAAATGTATAAGAAGGTCTCAGAAGACAGAAAGATCTCCGATGCTCATGGATTGGTAGGATAAATATAATAAAAAATGGTCATCTTGCCTACAACAATCTACAGATTCGATACAATCCTCATGAAAATTCCAACTCAATTCTTCATAGAGTTAGAAAGAACAATGGGAAATTCATCTGGGAAAACCCAGGATATCTTTTGAAAACTATTCTCAACAATAAAAGAACTTCTGGGCCATCTTCTCTCTGGTCACCGAGCAGACAGGTACAGTCAAGAGGCAGAGACCAGGAGCAGCAGAACAGCTGGGTCTATCTGGGCCCTGCCTGCACCCAGGGGCTGAGCAGCTCCACAGTCCTCTGTGCACAGATCCTACCAGGGGAGCACCACTCTGCAGGGAGTGAGTTGACTCACTGCATTGGAGTCAGGCCACCTCCATCTTTTCTCCAGTGACTGAGCAGACAGGTACAGCCAGAAACCAGGGAATACAGGAGTGACAGAGCAACTGGAGAGTCAGTCCAGGTTCCACCTGCATCCAGGAGCTTGGCAGTGCCACAGCACTCTGTACCAGGGGAAAGTTGGTCACCCAGGGTGGCTGAGACAGACTTATAGGCCCACAAGAGCACCTGCCAGAAAGAGCAGGACCAACTAACACCAGAGATAACCTGATGACAAAAGGCAAACGTAGGAATGTTGCAAACAGAAGTCAAGGCAACATGGCATCATCTGAACCCAATTCTCCCACAACAGCAAGTCCTGGATACTCCAACACACTGGAAAAGCAAAATTTGGATTTAAAATCACAGCTCATGATTCTGATAGAAGACTTCAAGAAAGACATAAATAACTCACTTGAAGAAATACAGGAGAACACACGTAAACAGGGAGAAGCTCTTAAAGAACTACAGGAAAGCACAACAAAACAGGTGAAGGAATTGAACAAAACCATCCAGGATCTAAAAATGGAGGTAGAAACAATAAAGAAATAACAAATAGAAACAACTCTGGACATATAAACCTAGGAAAAGAAGTAAGGAGACATGAATCCAAGCATCAACAACAGAATACAAGAGAAAGATGAAGATAATCCAGCCACTTTGCTGAAGTTGTTTATCAACTGTAGGAGTTCTCTGGTGGAGTTTTTTGGGTTGCATAAGTATACTATCATAGCATCTGCAAATAGTGATAATTCGACTTCTTCCTTTCTAATGTGTATCCCTTTGACCTCCTTTTGTTGTCTAATTTCTCTAGCTAGAACTTCCCTGAGATTTTGCTGCACACCAGTCAGAATGGATGAGATCAAAAACTCAGGAGACAGCAGGTGCTGGCGAGGATGTGGAGAAAAAGGAACACTCCTCCACTGCTGGTGGGATTGCAAGCTGGTACAACCACTCTGAACATCAGTCTGGTGGTTCCTCAGAAAGCTGGGAATGATACTTCTGGAGGATCCTGTTGTACAACTCCTGGGCATATACCCAGAGGATTCTCCAGCATGTAATAAGGACACCTGCTTCACTATGTTCATATCAACCTTATTTATCATAGACAGAGGCTGGAAAGAACCCAGATGACCCTCAACAGAGGAATGGATACAGAAAATGTGGTATATTTACACAATGGAATACTACTCAACTATTAAAAACAATAAATTAATGAGATTCTTAGGCAAATGGGTGGAACTGGAAAATATCATCCTAAGTGAGATAGCCCAATCACAAAAGAACACACATGGTATGCACTCACTGATAAGTAGATATCATCCCAGAAGCTCAGAATACCCAAGACACAATTCACATATCAAATGATGCCCAAGACGAAGGTAGGAGAGGCCCCTGGTCCTGGAAAGGCTCAATGCAGCAGTGTAGAGGATTACCAGAACAGAGAAGTGGGAGGGAGTTGATTGGGGAACAGGGGGAGGGGAGAGGGCATATGGGACTTTCAGGTAGTGGAGAACCAGAAAAGGGGAAATCATTTGAAATGTAAATAAAGAATATATCTAATAAAAAAGTTGAATTACTGACTCAAAAATGATCATTTTAATAGCTTAGGTAATATTATTGCTAAGTATATTTTTGATATGCCCATTTATCCTCATAGTATTTATAAGAATTGCTACTTCATTTTTTCCTAATGATGTTAATTGTCATCTTAGAATAGACATTTCTGTTGCAATGGAGTATTAATTAATTGTAGTGCTTGTTTACTATTAGTTTAGAATTTTTAAATTGTAATTCAATTTGTTATTATATTTAAGGTAATTATAGGTATAATTACTTATTCGTTACACTGTGGAATTTTCTGAGGTATTATTTCCTTTCTTATTTTCAGCTACTAATGTATAAAAATAAAACTCATAAATGCATAACTTTTTCAAACCAAAAAAAAGGAAAGACAAAAAACCCACATAATCATCTCATTGGATAAAGAAAACGCCATTGACAAAATCCAAAATCCTTTTATGATATATAAGTCCTAGAGAGGGTAGGAATTCAAAGGAAGTACCAAAACATAACAATGCTTATTTATTGCAATTCCATAGCCAACAACAACTTAAATGGAGAGTGACTCAAAGCAATTCCACTGAAATCAGAGACAAGGGTGACCACTCTCTATATACCTATTCAGTATACTACTTGCAGTCTTTTTTTTCCTTTTTTTATTAGATATTTTCTTTATTTACATTTCAAATTTTATCCCCTTTCCATGTTTCCCCTCTGAAAACCCCCAATCCCATTTCCCCTTCCCCTGGTCCCTAACCCACACGCTCCTTCTTCCCTGACCTGACATTCCTCCACACTGGGGCAATGAGCCTTCACAGGTCCAAGGGCCTCCCCTCTCATTGACGTCTGACCAGGCCATCCTCTGCTACTTATGTGGCTGGTGCCATTGGAGTATTGGTATTAGGTCTTCTTTTTGATCATTAAAAGCAGACAAAGCTTCAGAAAGATAGATGGAGTTTGACTGGATGTACATGAAAGATTTGACTGGCAGAAATGAAAATTTCATTCCCACCTGTTTGTGTTGCTGTATCATCCTGGTGACAGCAGAGCACACTTACTCATTTGGTCATTTGGTGTCATGTTATGTATGAGGATCAGATGCTGGTCTATATAAGGGCATTCAGGAAGTGGAGGAAGCAGTTCTAAGGCTTCATGGAGCCAAGTCTAAGAGGGTCAGAGATGCTCAGGTCAACACACTAATAATTAAATAAAAAGGACTGTGTAAAGCAACTGCTCTAAAGAAAACCACAGATCTGAGCAAAGAGAAATTAGAGTGTGCACCAAGGGCTATTTTAAGTTGGTCATCAGAGGACATTTCCCAAAAATTCCCATGAAGAATTAGTAGGAACCAGGCAGATCTAATGAAGATAAAACAATACTTGTAGAGACTGAATGTGGAAAAAGCCAAAATCTAGTGTTTGCTCCAGGAACGGGAAGTGAAGAAAGAGTTTGAAGCTTGTGTACAAAGGTCAAACCAACGCAGCATGCAGTGAAGCCCAAGTCAGACTCTGCTCAAAGAAATATTATCTTACTTCATTGTATAAGGAAACTGTACACAATTAAAGTCAGAGTGTGGTTTGGGGACACTTTGTAGAGAAACCTTCAATAGCAGTCCAGAAAATTTAAATTTAACTCACTATGCTGCAGGAAATTCTCAATGACTTTATGTTTTAACAGAGCATTTTTTCCTAGATTTATTATATAATACATGTTATAAAATAATCCAAAAACAAATACTCAAAAAAAAGAACAACATATGTATGCAAAATCAAATATCCATGAAAGACAAATGTCCACAAAGCCTGTCTCTGCTACTCAATGGATCTTGTGCCATCTTCTCAGTCACCAGCACAAAGTATTAAGCTCCACAGTCTATGGTCCTCTCAATATCTAGCATCAAGTCATCCATTATAACCTTTTTAAAAAGTTTTTAAGGTAAATGACCTGGTTGGAAAGGCACTCATGAATTCCAACTTTCTCCCAGAAGAAGTAGAACAAGAAAGATGGAAAAGACTCTGGACTTAGTGACTATCTCAACCCACAGGATTTCCAGATAATCTTCATCATTTGAAGATACAGAAAAAGTGTATTGGCATTAACTTAGAAAATAGTCACAGGTTGAATATAATTAAGCCAAGCCAGGGAAGGTTACTGAGTTATTAGCTTTAGTCTAACTGCCTAGTGGTGACTTGAAGATACCTGCATGATAAAGGGTAGACTCTGATCTCAAGCAATTTAGGCTAGACTGACATTCCTCAAAGAACTGACGTGGTTTCCCCTGGCTTACCTAAATGAGAATTTGAAAGCTGCATAGATGGAGTTTCTACAAACAGCCAAGACAAAAGAACAAACCATTTCTACCTGGAGCAGGAAACAGATATTGAAGCAAACAGAAACACTGCACTCCTTGGAGGAAAGCCAACTAGGGAGACATGGTATGACTAGAGGTTGAAGTGATCCTACCACAATTTCGCAGGTCTAACCTAAAACTACATGAACCAGCAAATCAACTTGCTGAAGGAATATTGCTAGAAGAACTGGAAAACTGTGTTTTTACAGAAGTGTTTACAGACATATGATTGAAATTATCCAAAAGGTAAAATGGTATTACTAGTCAACCATAGTAAAGAAATAAAGTGTGGGCCAGTCCTGCTTACTGCTCTGACCAGAGACTCTTGTCTCCTTCACAGCCTTTCAAGCCAATTTCTTCTCGCAAAGACTTATTTGCTGGGCTCATTAGAACACATAGAGAGAGAGAGAGACAGCCACCTTGCATCAGATCGGAATGGCGGGTGGTCACTGAGCTCACCTGCCCAGCTGCCAACTCGCCCGGAGATCTGTGAAGCCTGTGCCCGGATCCCAGGCAGGACGGACACCTTGCCTCAGGGCACCACAGCCTACTAACAGCAGGGACCAGGTACGGGGGGCAGAGGCCAGGTCTAACGGCAGCTGCGCTGTCCGGCTCTTGCCCGCATCCAGAGCCGAGAGAACCCAGTAGCGGTCTCTAGGGACTAGCCTGCCTGTCTGGCATGCAGCAGAGGCCGCCATCTTGCCTCAGGTCAGAGCTGCAGGCGGTCGATGACCACCGCGGACACCAACTCACTCGGGGTCTGGGTGCTCTGGGCACGGGGCCTTGACCCAGGCAGCCACCTTGCATCGGATCTGAACGGCGGGTGGTCACTGAGCTCACCTGCCCGGCTGCCAACTCACCCAGAGATCTGTGAAGCCTGTGCCCGGATCCCAGGCAGGATGGCCACCTTGCCTCAGGGCACCACAGCCTACTAACAGCAGGGACCAGGTACAGGGACAGAGGCCAAGACCAA
>BDUI01000177.1:171361-188660 GCA_002335545.1 Apodemus speciosus
TATATATATATGTATATATATATTAAATAATGAAAGAGACTGGGAAAGTAGCACAGCAGCAGAACCTTTCTGGGCATATGCTAGGGCTCAATTCATGTTGTTTGGATATATCCACTATATCAATAATAATAATGAAGTTGAAGTAGCTTTCTACCAAGGAAAAATATTTCTCAATTCTGATTAAACAGTCAACAAATGCCTTAAAAGCATTCTTTGTCCTTAAAAGACAAAATAAACTCAGCTCCTAAGTATGGACTAGATCAAATCCTCATTCAGGAGAGCAAGCACGGTGGGATTCAGAGAAGGGTTGTTTTAGGAACAAGCCTTCAGGAGGTCGAACCTGATGCCAAAACTGTTCCCCTACTATCCCTTCTCACCAACCCATCTGCACAAACAGAGGTCATGCCTGTTATAGAGGTGAAGAGCAAAGGCATTGCCTGCCATAGAGGTAGAACTGCACCCTTGTGAAGCTGTCAGAGCTTAGCACAGGAAAAAATAAGATCAGATCAGAAAAAAGACTGGAGACTTCACTCAAAGAAAGTCCTGGGTAAGATAGAATAAAAACCCAAGACTCAACCATCATGGACAGGGGTAACTAGGCAAGGACTGGGAACAGATTCCGATGACTCTCAGAAGAAAAAAACAGCCTGCCTACTAAGATTTTCACTGAGTTCCTGGCTCTTCTGTAAGTTCCCAAAGTATACAAATTATATGATTAACTCAGGAGAAGAGTTCCACCGCCAAGCACCAGAACCAAAAATGAATGCCCCAAAAGAGGCTCATGAAGGCACATTAAGATCAGAATGAGGATGGAATAATGAAGGGAGTGTGATGTTCATACTCAAGGCCAAGGGGATGGGCAAAGTCTAATACAGAGCTTCTTAGGCAAGCTACTTCTTGCCACAGAGAAGGATATAATAAACAAATGTACTACTATGTAGTAAGAATTCAAGAATAAAGTTTATGAAAGACATGCTGACAGGATTACAAAGTAAAGTAGATCAGGTATTTTTATTGAACATATGCTTAATGCCAGACAAGTCACAAATTTTTCATTTATTGCACACATTTGAGTGCCATTATGATTATTATCTGAGGTCATGAAACATACAAAAAGCTAAGTATGTTATGCCTCCATGCCAAATTGTGTTGTTGGAGAGTAATGAAGCCTTAATTTTAGATCCAGGAGTAATAGTACCAACCCTGTGATGTTCAACTAAATCATATGCTACCAAACTTATGGGCATTGTAAAGAAGAAAGGGCAAATGTGCCTAAGAAACAATGCTTAGACCCAAAGAACCCAGGTCTTGGACCTATGAGTTCATCATTTACCCCCAAATTATATCCAAGGCTTGCTTTTTTTTTCAACTTCCCTTCTTCCTGAAATGAACACAGCTATTACAACTGTGCTATTTTTGGCATCAGAGACCCCAGGAAAAGCTACTTTGTTCAGGGATGAAAATTTGTCAGCCTGGATATTTCTAACAAGTCCTTGGTTGTAAAAGAAGATTGAGAAAACTAGAATGTGGGTGACTGTCAGAGTCACTTTAAGATATCCTATTGGAACTGGGAGGAGACTACAATGGTAGCTGTTTTCTTGTGATTTTTCCATGTGTCTGAGTCCGGTCCTAAGGAGAGAAGGTGTGTTTTCTTGGGCAAGTGGGCCCCCTCCACTGACTACTAAGGAGACACTGCTCTCTAAGACATAAGGATAACCAAAGCTGCAGAGGCTGGAACTGCCTCTGGTACAACTCTGAAAGTTCTTGGTTTTCCTGTGTTCAAAGCTAACTACACAAGATGTTACACATTACAAGCTTACACATGTAAGATGCATGTTACAATCATCACATAGAAAAGTGGCTCTCAACCTTCCTAATATTGTGACCCTTTAATATAATTCCTCATGTTGTAGTGACCTCCAATCATAAAATAATTTTCATTGCTACTTTGCAATAACTATAATGTTGCTACTGTTATGAATCACAATGTAAATATCTGATATGTAACCCATATGAAAAGGCTGTCCAACCCCCAAAGGGGTCATAACTCACAGGTTGAGAACCACTGATTTAGAATGAAGAATAAGACATTTAAGACCGCTAACCGTTTTGCCCCAGGTGGCAAACTTTAAGAATTTTTTCTTTTCTTTTTCTTTTTCTTTTTAACAATATGTCAAGTAAAGAGCAGTAAAAAGTCACAACACATATCTAAAATGCTGAGGCAACTGCCTTTAGCCCTGGTTGAAATTCCCTTAGAATATGTACCCCACACGTTTCTTCTCCAAGCAGGACAGACACAGGATCAGGTAGGAGAGTGCCACTGCCTAGTTATCCACCAGGCCAGAGGAGCTTCACATCTCCATGGCTGGCTGCAAGTGGGTCCATGGAGCAAACTCAGGAACTTTTTTTTATTTAAAATTTTTTATTAGATATAGTCTTTATTTACATTTCAAATGTTGTTCCCTTTCCTGGTTCCCCCCTCCCCGAAAATCCCATAAGCCATCTCCCCTCCCCCTGTTCCCCAATCAACCCTCTCCTGCTTCCCTGTCCTGGTATTCCCCTACACTGCTGCATGGAGCTTTTCCAGGACCATCGAGTCACTCCTCCCTTTGATGTCCAACAAGGCCATCCTCAGCTGCCTATGTGTCTGGAGCCATGGGTAACTCCATGAGCACTCTCTGGTTGATGGTTTTGTTCCTGGGAGCTCTGGGAGTACTGGGTGACTCATATTGTTGTTCCTCCTGTGGTGCTACAAACCCCTTCAGCTCCTTGGGTCATTTCTCTAGCTCCCCTATTGGGGACCCTGTGCTCAATTCAATGGCTGACTGAGAGTATCCCCCTCTGTATTTGTCATGCACTAGGAGAGCCACAAACCCAGGAACTTTATAATGCTATCACACAGCATATGAAATATAGTGTACCAAAAGCTTTAACCTTGTCACCTTATTTAATTCTTATGAAAACTTACTAAACACATACAAAATTCCTATCCTGGGGCAGCAGCCTGCAGTTCAGAGGTACATATATACAAAAACCTCTCTAAGTTACCAGCTACCCACATATGCTGCTTGTTGAGGAAAACCCAGGGGGTTGTATTCTTCTTCAAAGCCATACCCTTTCCTTTGGGCCAGGCTGCTTCCATTCAACTCCTTCCCACAGTGGGGCCCAAATTGTCACAGGCTTGACAGGGCTAACTACACTTTAAGGTGACTTAGTAACAGTGCATGAGAGAGTGGGAAAACTTGTAACTTTATGGTTATTGTGGCTATCCTCATTTAATAGATGATGACACCACTAAAGGACAGAATTCTCAGTGGCTCCCACAGTCAAGATGCCTCCCTTCAGATGCCTGTGAAGAAACCATGCTCAATCAGATCCTTCTACATTTGACATTGTGAACCAAGTTGATAAGGCAGACAGGATTTAAAGTTCTTCAATGACCTATCAATCAACTCATTTTATCTCTTAGAACATTTTCTTTTATGAACTGTTTGAAACTAATTTTTCTTGTGCAATCTAAGATGCACCCATGTTTTTCTTGCAGAAATTTATTAACCTTTTCCTTTGTGTCTCAATTATTAGAAACTGATCCAATGCTAAACTCTTGAGTTTTTTAATTGATTTTACCTCCCAGTTTTACCTCAAAATCTTGTACTGTATGTTGAAGCAGCTGGCAAAAAGATAGAACAAAGGAAATAAACTCCTAAATTCTCTGATTTTGCCATGTCCCCTGCTGAGACTAACTCAGCATGGTGGCCATGCCTCTAGGCTGACAACAAGAGCTTGGAACATGTCTTACAGACTCTTGTTTGTGAGGAGATTTTTATAGGACATGCTAAGAATATATGGAAATAAAATGCATGCTATATTTTTCTGTGCTAGGTTTGAAATTGTTTGTATTTTATGTATTGTGCATTAAACTGGTACTTTCTGGTTTGTCCTTTCTAATCTTTTTTTTTTTTTTCAGGAAGCAACAGTATGTCAGTAGTTCACTGACTTCAAAAATCATGTAATAATATAATAACCCCAGTATGTTTAGAGGAGCAATAGCATGGCATCAGTAATAATGAAAAACTGCCCCTTCTATAGCTCACACTTGTTCTCCAAGTGAATTTGAAACAGCATATTTGCATATAGGTGATTCCTGTCTCATAATCTCTTTCCTTGTTTAATGGGTGAACTCAAGAAATGGAAATGAAGTTATCAATAGACAATGCAGAAGAAAATTCGCTTCGGTGGCACATGACACATTGCCTACATTGCAGTCTTCCATGCAATCAGATTTGACTGTCTTCATTGTCATAAAGGTGTTCTGCACATCTTTGAAAACAATAGGAGAGGGATGAACACTGGCATTTTCATGTTCTGAAGAGTTTCAATCACATCACCATTCCTATGGAAAAATCAATCCTGGAGATGGGAGAATGCAGCTCAGTGAAGCACTGGGTTCCATTTACAGAACCAGAAGAGAAGAGGATGTCAATAAAGAGCAGAAGGAAAAAAAGAGGAGGAAGAGAAAAGGAAGAGGAAGAGGAGGAGGAAGTCTTCCCTACATATATTCATATAAAGTGAGACTTTTGTTTTCCTTTGGATAAATTTAAAGCTATCTGAGTCCTTGATAATTAAAAGAAAAAAATCTATGAACAAAGCTGAAGCTTTGGTCATTTGATGGCCTCATTTTTGGGGACCCTGTGTTATGTGCCTCACTAGGACTAGTGCCCATCAAACAGATGCTGAGAGTCACGTTTACTAATACTGTGTCCTGGTAAATGAACTGCTCTTGAGAACACTGTGCCTCTTTTTGGAAGACAGATCTATAGAATCAAGGCCTTTTTCTACTGAAAAAAAGTTAACAGCTAATGACGTTGCTAGGAAAAGAACATATTTAATCTTAAGATGTATTGGGAAAACTTTCTAATTTAATAATACAATTCTAGTATTGGGTTTTTCAACAAATACCTTATTCTAAATATTCTTTTAAATAATAGTAGAAACAACCCAACAAAAGCCTCCAATGTTGAGGTTTTAAAGAAAATGTATCTTTAATATATAAGGGTTCTATTAGGCTTCAAACCCCCAGGAAAAAATGGCTGAGGTGCCTATTTAGCAAATCGAAGCAGAGCTTATCACCAAGTTCTTCCTGCAGCTCTGAGTCCTTACCTGTTACAGGGCCTTCCTGGAAGGCGTATCCCACCCCTACCCTGAACTCTTCAGCCTAGGAGGCTGGGTTGTTCTTTTCATTGAACTATTTTGATAACCTGCTATCTTTGTACTTTGGGCCTCCTAGCTACTACATCTGGTTCCCATATCTCTCCCTCTCCCTTTCCATCCCCTTCTCCCTTTATGGTTGAGCTCAGTCTCATTATAACCACTCTTAACTCTCCCAGATGTGGCTGCCACATATCTACAATAAACAATCTCCTCCACCACACCTAGGCGCCACTGCTCCTTTCCTTTCCTTTCCTTTCCTTTCCTTTCCTTTCCTTTCCTTTCCTTTCCTTTCCTTTCCTTTCCTTTCCTTTCCTTTCCTTTCCTCTCCTCTCCTCTCCTCTCCTCTCCTCTCCTCTCCTTTCCTTTTCTTTCCTTTCCTTTTGACTTATTTTTTCATTCAATTTTCTATAATTATTTTTATTCTGAATTTCTGTGTGTTTGTGTACATATGTATGTGTGTGAGACACATGTGTACCTCCTATGTGGGAGGTATGCAAGTAAACTCGTGGAGGCCAAAGGAGGATGTTGGTTGAATCTATAACTTTCTACATTATTCTTTTGAGGCACAATCTCTCACTGAATGTAGAAGTAGGCAAGTGGCCTGCAGGCACTGCAGAAACTCCAGTGTCTCACCCCACAGTGCTGGTATTGCAAGTACTTGCTTTTTGCAAGGATGCTGTAATCTGAGTTCAGATCCTTATATTTGGACAGAAATCACTTTTATCTACTGAGCCATTGTTCCAGACCCTGAATGTTGTTTTAAATAGTAAGAGAAATAATTGCATAATAGAAATCCAGTATTGGCTTTGTTGTTGTTTAAGAATATAGATCTCTAAGACAAATTGGAGACCTAATGCATAAGCTTGCTGCATGGTACTTGCTGCACAGTCTAATAACTGTGAACTCTGATTGGTTCTACCTTTTAGAGAACGAAGAGAAAAATGTAAACAAAATGAAGATTAAGAAATAAGTGTGTTAACTTGAATGTGTACAACTATGAATCTCATTTATACCTCAATATTTTTGTCTGACTAAAAGTTATTATTAAAATAAGAACTGAGAAAAAAGATGATTTCTAAAGTAAAAATTGAGAAAGAAAAGGATTATTCTTTTTTCTCTTATTTTACTAGATATTTGCTTTATTTACATTTCAAGTGTTATCCCCTTTCCTCTTTTCTGCTCCTCTTGCTCACCACCCCCCATGCCCACTTTCTTGACCTGGCATTCCCCTACACTGGGGCAACAAGTCTTCACAGGACCAATGGCCTCTCCTCTCACTCATTTCTTAAAAGGCCATCCTCTGCTACATATGTAGCTGGACCCATGGGACCCTCCATGTGTATTCTCTGGTTGGGTTTTAGTCCCTGGGAGCTCTGGGAGTACTAGTTGGCTCATATTGTTGTTCCTCCTATGGGGCTACAAACCCCTTCAGCTCCTTGGGTCCTTTCTCTGGATCTACCTTTGGGGACCCTATGCTCAGTCCATTGGATGGCTGTGAGCATCAACTTCTGTATTTGTCAGGTACTGGCAGAGCCCCTCAGGAGACAGCTATATCAGGCTCCTGTCAGCTAGCATTTGTTAGCATCTGCAATAGTGTCTGGGTTTGGTAAGTGTATATGGAATGGATCCCCTGGTGAGACAGTCTGTAAATGTCCTTTTTTTCAGTATCTGCTCCACACTTTGTCTCTGGATCTCCACTCTCATCAATGAACAGATCATATAAAGAGAAACTAAACAGAGACGCAAACTAACAGAAGTTATGAACCAAATGGATTTAACAGATATCTATAGAACATTTTATCCTAAAACAAAAGAATATACCTTCTTCTCAGCACCTCATGGTACCTTCTCCAAAACTGACCATATAATGAGTCACAAAACTGACCTCAGTAGATATAAAAAGATTGAAATAATCCCATGCACCCTATCAGATCACCACGGACTAAAGCTAGTCTTCAATAACAACAAAAACAACAGAAAGCCCACATATACATGGAAACTGAACAACATTCTACTCAATGATAACTTGGTCAAGGAAGAAATAAGGAAAGAAATTAAAGACTTTTTAAGAATTTAATGAAAATGAAGCCAAAACATACCCAAACTTTTGGAACACAATGCAAGCAGTACTAAGAGGAAAACTCATAGCTCTGAGTGCCTCAAAAAGAAACTGGAAAGAACATACACTAAGAGCTTGACAGCACATCTGATGGCTCTAGAACAAAAAGAAGCAAATACACCCAAGAGAAGTAGACATCATGAAATAATCAAACTCGGGCTGAAATCAACCAAGTATAAACAAAAAGAACTATACAAAAAATCAACCAAACCGGTGCTGGTTCTTTGAAAAAACTAACAAGAGAGATAAACCTTTAGCCAAACTAACCAGAGGGCACAGAGACAGTATCCAAATCAACAAAATCAGAAATGAAAAGGGAGACAGAACAACAGATACTGAGGAAATCAAAAAAGATCATCAGATCCTACTACAAAAGCTTATACTCAAGAAAAGTAGAAAATCTAGATGAAATGGACAATTTTCTAGACAGATACCAGGTACCAAAGTTAAATCAGGATCAGAAAAACCATTTAAATAGTCCCGTAACCCCTAAAGAAATTGAAGCAGTCATTAATAGTCTCCCAACCAAAAAAAAAAAAAAAAAGCCCAGGACCAGATGGGTTTAATGCAGAATTCTATCAAACCTTCAAAGGAGACCTAATACTCTTCAAACTATTCTACAAAATAAAAACAGAAGAAACACTACTCAATGCTTTCTATAAAACTACAATTACTCTGATACCTAAACTACACAAAAACCCAACAAGGAAAACTCGAAAAGGGTATTTCTAAAAGTCCTGTAGTAGTTATTTGAAGGAATATCAATTGATAACAACTATTAACTGCTTCTCAGTTCTTTCCTTGAATGGTAAATAGAATCTTCACCACTCACCTTTTAGAAAGCAGTTAGTTTTGAGCATGAATCCTATTTGAAGTACAATATTGAACTCTTGGAAAATCTCTAGTTAAGTCTCCAAATGTCTATATTTTCAGGAAAACCGTAGGCAAGAAAATGCATGTAAAATAAGCCTCTTTTCAGAACAAATCCTGCTCCTCTAGACCCCATGCCATTATACCAAAACAAAGCTACAGCTAAGAAGCAAAGGAAGCTGTCAAGAAATATGTTTCTGTTACTATTAAAATTGCCTAGACATTGAACAAGCCAAGACTGGGATGAAGCCCAAATGGACTTTCCTGAATCAAGTAGTAGCATCAACCAAATTCCTTACTCCAAGAGTAGAGTTTAGATTACTGCTACTCTAAAACGTTAAGTAATATTAATTAGAATGACAAATAAAACAGAAAGAATATTGTCCCCTGCATTCTGTTTCCTTCCCAACAGCTCAAAGTCTTTATTTTACAAACTGGCATATAAAGCACCTCTGTACTGTCCCAGACAGCAGAGCCAAAGCTCAGCCCTCAATTGAGAGTAAAGACAACCACCGCTCTCTGAAAGCTC
Source organism: Apodemus speciosus (assembly GCA_002335545.1). Classification (NCBI taxonomy): domain Eukaryota; kingdom Metazoa; phylum Chordata; class Mammalia; order Rodentia; family Muridae; genus Apodemus; species Apodemus speciosus. The sequence goes on from BDUI01000177.1 coordinate 180,091, forward strand.
CATCTCTGGTAGATGGCCACATCCAGGAAGTGAGTGAAGGGCAGTGTTGCCATATAACCTGATTCTTCTACCATTCTCTATGTGGTGACTGTGCCTTGCACTTCCACATCTGTCTTTTCTCAGTATGTCATGATAGTGCTCTCCCAGCCCAGTGCTCTTTCCTACTTATACCAGACTCAAAATGCTCAGCCTCTAGGGCTAATCCACTGGGCACCCAAAAGTGAACTGGACCTCAGCAGTCCTCCCCAACAGTTCCCCTTTGCCTTCATGCCTTATATATTTAAAYCTACAATCCACAGCTGAGAAAATGTTTAGTCTTTTTCCCCCATTACTATCTCTTATCCTGCCTGTCTCCTTTCAGATCCTTTCCTCTTCCTTCATAACCCCCCTCTACCATCTACTTTGTTATATATAAAATCTACTATTAAGTTAGAACAGAAGATATCCAGGTGGGCTCATCAACAATACCAGAAGAAGCCTCATGAGAATTCAATGATCTAGAGGTAGAATTCCTTTCTACTGAGCTTAACACAGACCTTTCCTGTTGAAACATGCAAAAGTAAGGGTTACCAGCACTGAAGGACAAGTAACTAGTGAGAGAGAAGCTACTGCAAAGGGCTTGGGCTCTCCAGCTTGTACAAGAGATACCTGTATACCTAGAGCACATGTGCACAGACCCCATCACACCACTCTTTCACCAAATAAAACTTGATTTTCACTTCCACTCTTCATTTTATCCCAGCAGGGATACTGTGCATCCTGGGAAAACAGAAAAACCAAGAAGACAAAAGTCAGCACAGCAAAGACTGATAATTAAACCACCACAAGAAACTGAGTCCACAAAACTACTTAGGAATGTGTTAAGCCTATATACATTGAATACCTAGTAAAATATACATGCACGTAGGGCTCACAAATTCCTAACATCATAAAAAATGCCTAGTATATAACTGAACATCACCATTCATACCAAGAAGACCAAAACCTGAAGGGAAACAGGACAATAATGCCTCTCAATGTGGATGCTGATAAGGAGAGTCATCCATTGTTAGAATTAGCAACTGCTACAAAAATGTTCCATGATCATTAAAAATTGTTTTGAAATAAAGGAAAAAGTAAATCTCAGAAAAAATTGCTACATTAAAATACATAGAATTGAAAACATACTGACAGGTATAAAAACATATTGCACAGGCTTGGGGGCAAATTAAAGTAAAGATGTGTGTCAGCTAGGATGCATGTTAGGACAGAACAAGATTCACCCCACAGAAGTGGCAGACAGAAACCAGAATCTTAAAAACTGAATAGAATATTTTTAAGGCCCGTCTGCCTGGTTTTTTTCTGCTGGGGCAGACTGCTAGCTAGTCTGCTCCCCTGAAGACACAATATCCTCAGCCTTCCCAGAAGATCCACTGTACTCAGAGCAGTCGGGCAACTGACACCACAGTCTGAGGCATACCAGCAGATCTGCTACACACAGGGCAACTGAGCAACTGATCACCAACTTGTCTACTCCCCTGACACCACAGTTTGAAGGCATACCAGGAGCTTCTCTGTACATAGGGCAACTTGGCAACAGACATCACAGTCCTAAGACATCCCAGGTGGCTTTGTGGCATGCACGGCAACTGAGCCAACAGACAGAAAGCCTCCCTGGAGTTCTGCTGCATACAGGGAAAGAGAAACCACAGTCTGTAGTGCCCCCATGCCCTGGAGAACATCTTTACACAGGACAACATTTTGAATGCTCCTCTGAAGACCCAACAGTCTGAAGGCCTCCCAGAAGATCTACTGCAGCCAGAGCAACAGAGCAACAGCTTCTCTGACCATCTGAAAAGCCTCCAGTTGAAAGGCCCTCTATAGCCAGGGCCACAGGCCTACCAGGAGACCTGAAGCAACCCAGGGACGAAAGAGGCAGACTCCAGACAGAGTCATCCAGACCAGCAAACACCAGGGAAAACCAGATGGCAAGAGGCAAGAGCAAAACCATAAGCAACAGAAGCCAATATATGTGGACATCATCAGAACCCAGTTTTCCAACCACAGGAATCCCTGAATAAACCAACACACCTAAAAATCAGGAAGCTGATCTAAAATCCGATCTCCTGAAGATAATAGAGTCCTTTAAGTAGGTTATAAATAACTCACTGAAAGAAATACAGGAAAACAGAGGTAAACAAATAGAAGTCCTTAAAGAGGAAACAAAATCCCCTTAAAGAAATACAGGAAAACACAATCAAACAAGTGAAGGAATTGAAAAAAGTGATCCAAGACCAAAAAGTGGAAATAGAAACAATAAAGAAAACATAAATGGAGGCAAACCTGGAAATGGAAAACCTAGGAAAGAGGTCAGGACTTACAAATGTAAGTATCACCAACAGAATGCAAGAGATAGAAGAGAGAATCTCAGGTGTAGAAGATACCATAGAAGAGATTGACACAACTGTCAAAGACAATTCAAAATGTAAAAAATGTATAACCAAAGCACTGAGGAAATTCAGGACATAATAAAAAGACCAAATCTAAAAATAATTGGAATAGAGGAGAATAAAGATTCCCAGCTCAAAGGACCTGAAAATGTCTTCAAAAAAATCATAGAAGAAAACTTTCCTAACCTAAAGAAAGAGATGGCCATAAATGTATAAGAAACCTACAGAATAGCAAATAAATATGACAAGAAAAGAAAATCCTCTTGTCATATAATCAAAACATGAAATGAACAGAACAAAGAAAGAATATTAAAAACTGCAAGGGAAAAGGGCCAAATAACATACAAAGATAGACCCATCAGAATTACACCAGACTTCTCAACAGAGACTATGAAAGCCTTAGAAGGGCCTGGTCAGAGGTCATGAAGACTCTAAGAGAACACAATGTCAGCCCAGGCTACTATACCCAGCAAAACTCTCAATCAACATTGATGGAGAAAACAAAATATTCCAGGACAAAACCAAATTCAAACTGTTATCTACCAATCCACCCCTACAGAGGATTCTAGAAGTAAAACTACAACAAAAGAAAGGTACATAAAACAAAGGAATGATACAATATTAAGCATCTCGCAACAAAACCAAAAGGAGAGAACCACAAGCACATAAAGATATGTACAAAAACAAACATTTCAGGAACCAACATTTATCTATCTTTAATAACTCTCAATATTAATGAACAATGCAAAGAATAAACAAACCCAAATGCTGGTTCTTTCAGGGAATAAACAAGATAGATAAACCCCTAGTCAAACTAACTAAAGGGACCAGAGGCAATATTCAAATTAACAAAATCAGAAATGAAAAGGGAGACATAACAACAGAAACAGAGGAAATTCAAAATATCATCAGATACTACTACAAAAGCCTATACTCAATAGGACTGGAAAATCTATATAAAATGGATGGTTTTTCTAGACAGATACTACATACCAAAGTTAAATCAAGAGCAGGTAAACAATCTAAACAGGCCCATATCCCATAAAGAAATAGAAGTCATTAAAAACCTTCCAACAAAAACAAGCCCAGGGCCAGATGGATTTAGTGCAGAATTCTACCAGACCTTCAAAGAAGACCTGATACCAATACTCTTCAAACTATTCCATAAAATAAAAACAGAAGGAACACTACCTAATTCATTCTATGAAGCCACAATTACTCAAATACCTAAATCACACGAGGACACAACAAAAGAAGGGACCTTCCAACCAATCTTGCTTATGAATATTGATGCAAAAATACTCAATAAAACTCTTGCAAATCGAATTCAAGAACACAACAAAGCCATCATTCACCAAGAACAAGTAGGCTTCATCTGAGGGATGCAAAGTTGGGTCAGTAACGTAATCCACTATATAAACAAACTAAAAACAAAACAAAACAAAACATGATCATCTCCTTAGATGCAGAAAAAGAATGTGACATAATACAACACCACTTCATGTTAAAAAGTATTGGAGAGATCAGTAATTAAAGGCCCATACCTAAACAGAATAAAAGCAATTTATTCCAAACCAACAGCCAACATCGAATTAAATGGAGACATACTTGAAGCAATCTCACTAAAATCAGGGACAAGACAAGGATGCCCACTCTTCCCTATTCAATATAGTACACAAAGTTCTAGCTAGAATAAGAAGACAACAAAAAGAGATCAAGGGTATAAAAATTAGCAATGAAAAAGTAAAAGTATCACTATTTGATGATGATAGGATAGTATACATAAGTGACCCCAAAAATTCTACCAGAGAAATTCTCCAGCTGATAAACAACTTCACCAAAGTGGACAAATATAAAATTAACTCAAATAAATCAGTAGCTTTCCTTTATACTAATGATAAACAGGCTGAGAAATAAATTAGAGAAACAACTCCCTTGACATTAGTCACAAATATTATAAAATATCTTGGGATAACTCTAACCAAACGAGTGAAAGACCTGTAAGACAATAACTTCACAATTCTCAAGAAAGACATAAAAGAAGATCTCAGAAAATGGAGAGACCCCTCCCATGCTTATGGATTAGCAAAAATAACATAGTAAAAATTGCCATCCTATCAAAGGCAATCTATAGATTCAATGCAATCCCCATCAAAATCCCAATACAATTCTTCAAAGACATAGAAAGAGCAATTCTAAAATTCACTTGGGAACGCAAAAAAATCCATAATAGCGAAAACAATTCTTAACAATAAAAGAACTTCAGGGGGAATCACCATCCCTGACCTCAAGCTTTACTACAGAACAATAGTGATTAAAAACTCAGAAACTGACACGTTGATCAATGGAATAGAATTGAAGCCCCCAGAAATAAAACCACACACTTAACAGACACTGGATCTTTGACAAAGAAGTCAAACATGTACAATGGACAAAAGAAAGAATCTTTAACAAATGGTGCTCATCTAACTTGCTGTCTGTATGCAGAAAAATGAAAATAGAACCATATTACTCACCTTGCACAAAGCTTAAGTCCAAGTGGATCAAGGACCTCAACATAAAATCAGATACACTGAATCTAATAGTAGAGAAAGTGTTAAAGAGCCTTGAACTCATTGGCACAGGGTGAATTTCTTTAACAGAACTCCAATGGCCCATGCTCTAGGATCAAGAATTGATAAATGGTACCTCATGAAACTGGAAAGTTTCTCTAAGGCAAAGCACATAGTCAATAAGACAAATTGACAATCTACAGATTGGAAAACAAAAAATCTTCACTAACCCCATGTCTGACAGAGGGTTAATAACCAAAATATATAAAGAACTCATAAAAATAACCACCAAAAATCCAAACAACCCAATCAAAAAATAGGGTATAGAACTACCACAAGATTTCACTACTGAAGAATCTCAAATGGCTGAGAAGCACCTAAAGAAATATTCAGAGTCCTTAGTGATCAGAGAAATGCAAATCAAAAGGACCCTGATATTATCCAATCCACCTTATACCAATCAGAATGGCTAAGATCAAAACCTCAGGTAACAACACATGTTAGAGAGGATGTGGAGAAAGAGGAGAATTCCTCCATTACTGCTGGTATTGCAAAGTGGCACCATTCTGGAAATTAGTCTAGAGGTTCCTCAAATAATTGGATATAGATCTAACTGAAAACCCAGAAATACCACTCTTGGGAATATACCCAAAAGATACCCCACCATGCCACAGGGGCATGTGTTCCACTATGTTCATAGCAGCCTTAATTGTGATAGCCAGAAGCTGGAAACAAACTAGATGGCCCATGACAGAAGAATGGATACAGAAAATGTGTTTCATTACACAATGGAATACTACTCAGCTATTAAGAATGATGACATCATGAGGAACATTTTGCAGGAAAATGGATGGAACTAGAAAAAAATCATGATGAGTGAGGTAACTCAGACCCAAAAGGACATTCATGGCATGTGCTCACTACTTATTGGATATTATCTCCACCACCTTCAAAAGAAAAAGTACAGAATACCCAAGATATAGTCAACAGAACTAAAAAAGTCATCAAGCTGAAGTGACCAAGTAAGTATGCCTCAGTCCCACTTGGGAGGGAGAAGAAAGCAACCACAATGGGGAGAGGGAGAGACCTGGAAGGGAAATTGGATGGGGTGGGGAAAAGGGGAACCTGATCTGGTTCTGGGTGATGGAAAAGTACTGAAGCCCTGAGGGCCAGCAGGAAGAATGGAAACAGGCAATGTTGGGAGGTAGGAGGTTGGGGGGAACCCTCCAGAATGTACCAGAGACCTGGGATGTGAGAGACTCTCATGGCTCAAAAGGAGGGACCTTAGATGAATTGTGAAGAAAGAACTTATAGAGCCCACCTCTAGCAGGAAGACAGGTCATCAAATGAGGGATGGGATTGTCACTCTACAGTCAAAACTCTGACCCATAATTTTTCTTGTCTGAAAGAACTGCAGCGATTGAAATGGAGAGAAGCCTGAGGAAAAGAAGGTCTGGGTACAGGCCCTAAGTGGAATCCAGCTCAAGAGGAGGCCCCAGGGCCTGACACTATTACTGAGGCTATGGAGTGCTCACAATAAGGGACCTAGCATGACCAACTCCAGAAAACCCAACAAGCAACTGAAAGAGTCAGATGCAGATATTTGCATTCAACCAATGGACAGAAGCAGCTGACCCCTGTGGTTGAATTAGGGAAAAACTGGAAGAAGCTGAGGAGGAGGGCAACCCTGTAGGAAGACCCATAGTTTCAACCTGGACCCCCTAGATCTCTCAGACACTGGATCACCAACCAGGCAGAATAGACCAGCTGATATGAGGCCCCCAACACATATACAGCAGAGGACTGCAAGATCTGTGTTTAGTTAGAGAAGATGTACCTAACCCTCAAGAGACAGCAGGCCCCAGGGAGTTTGGAGGTCTGTTGGTATGGGAGTTAGTGATGGGGATATCCTTGTTGAGATATGTGTTAGGGGAGGAGGTATGGGATGTGGAACAGTCAAGGGTGGACTGGGAGGGAAATAAAATTTGGAGTGTAAATAAATAAATAAAAGATTAATTAAAAAAGAATATTCTTTTAATATGTCTAAGACAGAAGACTCAAAATCCACTCATATCTTTAGATTGTAAAAGAAAAAGAAAAATGAAAAGCTGGAGTGTGTATGAAACTGCATCAATTTTTAAAAAATCTAATTTGAAAGCTAAACAAATACTGATAATATTTTTAATATTTATTTATTTATTTTTATGTATATGAGTACACTGTAGCTATCTTCAGACACACCAGAAGAAAATATTACATCCCATTACATATGTTTGCGAAATTGAACTCAGGACCTCAGGAAGAGCGGTCTGTTCTCTTAACTGCTGAGCCATCTCTCCAGCCCACTCATAATATTTTGAAAGTAACAAAAGAAACAGATGGTCAGCCTAAATTCTATACCCAGTAAAACTATCCTAAAGGGAAAAATCATACTTTCTCTAATGCATAAAATTATGGAAATAATTCCTGGAATGCATGTTTCAAAAGAAGACATACTCTTAAATATTTCTAAATATTTCTAAAATATAGAGAAAAATAATAGAAGGAATTAGGGAGGAAAACCAAAATATTGGAAATAATATAAATGAACATATACATTCAAAAGATTGCTTTGTTCTTTATAACTTTTATAAACCATATGTTAAAGGATAAAGAATCATAATATGTTCTGACTCATACATAAATAGTAGTTAACTGTGGAAGATCAAGGAATGCAAAAGGAATTGAACTTTTTACTCTTGAAAGTAATGTTAAGACAATGGTGTCAACTGAGATGCATATATTGTGAAACAGCAATCATTATAAAAGTTGTTTAAAGAAACACACTAAAACACTAATAGTAAATCAAGTGAGAATCCTAATCCTGTAGGTTACAGTACCAAGTAACCTACAGAAAAGGAAGAAAGAATCACAGAGGGAAACAATAAAAATGGCAATTAAAGCATTTACAAGCCATCAGTCAACTGAAATGTGAATTTTCTAAATATTCTAATCGTGATAATAAATACAAGTTAATAGAATACATAGAGAAACATTACCAACTAGCTGCTGTTTGCTTCTCTTATACAATGACACAGACAGATTAAACACAGAAGACTGGAAATATATCCATCAAGAAAATAGGGATTTTAAAGCATATCTCTATTTGTATTGATAAAATAGACTTGAAAACAAAGAAAATTGTAGAAATAGAGATAATATCTATTGATAAAGTATCGGTCTACAAGAAGAACTAATAATCTTAATTAAGCAGTGAATAAAAGAATCTCAAAACACAAGAAGCAATTGAAAGACATAGATGAGTCTACAAACTACATTTTTTCAGTACATAACCACAATTGATAGCACTTCAAGATAGAAATGTAGAAAAAAGAGGACCTAAACAATGATGTCGCCGGGCAGTGGTGTCGCACGCCTTTAATCCTAGCACTTGGGAGGCAGAGGCAGGCAGATTTCTGAGTTCGAGGCCAGCCTGGTCTACAGAGTGAGTACCAGGACAGCCAGGGCTACACAGAGAAACCCTGTCTCGAAAAACCAAAAACCAAAAACAAACAAACAAACAAACAAACAAACAAAAACCAATGATGTC
>BDUI01000177.1:190268-205058 GCA_002335545.1 Apodemus speciosus
TGTGTGTGTGTGTGTGTGTGTGTGTGTGTGTGTGTGCGCCTTACTAGCCCCTAATGTAATACTTAGTACCAAAAGATTGGATGCTTTCCCTTCCCACCACGATGGGTGAGACACTGAGGTCCTGCACACTCTTATTCAGCACAACTGTAAAAGTTCTGGCCACTGCAAAAGGGGAATAAAGTAAAAAAGGCATATATGTTGAAAGGGAGGAATAAAAGGCTGTATTATCAGACTGTGCAGTTTCTTATGTAGATTATCCAAAGGAATCTACACAGAAAATTCCCGGAATAAAATAAATATGACCACAGGTACAAAATCAGTCTATAAAAATCACTTGCAGTGCTCCCCAAAGAACATTCAGTGATTGAAATAAAAATTAAATTCCTGTTACACAAAGAAAGAAAAAATATTTAAACACAATGCTTAGCAAAGCATGTCCAAGAACTCTATGTTGAAAATTATGCAATCTCTGTACATACTTTTGTAGTCTAAGTACCTGGACCGTGGTCACTCATATTTGGCTCAGATATTGCTTGCTTGCTTCTTGCTTGCTTGCCTGCTTGCTTGCTTGCTTGGCTTGCTTGCTTGGCTTGCTTGCTTGCCTGCTTGTTTTCTGCTTTTGTTGCTTAACTCAGGACCTTGCTCTCCAGTTTGCCCTACAACTAACTTGCTGGATTCCCTGCTACTGCCTTTTGACTCCAGGGTGCTGAGAACTAGAGATAGCCATCCACCTTGCCATGTTGGGACAACTATTTTGAAACAATTCCTGAGTTCCTTCTCAGTAAACTAAGCCAGCCTATTCCTCTTCTTCATGTCAAAATCTGTAAGGCCAGGCCTCCATTTGCTTTTAGGAAAGAGATATTGCTCTAACCAACTCACTGCCACTGATCAGACTCTTGTCTCCACATCAAAACCAGCTAACATCAAAGCTCCCCAAGTCAGACCCAGATTCTTTCCATCACTGTTCACCCAATTTGTAGTAATTTCATCAAAACACAGTCTGTGGAAAAAAGACACAAGTTCTATGAAACCATTCATAGGTGAGTAGCAGCCCACTGCTAAGAGTCCTGTGACAGGGCCTTTAGTTAATACAAAGATGGCTCTGATGCAGTGTCCCTGAAACCCAGAAGAGGATTCAGAACACCCCGGCACATGTCACAAAAAGTCACAGGAAGTCACAGGAAGCTGCAACTCTGAAATTTTCCTCTTGTAGCCCCCAGGGCCTTCCAAACCAGCTTACACCCCACCTCTATCCACTCAACTAGGTGCTCACACTGCCCCTTCCTTCGGAGTTCCTTTAGAGTCTGCAAAACAAGTCCCTGCTTGACTGTCAGGAAAGCTCTGCCAGTATCCCAGGACGATTCTCTCAGTAGAAGTTTCTAGATGTGGCTGTTAAAATTGCTTGTTGTTGAACTGGAAACATATCTATCTACATTTCATTTTAATTATCGGTGATGACAGTCCAGGCTCTGCCATCATTTTGAATTTTCCCTCTCCACCGGCCGTGTCAAAACGACTTTGTCACGGTTTTATACTTGGCTGACTTCTACTTTCATGAGGTTCTGTAGAGAAAGGCTTTAAGGACTCATATTCGCAGGCTTGGATCCCACAGCTCGGGTAAACTAGGATGGACCCCAAACCAAGGCTGGCCACGCCCTAGGGAGCGCTGTGCGCTGGCACAGAGCTTGGGGACGGCAGCTGAATAGGGACGTCCAACCTTCTGCACAGAGACTCACACATGCCCTTAGCATCATGAACAGAAAAGGCATCTTGTTTCCAATTCTGCTGTAGATAATGAAATTAGCCCCCAAATTACCAGAAACTGGAACAAGTAAACACAAAGGCTGGGTTGCCAAGCCTCCCCTCCCCCGCCCAGCGGAGATGAACTGTAGCTTTAGAGCTGTTTAAATTCAAAGCAAAGCTTCTGTTTTCCTAAGTCACAGTGCTGACCCTGAACAGATAAAGCACGCTCAGTGACACCGGGAGCAGAGCAGCTATGTTCCTGCAGGGCCACTCTGTTTACATCAGGAAATCCAGCCTGGGCGCACCAGGGCAGCGCGGAGGCGGCCTGGGCGCCGGCCTCCCTCTCGCTGCCGCCGCACTGTGCTGGCCCCTGGCGCTCGGCGGCTGACTCCATCCAGATGTGCCGCGGCTCCAGAGTGGCTGCCTCGCGCAGTAAATGGGCATCCGAGGCTCGTCAATCTCGGCCAGAGCAATTGCGGTATCGCGGGCCGCCCCGCTGGCACGCGGAAACGCGCGATCCAGAGGGGACCAATGGCCAGGAAAGGGGGGGGGGGACAGGGGAGAGGGGGAAGGGTAGCGCACCCCGGCGCAGAGAGGCGCACTAATGACCGACCCGGGAAACGTGCCTAATACATTTGTACATTTCCTTGTAAATGTTTTACACTTTGAAAGAAAGGAGAACGTTGTATATCATTTGGAAATGTTGGCTGTCTATAGGTCCCTGTGGATATCACGGAGTTAGTACCGCTTGTAACAAGAGCAAGAGAAACATAAAAAAGTTGGGAAACACAGCCAATTAGTCATTACCGGGAGACTGTAAAAACAAGAGAAAGAGAAAGAGGAGGGAGGAGAAGGAATCAAAGAAGAAATCGCCCCGGGTGGGGGGTGGGGAGAAAAGAGAAGAAACTAGATGAAGTTTTTTGTGGTGTTCTCGGAATTGAACCGGGAAGCAGAACAGCTGGCGGCTTTCTAATCAGGAGCGACCTGCAAACCAACCGTTTCCAGGGTGCGGACCTTCGGGAAGGGGGGCTGAGATTTCCCAAACTATACCTATTTGCTGTCCCTGTAAAACTTGAGCTGGGTCAGCGGTCAGGCAGTGCGCTTTGGAGCAGAACCCAATTGTGCAAAATCCAAGTCAGACATTTATTTCTGATCTCCTGCCGCCTACACAGTTGTTACTAGCTGAGTCGTAATAAAAAGAAGACAGGAACCATTTTTTACAGCCCTAAACTTCTACCAAGCAGCCCCTAGCTCAAGCACTTTGTCTGTGCCATGCTTGCTAGAACTGTTTGATGTTTTATGATTGATTTTTGTTGTTTTATTTTTGTTTTGTTTGGGGTGGCTTCTTTCTTCTTTCTTTCTTCCTTCCTTCCTTTCTTTCTTTCTTTCTTTCTTTCTTTCTTTCTTTCTTTCTTTCTTTCTTTCTTTCTTTCTTTCTTTCTTTCTTTTCCCCCATCCGTCAACTTTTTAGTCAGACTCAAGACTCTAAAAACATACAGCATCACAGATCTGGTTGAGCCTTCCCATCTTTAACTATGTTGACCCATCTTAATACCCACAAAAATATGGTATATGGCAACTATAAAGTTCATCCAAACCAGGCTTACACTTTCTTTCAAGGAGGAACTGGAATAGTAGCTGAACCTTGCTGGGTGTGGTGGGGAACAGGTAGATAGGAAGCTGGATCTAGTCCCCCAGGACAGAGGCAAAAGTTGCTTGCTACAGATCTATTTGTTTCAGCAACAGGAGCCGGACAAGCAGACTTGGAGCCAGGCTTCTTCAGCCCTAAGTGATCTCAGTCCCCAACTCTGAGTCAGGAGGAACAACTGCCACGTATGTCTCAGATTCAGTTTCTGGCAAGGGTACAAGTTAGCTAGTTAGGATCCTTGGTTTCTGGCTACAGCCCAACCTTAGCAGTTCAGAAGATCTTGCTAAGATCTGCTTCAAAAATGAGCAGACACAAGATAAAGTGTTCTAGAAGCACCGGAAGTGTGTCCTCTCCCTTGAGCACAAGCATTCTCACAGGTGAGCACTTTTAGGCAGCGAGTGTCCCAGCAATCATCCCTGAGATTCAGAACTTCAGGACTTGTTTATATCTGAGTTCCTTGGAGATAGACATGAACACAGAGAAAGTTCTTTATCTGGCACAGATTTTTGTCTTCTTAAGTTTACTGATGGAAAGGAAACAGAGACAAATGGGAACATCCCTATGACTGGGATCCTTAATCTACCCACTCGCATTGCCTGTAGGCTGGACATATCTGACTAATGACAATGCCCACTATGATTAGTCATGTCTCTTCTGAACACTAGGAAATTCTATCCAGTTGTTGCTTGTAAGCCTTTTCCAGTTGACAGCATTACCTGGAGAATTTTCCTCTCTGCAGAGTTCATCCTGCATCTCTGGCTTTACCTGTAGCTCCCTTCCTGACCAACTCACCTCTGTCTACCTGATCCTAGTTGATCCCACTGTCTGAGGCATAAACTTTGCTGGTCTCTATAAGCCATGTCTTGGCAATAGTCTCTCTACTGATAAATCTACTAATGACACAGGATCTGAAGTTTTAACACACATAATCAGCACACTCTTACAGCTGCAATTACTATTTATGAATGAATTTGACACCATCCATTTTCTAGCCTCCTGACAGGAACAAGGATATTCTGAAAAGAGACACTGGTGCCTCTCTTCTCCTGCCAGAGTTACTAAAAATTGGTCCCAGCAGGGATGAAATTTCCCCCCAAGAGTCTCCTGCTGGAGCAAGGAAAAAGATGAGCCTGGTGCCAGTCAGAGGAGTAATTTGTCTCTCAGGAAGAAATCTCACAAAATTCTAAGAACTTGTCAGACTACCTTGCAGGACATACTTGAGACAAGATGGTGACGGGTCAGTGAAGAGAGAACCACACCTCTATGCTAACTGCTTAGTTATGCATGTTTCTTACCTTCTGCTTAAATAAATCTTCATGTTATTAGCCCAAAGGTAGACTGGAGGTGGGAAGGTTTCTCTTCTTGCCTTGTGACTTGATAGCTACTTTTCCCTACATGGCCTCATTGAATAAACCTTCTTTCTCAGCTTTTCAGTATTTCTAGACTCTTTAATCGACATCTCAGGATTGCTGAGGCCTAGGTTCTATCTCTAACAACTCCCACAACACTTTGAAACTCATTGTTTTGTCAAAGAAATGTATTTTTATCCTTCTCAAACTGGATCTGTTTGACAACCCCCCCCCACCCCATCCCTCCATAAACAACATTGCCGTCCTGTCCCACAAGCCAATGAGTACCTGCAGAATTTCTCTTTAACTGACTGCCATGCCTCATCAGCCCTATGGTAGATAGTTCCCATAACAGATGCCCTAGACATCTGATTCCTAGAATCAGATCCTATCTCTGGCTCTGAGGATACAGTGGTGAAGAAGGCAAAGTGTATAACTCTCCCTCAGTCTCTTCCTCCTTTTGTAATCCTTATTAACTGTAGTAATAGTATATTTACCTATTTCCACTCAAATCAAAACCTGGGAATAACCCTTACATTCTTCCCTTTTCTCAACTCTAAAGTCTAGTCAGCAATCAAACTCTCATCTCTATGTTTTAGTGGTGGTTGAAGTTCACCCAAAGGGTCATGTGTTAGAAGCTTACATACATGTATCCATTCATTTATGAATTTAATCACAAAGGTTCCATTCCCTGTTTCTGAACCCTTGAACTAAACACATTTATTAATTTAAGAATTACACCGAGACTGAATGGGTACTTCTTTGGCTAGAAAAACAAAACAAAACAAAACAAAACAAAACAAAACAAAACAAAAACAAAAACGTCCACTACAGGGACTCAGATATAATTCCAGGTCAAACCCATCCCAGATAAAGCAATATGGTCCTATCCTCAGAAAGCAGTGTAAAATGGTAGAGCTGTTCTCTGAAGACACAGAGAAAGGAAGACCTCAACCCTGAGAGTAACTCTCTTCTTCCTTGTCCTAAGCTACATTTCCACTTTGACTCTTGTAATTCTTCCCAGTGACACAGCCCATTTACCAAGATTCTGCTTCATCCACCAGATGCAAAGAAGAAAAGTACTTAGTCTACCAAGAAGGAGTTTTGTTGAGTTCCGTAGCTATTTGCAGCTACCGCAGACTGGTTCCTGCAAGAGAAAACTTATGGGATGGATGGGGAAAGCGGCGCAAAATAATGGGGTCAAGGAGACACTGCCTTTCAAGACCCAAATTTTAATAAATGTAAGCCAATATATAGCCTGGAAGATTTCCCTCCTCTCCCCAGGCATGGGGTAGAGTCTTGGGATCTTGCTGGCTCTCGATCTCAGCAGGTGGTTGGCTCCAGGACACTTCCTCCGCTTCCAGGTGAGGCTGGTTTGTAACAAAGGCCAGGAAATTCATGGGCTGAGCAGGGCCAAGGCCTCCTGCTCGAGTGCTGAGGTGGGGGGGAAGGACAGAGTTTTAGTGTCACATCACATAGGGAGGCCTCCAATGGAAAGCATCACCAGGAGGCAGCTTCCTGTGGATGAAGATGCCTCTCTGTTCAGTTAGCCAATAGTTGGTCCAGTAACAAACCTCTGCTTCTCCCACCCTCCACCCAACCCTGGTCATTAACAACACTAATGTCTGTGCACTTGAATCTGAGAGAATTAGTAGCACAAATAACATCTGAGACTCAATGACTAAAAACTCTGTAATGGTAGACAGTCCCAGAAGGCCTAGCACTGAAGTTTTAACTCACAAAGTATTGAGGTCTAGACTGGCAAGAGTGAGTTTCTGATTCCATGTGAATCTCTGGGGAAGGTATCCTATGCAGATTTTTAGTTTTAATCAGCACGACATCACAAGCTACTAATTTTCCATGTTTGTTAAATGGACTTTGAAGATTCAAAACAAAACCCATCTGAAACCTGCTGCATAAAACCATGTTTTCTTCATCTCTGCAACTCAGGACAGTTCCTAGCTGCCTCTTCCTGTGCCTGAAAGAAAGAGATTTCAAGGCCTTCTCAGACTAATTGTCCAGTTTTAGCCACACCAATATACAGAGACATACACAGGAGTACACACTAATATGCACATATACGTGGATAAACACTTATGCATATAGATACATGGATATACATAGAACCATAGAGTTACACATCCAGACACAGGTATAGAAACACAAATACTCTCACATACACAGGAACATATACTTTCTTAGAAAAACACAGAGCATGGGTGTGTATAGTCACAGTGGCAGTGACAGAAGCAGTCACCAGAACTCTGCCAGACAACATTGATTACTGGAGGATCTTATCCCTTTTACCTCACTTTAGCTCTTTTAAGAAAAAGAGGACTTTGAACACGATGGGCTTATAAGATGCATGGAAAAAAGTGTGAACTACACAGTCCTGATGGGACCATTAAGTACTCTTAGCTATTCTGAATCCCTGCCTTCTTTTTGACATGTATTAATACAGTCAAAGGAGATGATATAAGGAAGTACAGGTTTAGGGGATATACTGGGGACATGGTGGGTGTTACACAAGAGTGGGCTTTATTAAACAGTGAGACACAAAGTTCATTATGCCCTTGAATGTTCAGGATTGTTCTCAAAATAGCTGCAGTGAGTTTTTCTGGTTGGTGTTTGTTTTGTTTTGTTTTTGGTTGTTGTTGTTGCTTTGGTTTTGGTTCTTTAGGATAGCTATGCCATACTGTGCARTCTAATTATTCAATCTATATTTTCAATGCAGAGGATTCCATCACCAACAATTTCTTCCTCTGCCAGTCCAGGGCCCAAATTACAGACTGTTATCAAACTCCAGAAGCTGAGGACCCAAATGTGTAACATATGGTTCTTAGTTCTCGATTACAAGCCCCTCTAGGTACATTAGCAAAACTCTCAATATATTTGTGGTTGTCTAGGGAATGTGTAGATTTTCAAAGAGTGTAGAGATCAGGTTTTTTTCCCAACACTCTGAACATATAGGATAGTGCATCTCCCCCAATACAGAATGATCTGGCCTTGAGCATCATCGGTGCCAAGCCTGGAAACCTCCTAACTTGCTCATGAAGAGCTTCTCAGTGCAATTGTCCTGCAATGTTCTCTGACTTTATACTATAGAAAGAGTCACTGTGGAGCCCACAGATTTCTGGCAGGCAAACCTAACAATCACATCTGCCAGCCAAAACTAGAAATCAATGCACATTATAATAGCAAAAGCCTGACAATGAAACAAAATTCAATGTCATCCTCAGACCACAGTTACCTTTGGCAAAGCAGTTAACAAAAATTACAGGCATATTATTTAAAAATAAAACAAACAAGCAAACAAAGCAAAATAAACCAAACAAAACCCCAACTTTATCTGGTGACTTTCCTACAGAAGAAAAGGAGGATCTCTTGCCCATTATTCGGTGGTACTGTTCATTTGTGGTCTGCTTTGGATTTTATTGGACAAGATGCAGAACTGCCGGTATTGAAGTCAGGATAAATGACAGCTATGGACACAGCCATATAAACATATAAGCCCTGCTTATTCTACACAAGCCTCTTACTGACTGTGGGCTGGAATAGACCTGTGGTCATTTCTGAAGGCAGGGTTTTGGGCAAAAGTCTTTCCTAGACTAGCAAACTTCCTGCAGTTTCATGCCCTGCTGCTGACTTTGCATGACTTATGAGTCTTATCATGTTAAGAGAGAATGTGGATCAGCTGCACTGATGACCTTGTACAAACCTGTTTACTTCTACTTCCACACTTCGGTGTCTTCACCAGAGCTGCATGTTATAATATGTAAAAGTTGTGAGCAGGGGAACCTCTTTGACATGTACCAAGTGTTATCTAGGTGGTTTTCACATGCCAACCTAGTCTATCCCCACAGCCTATGATAATCAGGATACTGCAAACAAGGAAATCAAGTCTCAGAGTGGTTGTACCCAAGGAAACACAAATGTAACTAACTAAGGTTTTTCATGTTTTTAACTATTATGTGCTTAACTATGGTCCTTGACTAGAACAAATGGTGTGATGTCTATATTGTCTTTTGGACAAGTTTTAAGCTTTTCATGACTGGGGGCTATCTTATACGTCAATCACTTGGTTTCCTTTTCTGGTTCTTTCTCTGGGAACAGCTAAAGGGAACCTAAAAAGAGAGCAGATGTTTCCATCTTTATGTATAGACACACTTTGCAATTGCCTAGTGGACCTAACCTTTAGAAGTCTAGTAGAGCTGAGATCCTGTAAAAAGAAATTATTATGACTGGGTTTTTGTTGTGAAGAAGTTCCCTATAGTAGTCTACCACAACCCTGAAGGAACAGTCCTTCATGGATGAGAATTCTCCAGTATGTTTGAGGAGCCCCACCCTGCCTGCTCAGGGTTACCATGCTCAAATAGAGTGTCTTCTTTACTTGAAATTTATGGCTAATTCAACTTCTATGTTTGGCACTAGAGTATGTGTTTATATAAGAGCTGAAAGAAATGCTCCAAATTCACCTTCTATGAACTTGGTGGTGACTCTTAATTGGTAAGACAAGGTATAGAATTATGGGGTCCCATGTTTGCTCTGCCACAGGGCTCCACTGCTCCAGGAGGCAAGACTTAGGAAGTTGATCATGCTTACCCCACTCCATTGCCAGGGCCAGGCAGGTGCTGGGCTGTAGGGAAGCCCAGGGACCCCTCTCAGGGGGCGAGGAGTACAGTTTGAGGTGTGACACAGCCAAAGCTGGCTACGGGGGTGGGGGGAATTGTTATCCTCTGGTTCTCAGGCTCCTGGGCACCCAGGCATCCCTGGAAGCCACATAAGAGCTGAGAAAGGAGTGGGGCCTCCTGCAGGCTGGATCTGGCCCAGGGCCAAGGGAAAAGAGGGAGGAGCTCTAATTGTTCCTCTGGGAGAGTCCTTGGCTTGACTTTGACTGGCTTGGGCTTGGGCTTGGGCTTGGGCTTGGTAGTGGTCATGGCTGGGAGGCCTTCTATGGAAGATTAGATTGTGGTTCTATAGGCAAAGGCCTTCTCCATGGTTCCTCTTGGCAGAGGCTGGTGAAAAGAGGCAGTCCATGGTTGTAAGGCATTTATTCTCATGGTAGAAAGTGGATGAGTAAAACCATACCCCACTTCTCAGGGCAGACCTGAGATTAAATACCTTTTGCAGGGAGAAGTGTCTGGGAAGGAAAGTTTATTGGTTAAGCCCTTCAGGCCTTCAGATACCTCATTAAAATTGAGTTCTGTCTTGAGCCTACATGACCTGTGATCATGTCCTCTACCTGTGGAGGGGTTTGGGGCATTGCCCTTACATGACTGAAGGCCACAAATTTATGGGGAGCTGTAGTCAGTCCTGTTGCCCAGGAACCAGGTGAAGTGCCTAACATTCCTTCAGAGTCACCAGGGTTTTGAGCCTCAGCTCAACTGGGATTAAGGCTACCTTTCACAGTCCTACAACAGGGTACCCCATAGATCTGCTGTTAACTAAATTGAAGGCAGCAAAGTGTATAGAATGAGACTGTAGTGTACTGAGTAGAAAGACTCCTTAAAGGGCAGCATGCAGAGTTTCAAATTTTTCTCCTGTCAAATAACTTACTTGATTACATGATTGCATGTTGAAGTTGTCACAGAATTTGCTGCTTTTCTGGGTTCACAATGAAGAAACAAGCCCTTCACACACCAAGGTTAGGCAACTGTCTAGAGTAACACAATTAGGACTTTACTTCCATATGTGGCATCATCTTCCCAGTCTGGATTGTATGTGGTATATCTCTGGCATCACAAGCATGCTGGTATGGGTTTCAACTGTTCACCATCAGTGGGCCTAGAGCATATAGCCACATCTATTGTTTATGTTTCCAACACTTGAAGATGAACTGTGAAATCTGCAACTGAACAATTAACTAATACCACCAGCACTTGTCTAAAACACCCTGTTCTTCCCATCATAGTTCTTTCTTTATTCACACAAAAATGTAGTTAAAAATAAGGACAGCTGTAGCTATGCCATCCACACACGGCCTTGATTCTAGGCTCACTTTCTTCTGATCAGGTAGCCAGACTTCCAAGATGTTTGTCAAGAGACAATAAATAATTTATGAAACCTATTTAAACAATGAGATAAAACCATGCATGTTATGACACATGTACACAAAAAGCATTATCTTTGTGTGGTATTGTTTTTGAAAACCTCACAGTTTTATTTTTCTTTTTACCATTAGTGAACATCTGCTGGACAGTGAGGAGTCAGCTAAATGAACCCCAGGTGAATACACTGGTTCTTTCAATTGTCTCCACTTACAAAGTCATAATACAGAGCTAAGGCCTTCCTACCTTATCCATAGGAAGTGGGTATTTGTTTATGATCAAGCCACAGGATTGCCAACCAACAACGGTGAACTTCTGGCCAGGGCAAGACTTTCTGGTGGCCTATCTACATTTTATTCCCCATGCCTTAAAAATTATGGAAGTCGGGCTGGAGAGATGGCTCAGCTGTTAAAGACTAGGCTTACAACAATAAAATAAAAAATTATGGAAGTCAGGGACATCTCTTTCAAGGCTGAGTAAGTCCAGTCCTTGTTTCTGGTGTAGGGAACTTCTTCCTGAATCTTAGCATTAAACACTTTTGTATTTCTAGTTTCAGAAACACTTTCCAGAATTTCAAGTTACCAAAATTCTGACTTCTGGATAATGAATTACAACTATATTTCACATTTATGTATCTTAGAATCACCATAAGACATTCAACTGAGTTAATGAGATATTTTTGAATGACTATTTGAACCATGTATTGTCCTAAGAATTTGACAAGACAAAACTGTCTCTTTCATTACAGCTCAGGGCTCATGTTCTACTGAGAAGTGGAAAGCAGCCAACACATTAATGAAACACTATGTAAGCAGAGTATGTGGGGGTGAATGGGTCTGAAAGAGGACTTGGAAAGGGAATCCCAGGGTGGACCATGTGCCACTTGAGCTGAGGCATGATGGTCTCTAAGGCTGACATATAGCATCTTCTGGTGGAATACTCTGGCCTTTTGATCACATTTCACCAGCTGTATACTAAGACCACCTGGAACTCACTGGCAACAAAATTAAACATGGAGCCACTAAGCCTCCCTCCTAGCTGAAGAAAGATTGTACTGTCAGAGTGTTACACTTTTGATCGGGCCAGTACCCCTAAGGAGACAGCTGATCTAGAGTAAGCTCTCTAGTTGCCATGACCCCTCTCTGCAGCTCAGCTACAATCTTTTTCCCCAGATGGCCTAGTCTATGGCCTCCTTAGCCTTTCAACAGAGCTGGCAGAGGGCTCTGCATAAAATGCACCTATACTTAAAAGGGATCATACTCGTTCAGTGCATCTGGTGGAAAGATGTTCTTAAAACAGTGAAGGGACCACGCCTGTATACCTCACAGAGGCCACCAGCTAGAAGCTTGGGAAGAGGCCTCTTCTTGCCATCTCCGAGCATTAAAAGAAGAGAGCAAGTGCTGCTAAACTCACTGTGCCTACCTTACCACATTTTTGCATCCTGGATCCTTCTTTCACTTTCTGCATTGTTATGAGTTGCACAGCTGCTGCTAAGGCCAGCCTTGTTGCCAAGAGAGAAACAGCAAATAAATGTCTCTCCACGGAGGTCTGAAAACCTGGCCTTGTGGAGATGAACAAAATCAAGCCTAGAAGGAAAAGTGATCAGATGATTGAGCTGACCCTGGCTCACCGCCACTGTGGGGCAGTGGCACCTGAAACCTAGACCTCCTACACAGGGACTTAGCAAAGCAAGAGTGGTAGACATTTGCCAAACATTTGTTAGGTACTGAGGCCTTTTCACACCTAACTTCCTATGCAGAACATTCTTATGGAGTCAGTATTATCCCAGTATTATCAGTTCATAAACCTGAATGCCAAAGGTGACCATCTGTGGCTGGCACCTGTTTAAAATCTATCCCTTGCTGAATTCAAAATGCTAAGCTTTGGCAAGTAAATGGAGCCATTTAAAACCTCCACCTGCTGTGAAGCAAGGGAACACTCCTTCATTGCTGTGGGAGTGCAAACTTGTACAACCACTTTGGAAATCAGTGTGGTGATTTCTCAGAAAATTTGGAATAGATCTACCTCAAGACTCAGTTATATCATTCTTAGGCATATATCCAAAGGATGCTCTACCACACCAAAAGGACATGTGATCAACTATGTTCATAGTAGCATTATTTGCAATAGCAGAATCTGGAAATAATCTAGAGTTTCCTCAACTAAGAATGGATAAAGAAAATGTGCTACATTTACACAAGGGGATATTATTCAACTATTAAAAACAGTACCATCATGAAATTTGTAGGCAAATGGATGGAATTAGAAAAGATCATCCTGAATGAGTTAACTCAGACTCAGAAAGAGTAGATGGTATGTACTTACTTATAAGTGGATATTAGCAGTGAAGTAAAAGATAACCATGACACAATCCATAGACACAAAGATTATTAGTAACAAGGAACCCTCAAGGGGAGGAACACTTGAATTTGACTAAGAGGAGGAAATAGAATAAATACTGCAGGTAGAACAGGGAGGGTAATTGTAAAATGGGAACAGGAGGGACCATGTCAGAGGACAGAGAGAATGAAAACTCGGGAGAAACAACTGGAATCTGGGGGCATCACTGGGGACAAGATAGAAACCAGGTCAATAGAAACTCCCAGGAATCTATGTGGGTCACCTACAGGGATTGGGACACCAATCCAGGCACAAAACCTTCAACCTACAATTTTTTCTATGTAGAAGATATGTAGGAGTAAAAATGTAGCAGAAATTGAGGGAATGGCCAACCAAGGACCAGTCCAGCTTGAGACCCATGCCATGAGAGGGAACYCACCTATGACACTATTTGTGATATTCTGCTGTATTTGCAAACAGGAACCTAGCCTGTCACCAGAAAGGCTTCCCTAAGCAACTGATGGAAACAGATGCAGAGAACCACAGCCAAACATTAGGCAGTGGTTAGAGAATCCCTCAGAAGAAGAGAAGAAGGATTGTAGGAGCCAAAGAGGTCAAGAACACCACAAGAAAATCTAAAACTAACCTGACCCCATAGAGGCCCACAGAGACTGAACTACCAGCAGAGAGCATGCATGGGACTGAGCTAGGCCCTCTGTGTATGTAACAGCTGTGCAACTTTATCTTCCTATGGAACTACTAACAGCCAGAGCAGCAATCATCTCTGATATGGTTACCTGCTTTTGTGATCCTTTCTGCCTACTGGGCTGCCTCTTATAGCCTTAATAGGAGAAGATGTACCTAGTCTTACTTTAACTTGATATTCCAAAGCTGTTGGATATCCATAGGATGCCGCCCCTTATCTGAAGAGAAAGGAAGAAAAAGTGAATGAGTGCAGGGGAAGGACTAGGAGGAGATAAGGGAAGGAAAACCTCTGTAGGCATGCAAACAAATTAATTCATTATTAAGAAAACCCTCCATTCACAGTGCCTCAGGCAGCCTTCCTAAACTCCTGGCTTCCATTCCTACGAATGATACCCAGAAAAACAGAGTCTCCTCTTGAGATTCTTAGGCTCACTAGTGAAAAAAAAATTAAGAACAGACTCAAACCAAAGCTCAAACACAATTTTATTTGAAAGTAGAAGAAAAAGCTCATTACAGGCAGGTTCTGCTCAGAGGAGGAAGATGGGGAAGAGGAAAAGAGAAAGCCATTTGAATTAAGACAGCATGCACTTTATCCACACAATTTGGAGCAGAGCTTTAGAGAACAAGTAAGGAAATCCAAAGAACCAGAGAAAGAATACCTAAATTCTAGATAGTCACTGAAAGAAAGAACCAGAACAAACAAACACAGTGTGTTGACCTAGCTGAACTTCATGGCAGCTAGTAGGAATATAGAATTCTGAGTAGGTACAGTGTCTCAATGAAGAACTAATTATTCTTTAAAGTTTAAGGTGAGCTTCCCTTCCTAAGGATGGCCATGATTGGCTAGCCTAGCTGGACTAACTCTTAAAAAGGAGAATGTAGCAGATCTTCTCTCTCTCTCTCTCTCTCTCTCTCTCTCTCTCTCTCTGCCTATTGGAGTCTAGAGCTGGCCAACTCT
>BDUI01000177.1:240169-265056 GCA_002335545.1 Apodemus speciosus
TCATACCTAAACTTTAATATGATATATTATGTAAATCATAACTGTGAATATAATATAAACAAAATTATATATATACACACATATATATATGTATGTATATCTCACCACTGGCTCATACAGTCTTTCTATGCCCTTTTTCTTGAAGATCTCTGAGCTTTGGCAGGCAGGAAGTGATTCATAAAACYCATTTAGAGCTGAGCACTCCCTAATCTCTTATTTTCTACAGACTGACCAGTTGAATGCCTCTGTGGTAACTGTCATCTTTTTCACAAAGAATCTTCTTTTTGATGAGAGTTAACCAATGCACTGAACTATGGGTATAACAATCAGGAGTCACTTTAATACTATGTCCATTTAGCAAAATAATAGTATTAAATACTCTCCTAGAGCCTGTATAGCCACAGGTTCTTGGCCCAATTAACAGTGACAAATGTCCATGTCATGGGCAGGCCTTGGACTCAACCAAAAAAACAGTTGATTATTCCCATGGCACTTATGGCACCATTATAGCAGTGGGCTGATCTTGTCAAGACAGTCATTATTGTCGATGGCAGGGTTTATACCTGGTTGAGAATGATGACTTCTTTTCCTATAGCACTTCTAAGACCCTTCAGTATTAACCAGTCATTAGTACAGATGAAGTTTTCATGTGAATACCAGCTTGGTATCTTCGTTTTCTGTGATTCAAATGTGTGCTGTCTTCAGCAATAGGGTCTTACTGTCAAGTTCTAGAAGGTAACCCAGAGGACCAGCAATAGCCTAAGACATATCTGACCTACAAAAATAGGAAAAGAAGGCAGAAAGACTGTAAGAGCCAGAGGGGATGGAAGATACAAGGAAGCAGGGCTCTATAGATCATGAGTAAAGCTCATATGAACTCAGACAGACTAAACCAGCAGACATAGGTCTGAATCATGTTCTTTGTGCTTCAATTATGGCTTCCAGTTTTTATGAGATCTCTAAGTATGCAAATGAATAGATATCTGATTCTTGTGTCTTTTCTTATATTTTCCCCCCTGTGGGTTCATCCTTGTCCAACTTTAGTGTAATAGCTTTGCTTTATTTTATTAAAAAATGAATGGATGGACAGAGAGCACTGAGAGAAGCAAGATGGTAGAAGTGCTGGGTCTTCCCGAGGCAGGGGCGAGGATTTCGCCTTGAGGATGAGGATGAAAGCATGCACAAATTAAAAGAAAAAGCAAAGAAACGAAAGGGCCACGGTTTTGGCTCCAAAGAGGGTTCCCGAGCGCAGATGCGAGAGGATTATGACAGTTTGGAGCAGGATGGCGATGAACCTGGACCACAGCGCTCTGTTGAAGGTTGGATTCTCTTTGTCACTGGAGTCCACGAAGAAGCCACGAAAGAAGATATCCATGGCAAATTTGCATAATGTGGGGAAATAAAAAATATCCACCTTAATTTGGACAGGCTCACAGGATACTTGAAGGGGTATACTCTAGTTGAGTATGAAACATACAAAGAGGCTGAGACTGCCATGGAGGGACTAAATGGTCAAGATCTGATGGGACAGCCAATCAGTATGGATTGCTGTTTTGTTTGTGGCGAGAGGAGAGGAGGCCGGAGACGAAGCAGGAGTGCAGACCCGAGACACCGTTGATAAATCCTCTGTTGACCAGGTGGTCTCTCTGCAAGTCCATTTGGTTAGGCTGCCTTGGATAAACAGGGCTCAGGCAGACCTTGTGTTTATCCTTAATTTCTTACCCCATCTACTTAGTATTGCTTTTGAATTTAAGAAAAAAATAAATGTTCCATTTTGTTTTCTACATTAAAAAAAAGAATGGATGAATAGATGAATGTAAACCTAGCTACTTAGGTAAAGATCAACAACTTATATATCTTATCTGCTGGGAGACTGAAAATCATTTACAATACAATGATATCAGGTATATGCAGGGCAAGCCTCATATTCAGGAGTAGGTAACCAATACATAAAGGATACGATGATTGTGGGGGTTTTGTTGTTGTTTGTTTGTTTTGCTTTTTGTCTGTTTGTCTGGGGTGTATGCATGTGTGTTCATGTTTATTTGGTTCTAGTTTGGTGTGTTGTTTCTTATTTTATTTTATTCTTTCTTGGTTTCTTGGTTGTTGTATTGGGCTTTTAATAACTTAAAATCCACAGCCACCATTCTTAATGCCCCCATACCCCCACCTTAATATCACATAACCTCCACTGTTCCCTTGTTGTGAAAAGTGTTCTGACTAGAAAAGTGTCATAATGGGATTTTTTAGGGGACTATATCTCTTATATTTGGTTTGTGACAATAAGGGCAAGAAGGAACCCGGGGGGGGGGTGGCATGACCATTTGGATGTTCTGAGCACCTACTGTGTGCTGTTGTTGCTGCAGTAGACACAATCCCAGCTCAGTATGGACTAAAGTCTCAGAACCCCAAGAACTAATCTAGTATGAGAACAAAACACGGTCGGTGACAGAGGATAGAAACTAGATCTTCTTGGTTCCAAAGTATTTCTTTTTTTTAATTTTTTTTCTATATTCTTTGTTTACATTCCAAAGGCTTTCCCCTTTCCCAGTTCCCCCCTCACCATATGTCCCATAAGTTCTCTTCCCTCTGCCCATTCCCTAATCACCCGCCCCCCCACCACCATTTCTCTGTTCTGATACTCTCCTACAAAACTGGATCCAGTCTTTTTGGGACCAGGGTCCACTCCTTCCTTCTTCTTGGGAATCTTTTGATTTGCTAATTGTGCCTTGAGTATTCAGAGCTTCTGGGCTCATTAATATCCACTTATCAGTGATTGCATTTCATGTGTATTCTTTTGTGATTGGCTTAGCTCACTTATGATGATATTTTCCAGATCCAACCAAAGTATTTCTAAATACATTGGGCCAAAACCTGAAAGCTTTGGCTGCTGGTTGTTAATAATGCCTTGATTCCCTAAAGCATTACATTTCTGTACATTCTCCTGTGTGAATCTGAGACTAGAATGTTAAGAAAATAAGATGAAGAAGAAATCACCTCCGATTTTGTCTTAGAGCTCAGAAAAAGTTTATTTTGTTTGGTCATAGCAACCAAAATCAACATTGTAAAATCAAATTATGACTTTTGCAAGATCACAGAATTATACAGATATCAGTGTTTTCAAGGATAACACATGCATGTTGAGAAAACATCCTATATTGGAATAGGAGAAATCAGACTGGTCTCCTCTTAATTTAGATGTTCCTCTGGGCATGTGAAGAGTTCTCAAAAAATTAATTTATAGCCTTAAGGTGTTGATTAAGGACTTTCTAAATAAACTGACCATTCAAATGGCTATCAAGCACAGTCCTTTTAGTGCAGACTAAGAATGTTCTAGGACTGAATCATAAGTGGACACAGTAAGTCTTTTTCGTTTTGTTTTGTTTTGTTTTGTTCTGTTCCCAGATGTTTCCCAGCAATAAGTACAATGGGACCTGTGAAGAATTTTGAACTGCGCCAACATTACCATATCTTGGAGACTATCTCAGCCTGAAAGACAGGAGATAACATTATATAATTGGGAGAACTGGACAGATGGCTCAGTAGTTAAAATCATTTGTTCCTTCAGAGAACCCCAGTTAAGTTCCCTGTACCCATATGGTAGCTCACAACCATCTATATTCAAGTTCCAGGGCATCTGATGCCCTCTTCTGGTTTCTGCAGATTTCAGGCATGGAAATGTTTATGCACAAAAAATTTATGCAGACAAAACACTCATATGTGTAGTGCATGCCTTTCTATTATTACTTTTTATTAAAACAAAACAACTAACCAAAAGCTCCTATATTAAAGGCAATATTAAATATGATATGACATGTTTAAACTTGGTTCTCTGAGAAGACACCATCTTTAGCTCAAATGATCTCAGCTGAGAAAAGTTCAACACTAATACATGTGGATGTCTGAACTTTTACACACTAAGAAGTGAGAACCTACATTCTGACAGCTGCAGCAAAGAGTCTGTTGTTGGAGAGAACAAAGTCTTTAGAAAGTGTGGTGTGGATTTCATAGAAGGGGGCTGCTCTATCATGTGTACTCAGAGTGGTGTGAGAATTCAAGGGCAAGGGTTAGACACCAGGTTAATTTTAATCAACACACTAAAAATCTGAGATTGTCTATGTCAGGAAAGACCCTGGTAGCCCTAGCTGTGCTGTTCCCCTGAACGGAATTAGAATGTGGCTAGACAGCTGAAAAAGGAGCTGCAGAGTAAATACTGGGTCTTCTCCCTTTTCCTTCTATGATCCTCTAGTAACCACAGGGGCATCCCTAGGGCCAGCGCTGGGATCATCTTTGGAACAAAGGCCAAGCCAAGCTGATTACAGCTTGTGGGAACTGGTTCTCTAAATTGGGTTTCCCATAGAAAAGGGAGGACCTATGACTTAAAGGTCCCTGTCCAAACACATGCTGAAATTTAACTCCTGTTGTAAAGTAGTACAGGAATGAAAACAATTTGGTCAAGGTCTTTGGATGGGGATTCTTCAGAGGCAGTAAGGACTAGATGAGGTCACTGCAGAAAATCCTCCACCATGGCTTTAAAAGAAGAGGAAGAAAAGATCTGTGTTAGCAATTGTGCATCACTGTGCCATATCAGGTTCTGCTTCTTCTTGGGACTCTGCAGAGTTCTCAGCAGCAAGAAATTCCTCACAAGATGTGGCCCTGAGCTATTGTTACAGAGAGCCCATCAGAGATACCACTCTGACACAGTTGATAGCCAATTGAAAGTCTTTATTCCAGCAGGTTGGGACTATACTCAGGTGTTCAAGGACCCAGTACCAAGAGCACAGGGCTTTCGAAGGCAAAACACACATGCTGGCCTCATGTTTTCCAGCTGCATTGGGGATTTACAGAAGCAAGCAATTTAACAGAAGCTAAGATAAACAGCTAGTGAAGGGGATTCTACACAACAGACAACATATCAGAACAAAGATATGTTAGCTGGGGCAGCTTGACCCCAAGTTCCTAGAATAAAGTTAGGTAATTTTCCATGGGATTCTCCATCAGGAGAATGATCTCAATGAGAATACAAGATGGAGTAACCTTGGCACTGTCTTAACCTATCACAGTGCATCAAAAATAAAATCAAAGTAAATTGTACATTTTAAGTATATTGTGCTATCCAGATATAGAACAAAAAGCAGACTATGACTGGCCGCTAGAAAAAAATCCTAGTAAGTAAATTCATAACCTTTACAGGGCAAGTAGGAAGAACAAAACAACGTAGAAAATAACCACAGATGAAAATTAGGATTAAGGGCCAGAGTCAGCCAGAAATTCTCAAAGACCTGTGAGACTGCTACTCACCTGTATGCAATTTCTGTGTACCTGTTCAGGGAGCCTCCATTCTCACTCTCAAGATCACTATTTGGCTGGGCCGTCCCTTATGTTCTGTTAAAGAACAGAGACCAGAAAGTTCATGATAGTTAAAAGGCACTCAGGAATACAACATACAAAAAAGTGGGGTTGTTTTAATATAAATGTCAAAGGCTTAAAATACCTGCCCCTCCCCCACCCCAAAATGGAAGAAACCCTAATATATCACTAGAGAAAAGTAACCCAGGAGAAAGAAAAAGGAAATAAAGGAATAGAATTGCCACAAAGCCTCACAAACAAATCTTAAGACTAGTTTGGGTGACAGAGATAGAGTTTGATGATATATTATCGTAGAGGAGTACCAGAAAAGAGAAATGGGAGAGGGGTGATTGGAGAAAGGGCGGAGGGAAGGGGACTTAGGGGACATATGGTGAGGGGGGAACTGGGAAAGGGGAAAGCACTCAGAATGTAAACAAAGAATATAGAAAATAAAAAAATGAAAAAAAAGAATTATGAATGAAAAAACATAAAAAACATATCTGAAAGACATACAAAATTATACAGGGGCAACATCTTGACCATAAAGGCTAAAGGTAGCAAGACCGGGACCCCCTCATCAGTATCTATTATTCCCCAAACCTACAGAACACCAGCCATAGGGAGAAAGCAAAGTCTTCTAAGGAAGCAAAGAAGACCAGAGTAACATATTGGAGCACTTCTCTGTATGCAGTGGTGTGTTCACACTAATGGAAATGAAAACTTCTTTTTTTACCCTTCTAGTCTCTGATCACTAGCAAAAACATAACAAACAAATACCAATAAAGAAGCATTTTAGGGAAGTGGTTTTGTTCTTTAGCATATTGTAATGTTTGAAAATCCATGTAACAGAATCATACTACAGCTTTTAAAATTGTCATTCAGGAAAGTTGGTGCTAAGATTTACTTTATTTGAGTTACTTATAAGGCACAGGATGTTCATTCTAACAAAACAATAGGGGCTAATAGCTATAAGCCTCTCAGACACTTCTCTACATCTCCACAGAGCAGGGATACCCAGAAATACACCCAAGACTAGTAGACAGGACAGCTACACCATGCCTCAGGGAACCATACATGGATTTAGGCCAAGTGTGATTCCTGCACAGTCACCTCCAGATAAAGAACTCTCTGAAAAGAATATTATTTTCTGAAGAAATCTTAGCATTTGCACATGTGCATTGTAAAGGAACTAAAAGTCAGCTGATCTAGTGTTCAAAGATTGTGACAAAATCATAAATTTAGTTTACAAGAGTACACAGCACAGTGCAAGTCAGAGGACACCTCCATCTCTAAGCTTTGCCTCTGTTCCTACCAGTCTCACCCTCCTAGTACTAACCTTTCCTGAACTCTCTCTAGCTAGCTGTCATCACTTCTTGTCCATAAGGATCTGAAACCTTGCCTCCAGGGTGCAGCTATACACTGGAGTGCTCAGAACAAGGAGCAGCTGCCTTTCAATGGTCCTCAACTTGAACAGCCCAGCCACAGCTAATTAGGTGGGATTGGGTAATTAAATCCATAAGCTTTGATCTTTTCTTCAGATATTTCCAAATATTCTGTGTCATTACACTTCAGACAACACTAACATTTCTTCCGAGTGAGCAGATGCCTCCCTAGGTGACCTTGGTCTCCCTGCCAAAATAAGCTAGTGTCCCTCAAGGGCATGGATGTAAAGTCATGCCTCACCTGCCCAGGCTGGCATTCCTGCAGACCATTCTGTGTTTATACCTAATAGATCAGGCTTCCTAAGTGTCAGGAGATAAGCAGCTGAGTCATCTACCCTTCACAGCAATTGGGTATCTTAGACAAGAGTAGGACACTTGCCAGGTCCATCCCAGCCCTACCCTGGACAGACTCATCATGTGAATCCTTTTTATTGTACCTGCCCCTAAAAGGGTGAGATGTGGCTAAAAGCCTAGTAAAATGGATTTTGTCATGTAAGGAAGACCTGAAAAATCATTCCCAAATTATGTTTGTCTGTGTCTTCCATGTAAACTTACATGTAAAAGTACATCTATCTGTAGTAATATATTACTCTGTTATGTTATGTGTAACAAGCTGTGTAGTAATATATAACTCTGTTATGTGTAACAAGCTGTGTAGTAATATATTACTCTGTTATGTTATGTGTAACAAGCTGTGTAGTAATATATTACTCTGTTATGTTATGTGTANTGTAGTAATATATTACTCTGTTATGTTATGTGTAACAAGCTGTGTAGTAATATATTACTCTGTTATGTTATGTGTAACAAGCTGTGTAGTAATATGTAACTCTGTTATGTGTAGTTTCATGCACATGCACAGGGTTCACAAGGAAAGGGTAAGTGAGTTTGGGGAGTTTGTCAGATAAGAAACCAGCTCTAATTTTTTTTTTGTTTTAGTTTTTGTAGTGCTTAGAGGTTGAACCCAGAGCCCGATGCATGCTAAGCAGCCATTCAAACAGAGGGGGAACTCAGAGGAAGCACAGTTGTAATGTTTCCAACCTCCAGACTCCAGGACACACCAGTGGAAACCACACTCACAGCACACAGACACACTGTCATCCTCTACAAGGTCTGGTTTATAAGAGCCATCCTACCCTAAAAAAGAGACAAAGGTCTGAGGACCCAGGTATCTCTCTCTCTTCCTGATGAGCAAAGGCATCCAGTTCCATATCTCCTGGCAGAAGCATCTATTTCGTTACCAGCTTCTGTGGCATGACATCGCATGTGGAGCTTTACAAAATATTCTGGAGCAGTGTGGGCCTTAGAAAGAACTGGATCCTTCGAGTTCCAGGTCTTCAGGCTCTTTCTCCACTGTGCAATTGCACTGCCCAATCAAACCCTCCAATATTCTGAAATTCAACTTCAACTGGATGGTCAGCATAAACATCTATCTACTCCTAGAAAAACAGCTCCTTTTTCCTTACTTAGACAGTTAATGGGCACTAAGAGGAAGTGGCTACATGGGTGGGGCGGGGGTGGCAACTTAGTGAAATCAGAACCTACTCCAGCCCTTGCTTCTGTCAACTTACAAATCAAACAGGAGTCTGGATGTCTGACTGTTAATATGACCTCATCTGAGTGCAAAACACTGAGAATCAGTAAATAAGCACAGCGTTTGAATGTAAAGCTACTGACTGTCTCATTATTTTACCATCTCTGGCTCAGATATGAAGCTGTTCTGGGAGGACACGTAAAAGGAGGAAGCAAAAACCTATGAGAAACAGACATGTTTCCCGGCCATTTTCAGCAGTCTGTTAAGACATTTGCACAAGTTCCTGCTGAAAACCCAAGCATGTGGATGCTTATCCTCACTTAACTAAAAACTTTGGAATCTTATACATCACTTCTTAAAACCTTGCCACATGCTCCAACTTGCAGCTCCCCTGGGTGCTGTCTCCTGAAGTAAGCGTCACCTTTACATACACCTGTTCTGCCCAGGCAGGGTGTTGGGAAGCGAGCGGCAACAATTGAGTGCTTCCTCCTCTAACTTTGCCTGTAATTCTCCATTTCATTCTATATGGTCTGTGAAACCACCACATGTTCAAAGCAAGCCTACTGGAATGCTTCAGGGTTAGATGATCATAGGAGAGCTTTATAATAAATCCACTTAGAACAGCTCAGAACAGGTATCAGCTAGACAGACAATTAGAGCACATGTTCTGCCAGGAAACTCTGCCAGGTTTTACCTGTTAAAGCAATTGAGAAATAGACCTATGCTTGCTGAAGAACCATACTTGTACATGCTTGCATGGTGTGGGAGGCTGAGCAGGTGTTTGCAAGCCACAGTTATATCTTTAACAATGCTGTTGTCAATTTACAAAGAATGCTTGGTGCTCAAGCTCTCATACCTTACGAATGGGAGGGAATGAGCTTAGGGGGCTGTTTGGAGACTGGTATTTCAGAATGGAAGAAAGTATGTGTTTCTGGAGCATGAATTCCACAGCTAACAGGTTTTGAAGGTTTTCCTTATTAGTTAGTGTTTTGTTTTGTTTTGTTTTTTTTTTTTTTTTACAGCTATCACCCTTAGAGTCTTCTTTCTCCTTTTTTTCAAACAGTAGGCAGTGCTAGTAAGAAACCCCCAGAGGATACTATTAGTCACTTCTTTAACTCTGCTCCAGGACTGGTATTTGCCCAGCAGTAGCCTTTTCCCTGTGTCCAAGTAAAGCAACCACTAAGGGAGCAGAGACAATAATCTATTGAGTAATCCTGCTGAGAAATAATTCCTGTTTGAAGCCAAATCTAATTGCACACAGACACTAAATTAGTGGCTAGCTGATAATAGATAAGGAATGCTTTCATTATGTCACTATGTATGAGCAAGGCTCTCCAAGAGCAGGCTAAAGCTCTCTGATAATGCCCATGGAAACAGATGAAACGCAAGTATGTTTTTATAGTGAAAAATAATTTGCAATTTCTTTCTCATTCCTTTAGCTCTTCCTTTCTTGTAAGTTATAAGCCATGCTGCTTGAGCAAAACAGGGGATCTTAGCTCTTCTCTGCATACATGAACAGCTGCTTCCAGGAGAAATCTAAAACCCAGTTGTTAACTGAAAATGCTCAGCATTCCACAAAAGCCAGAACTCAGGTAAACCCCAAACTTATTCTCTGCTACTTTCTCATTTCTACAGCAAAGCCATTGTACTAAGGAAGTTGTGGCCTTAGTATGTGGTCTGTGGTCCAGGTTCTTGTGATCAATACTGTGGTTTCTTCCTAGAGGCTTCTTACATAAAAGGAGCATCTTGAATGGCACTGGCTTAAAGCCACCCCTTCTTCCCTGTCTCCAAGACCTTTCCAAAACACTTTCTTTTTATTATATTTATTTTTTTCACAATCCAGCCATTTTCCTTCCCCCTCCCACAGTTCCTCATTCCGTTATTCCTCCTCCCTGTCTCTGAGAGGATGCTCTCCCTACCCACCCCCACACACACCTTGACCAGACCTTCCCCCCTCTCTAGGTCCTTAAGACTCTCAAGGGTTAGGCACATGTTCTACTGAGGCCAGACCAGGCAGTCCTCTGTGGTATATATACTGGGGCCTTGAACCAGCTCTTGTATGCTGCCTGGTTGGTGGCTCAGTGTCTGAGAGATCTCAGGGGTTCAGGTGAGTTGAGACTGCTGGTCTTCCAATAGGGTAGCCCTCCTCCTTGGCTTCTTCCAACCTTTCCCTAGTTCAACAACAGTAGTCCCTGACTTCAGTTGGTGTAAGTATCTGCATCTGTCTCAGTCAACTGCTTGTTGGGCCTCTCAAAGGACAGCCCAGCCATGCTAGGCCCATGTCTATAAACAAACTATAGCATCAGTAATAGTGTCAGGCCTTAGAACTTCCCCTTGAGATGGATCCCAAATTGGGCCAGTCACTGGGTCTCCTTTCCCTCAATCTCTTCTCCACTTTTGTCCCTGAAGTTCTTTTAGAAAGGAACAATTCTGGGTCAGAGTTTTGACTATGGGTTGGTAATCCTGTCCCCTAACTTGAGGCCCTGTCTAGCTACTAGAGGTAAACTCCGAGTTTCCTCTTCCCATTGTTGGGCATTTCAGCTACAGTCATCCCCACTGAGTCTCTAGAGTTTCTTACCTCCCAGGTCTCTAGTACTTTCTAAAGGGTCCCCCCACCTTCCACTGTCTGATGCTGCATATTTTCATTCATTGTGCTGGCCCTCTGGGCTTCTCTCCTGTCCAATCCCCCCATATCTGATCCTGTTTCCCTTTTCTCCTTCCCCTCTTCCACCCAGTTCCCTTCCTCCTTCTGACTCCCATGACTATTCTCTGCCGCCCTTCTAAGTGGAATTGAAGCATCCTTACTCAGGCCTTTCTGCTTGTTAAAGTTCTTGTAGTCTGTGGGGTGTATCCTAGATATTCTGTGCTTTTTAGCTAATATCCACTTATTAGTGAGCACATACCATGCATGTCCTTTTGGGTCTGAGTTATCTCACTGAGGATGATATTATCTTGTTCCATCCATTTGCCTGCAAAATCCATAATGTCCTTGTTTTTAATAGCTGTTCCATTGTGTAAATAAACCACATTTTCTGTATTCATTTTTCACTGGGTTGTTTCCAACTTCTGGCTAGTACATATAAGGCTGCTATGAACTTAGTGGAACATGTGTGCTTATGGTGTGGTGGGGCATCTTTTGGGTATATACCCAAGAGTGATATAGCTGGATATTCAGGTAGATCTATTTTCAATTTTCTGAGGAACTGCTAGGCAGATTTCCAGAGTAGTTGTTACTTTGTACTTGTAATTTTGCTACTATTATGAATTATAATATAAATATTTCATATGCAGGATATCTGATATACAACACCCAAAGGGGTGGTGGCCCACAGGTTGAGAACCATTGCTCTAAGTTTAAACTCACTTCTCCAATTCTTAGAATACAAAGCATCAACATGTAAATGCTTCTTTCTGTGTTAGGCCAGGAAAGTTGGTAAAGTAGAGCAGCAGGTTGAGACTCTGAGACTCGGTGGGCACACACCTAAGGCTTAAGTAACTACTCCCAGTTCCCTACCAGACTCTTGACTTGGAACACATTCATCGGTTCTCACATAAAAGAGATATGACCTGTGGTCATGTAAACCCAAAACAGAGTTCTCCTGATGAGGTACCTAGAGGCCCAGAGGGCTTATCCAATAAGCTTCCTTCCTGACGTTCCTCCCTGAAAAAAGTATTTAATCTCAGGCCCATCCTAAGAAGTAGGGTATGGCTTTATGAATCCATTTTCTGCCATGACAGTAAACTGCTAAGAACCATGGACTGCCTCTTTTTTATCAAGATCTGCCATGAGGAGCCATGAAAAAGGCCTTTGCCTACAGAGCCCCAGCATAATCTCCTGTAGAAGATCTCTCTGTACTCTCAGCCACAACTGCCACCAAGCTTGCAGCCACCAAGCTAAAGACAATCATCCCTTTTGGGATGAGTCAGAGCTCCCCTTTTACGCCCCTCTCCCCCCAGCCTCAAGCTAGATGCTGTCCCCAGCCTCTGGGCCTTGATTTTGTTCTCTGCTCTTCTGGGACTCCTGGCAGCACCTGAGTGTCCAAGAGTCTGAGGCCATCCTCAGCCCCAGCCTTGTCACAGTCTGAGGACCCCGAACCAGCTCCTGTTTTCCCACATCTCAGACGGTGCTTTCCCACTCCTGGAGAGATGTTTCAGAGCCCCAAGACTCACCCAGGCAGCAGTGTAGGATAAGCCCGTCAAACTTCCCCATATCCATAACCTGTGGTGGGGTGGACAGGACCTACAACCCTACAGTATACTATTCTCTAATGATGTCTGTGATCATATGTTGAACATGAATCATTATACTCCAGTCAGAAGATTTTTTTATATGGTTCCACCTTTTCAGGCAGGTATTGTAGAAACCAATTTATAGAAAGCCACCATGAACAGTCCCTCAGACTGGGATAACCCGAATATTTTCCATTAATGAGTAACTCAGCATTAGAATCATCATGGTATCTTACTCCCTAGTCTTCATCTGGGCCATTGAATCTGTACAAGTGCTCCCTTACAAAACAGCAAGTTTCTCTTGTAGCCTCAGAGAAATTGTGTATCTGGTCATGGTCCTTCTGGTCCTTGTCCTTTTAAATGTACTTTTTAAAACTGTGCTGTGGCTTTTTTTCCCTGTAAGTTCATTCCCTGCTTAAATAAGCCAGTTGATATATGCCAGGAAAAATTCTCAATGAAACATATGGATTGTAAAATTTACTCCTCAGAGAAACAAACAAATCTTCAGTTAATGTTTCTTATTATGCTGATCTTCTACACAAAGAACTAAGATACAGAACACTATACTCAAGATTGTATAGTTAAACAGTAGAGATATAGGTAAGAGTATTGCTGCACAAGCATGAAGATCTGAGTTTCAATTCCAGAACCTATGAAAGGAACTGAATCAATGAACATTTTTTTTTATCCATTTAGTTAGTTTTTTGAGATAGGGTTTCACCATGTCGCCCTCGATGACCTGAAACTTGTTTTGTAGACTAAGCTGGCCCTGGACTCAGAGAGATCCCTTACATCTTTTTCTCCAGTGCTGGGATTAAATGTGGGAGACAATCATTACCAGCTTAGTTTCTTTAAATGCCCCTGAATTATTTAATTAACTTGTATTAATTTAAAAACCACCAATACCTTTCAATTTTTTCTTATAGTCTAATCATTGGTATCTTGAAGAACAGGTTTAAATGAAAAATTGAATTGGCAAGTACCTCTTAAAGGAAAATAACTTATGTAGCTGAGTTTCAACTGTTTAACAAATGTTATTTATTAACCAATGAGGCGGAAAAGTCTTCATTTTTTTAAAAAGACAATTCTAAGCTGCAAAAATTTCAAAATACTCCTATTGGCTTTTTCATATGTAGATTCATGCCTCCCTTTATTCAGGTAAGATTTGATAGGAGATACAAAATACCACCAAACAAATAATGCAGAATGTTTAAGTTGGATCTTTAAGAAAGAGCTGAAATACATGAAGTATCCCAAATTATACCTGCTAGTCATCCTTCCCAACTTTGAATATAGGTCACACCTATAGCAGCTTGTGTCCTCATACTAATTGTGTTACCCAATAAACCTGTTTACAATGTCCTCCTATGTTAAAGGAAGCCTGCCCCCAGGTGGCTCTGATTGGGAAATAAAGTTGCCAATGGCCAATGGCTGGGCAGGATATAAGAGGAGGGACTTTTAGGATTCCTGGGCAAGAAAGGCAGGGGAGAGGAAAAAGGAATTCTGCCATGAGGCTTAGGACTCACCGGGCCATTAAAAAAAAAAAAAAAAAAAAGAGCAGGGTGAGACGGCACTGCCTGTGTATCTTTCATTTATGAATCCAGAGAACTAGAGAACTCTGGGCAGGTGGCAAGAAGTACAATCACCCATAGGAGCTCAGAATGAGTTAACTATCTGCCTCTATACACACCATTCGAAGAAGTTTAAGTAAATAAGGAATACTGTCCTTTATACCCATTACTCTCCTTAAATGTCATCTAACTGTGACTTGATTCATCAAAATTTGTGGCTGAAAATTGTTCAGATGTGATCAAGGAATCAGTATAGAGACAGATTCCCTAGCAATCAGCCCCAGGTGATTTAAAAAAGCAGTTGAGAGGAAAAGCAATGTCTATTTGCACTGACACTGGCCATTTCCAAAGTATCTTCTATAGTATTTCATTATTTTAATCATTAAGCAAGTACTATTATTACCACTTAAACAGGAAACAGATAAGATATGTTAAGACTTTTGCTCATTGTCCTACAGTTAATAAACATAAACTGCTACAATAATGCTGTGCTCTGCTCTACATGACTCCACATTGTATGAAACAATATTATTTCAGATTGACATTCCATCTTACAAGCATCTTTTGAATCTGTTTTGAAGAAGGAGGATGACTTTGCACTTGGGTGGACTAGTGAATGTCACTACCACCTGTGTGCTACTACTCTCATACAGCACAAGTTAATAAATGACTTACTTTTGGCAATAGGAAGGATTGTCATCCTACAGACTTGGGACTGGTGAACTGGAACTATAGGACACATAATCATATTAAAATCATACCAGAAACCAGACTCAAGAACTTATGAGACATATCAGACCAAGGAAAGGATGTTCTCCTTCATTTGGGGCCATAGAGTGAGGAGCGTAAAGAACCCACGAATCTGTCATATATGTACCTATGTATGTGTCAAAGTGTTAATGAGCAGGAAACTCTCAACTGGTCTAGGGGCTTCAGTTTAGCTTAGTCCCCATTGTAGGTACGGCCTAGTTGAAATGTCATCTGCCCATCTCGCTGGCCTATCTTAAATTGCTGTCATCACCTAAGTGTTTGTTTAGATTTGAACCTGATGCTTGCCTCACCTTGCTCCTGAAGCCAAACTAAGATGCTTTAACCAGGCTCTATATCTGTATCCAAAAGCCTCCCAGAGACCTGCAGCTGTCTGTCATCTTACTAGATGTAATCTATTCTGCATTTCAATCAGTTTCCTAGATTGGGCCTCTCAGACCTTTTTAAAACTTCTGTCCCTTTAACCCTTTATTGCTGTTCTGCAACTTACATATATACACATAGATATATTTACTTTGTGATATGTGATCTGAGTTAATGCTATTTAATAAGATTGGATTGGAGTGTGCTCAGTGGTTCAAAGCACTGACTGCTCTTCCAGATGACCTGAGTTTAATTCCCAACAACCACATGGTGGCTCATAATGGGATCAGATGCCCTCTTCTGGTGTTTCTGAAGACAGCTACAGTGTGTGAGTGAGTGTGTGTGTGTGTGTGTGTGTGTGTGTGTACGTATATTAAACAAATCTTTTTAAAAATGATTAGAATTTTAAAATGCATAATTTCCTTGGCTATAAGGATAGAGACTCTGGTAAATCATTGCCAGTGTAATCAGTACACTTTGTGGATTTATTGTTATTAAATACTTTTTGACACTGAAGAAAGACATCTATTTCATCTATTTCAGATCTCATATACCTCAAATATAGATCAACTTAGTCACTTTGGGTTTGTAAATGCTTGCTTGGCCCAGTGAGTTGCATGATTAGAAGGTGTGGCCTTCTTGGAGTAGGAGTGTCACTGTGGGTGTGGGTTAAAAGACCCTCACCCTAGCTCCCTGAAAGTCAGTCTTCCACTAGCAGCCTTCAGATGAAGATGTAGAATTCTCAGCTCCTCCTGTGCCATGCCTGCCTGGATGCTGCCATACCTTGATGATACTGGACTGAACCTCTGAATCTGTAAGCCAGCCCCAGTTAAATGTTGTCATTATAGTACTAACATTGGTCATGGTGTCTGTTCACAGCAGTAAAACCCCAACTAAGACATTGGGCTAGTTGAAAAAAATTGCTACAGACCATGTGGCTTCAACGAAACACACTTGTTTCTGTCCTGGAGACTGAGCAGATCAAGATGATGCTGATGCTGAGTGGCTTCTCTTCCTAGCTTGCAGATGGCTCACATCCCAGTTACTGACCTTCTTTGAGACAGGCAGAGACAGGCAGTAAGCTCTCTTCTGTGTCTCTTACTTTGAGATCACAAATGAGACTCTACCCTTAGGATTTCACCCAAGTCTCATTAATTCTCAATGGCTGCACTTCCAAATAGCAGTATGTTTGGGGATTTGAATACATGAATGTGAGGACTTCAGTCCAGAGCACTCACCTCCCACAAAGGTTTTGTTTCTGTACCTTATTTTTGCTGAGTTCCATGAAAATGTGATTTGACTAACCATGATGAAGATATATCTCTCTGACTTCAAAAGACATGGCAGAAGACAGTACAAGAAGATTTTCTATTGTACCAAAAACATATATGGTGACATCACAAAGAGATGCAAAGTAAATATCATATGTGCTAGCTAGCGAGATCTTCTCAGGAACCAGAAGATTGGATGCATTTGTGTGAAGCAAGGCAAATAGAGGAACTAATTCACCAAATAAGTACTGGCTATAACATGATCACATGTACAGTGAAAAATATACAGTGAAAATATACAGTGAAAGCTTAAAAAGTTGATCTCATAAAAGCAGAAGAAAGAGTATCATTTGCCAGAGACTGGGCAGGGTAAGAAGAAGGATGTTTAGTGGAATATTAATATGAGTGAACCTAGATAGGAAGAATAATCTCTGATATTCTATAGCACATTAAGGTAACTCTAACTAATAATG
This sequence comes from Apodemus speciosus, assembly GCA_002335545.1. Classification (NCBI taxonomy): domain Eukaryota; kingdom Metazoa; phylum Chordata; class Mammalia; order Rodentia; family Muridae; genus Apodemus; species Apodemus speciosus. The sequence continues at coordinate 257,171 of BDUI01000177.1, forward strand.
TTGAATTGTACATTTCAAACAGCTGTAACAGAAGATTTTGAATATTCCCAACCAAAAAAATTATAAAATGTTCGAGTGTGCAAATTATTCTGACCTGATCATGGCACACTGTATAAATATAACAATGTGCCCCATAATTATGTACAATTCATATGAGTCATCTAATCTTTTAAACAATTAAAAAGCAGAATGCATGCCTATTGATCACTACTACTTAAACAATCAAACAAAAACACCTAGAGCATGGCCCTAAAAATTCATGAAAAAAACTTTATTAAATGACTATAGGAAGAAATAAATATCATCAAAATAGTAAATAGATTGGTGAATGACATAATTTTCTAATCCTCTTAAATATCAGATGTTTAAAAGAAAAATATAACAATACTATAAGGTGGGGTTTATAACATATGTATATTTAAAAAACAAAGACCACAAAGAAGGAAACATTTTTGAAAAATGAATAAAATCACCAAAGAAGTAAATAACATGGAGTTCTGTCATTCTAAGTATTATAATTTGAAATTACAAACAGAATGTAGAATGGGTCAGATAAAAAGAAGATGGAGACAAAGTGATATACAAAGTTTCAGGTGTGAAATATGAGGATAACTTACAGATAAAATTAAATGTTATTGTCCTGCTCATGGAGGTGGCTATGTGGAATGAAACAAATTAAATTGCTTTCCATACATTCTATGGGAAAGAAACAGATATGAAGAATAAAAGACATGTCTAAAACTGTCTTCAAATTTTCTAGACTCTAGTAGATATAGCAGTAGCCCATTAGTTTCAGGGAGCAAGGCTATGCTCTATTTGGAGCCTGCAGAAGTATTTAGAGGAGTGGTTCTCAATCGGTAGGTCATGACCCCTTTTGGGTCAAACAACTCTTCACAGGAATACCACAACCCTTTACTGGGGCCACCTAAGACAAACACAGACATTTACATTATGATTCATAACAGTAGATAAGTTACAGCTATGTAACAACAAAAACAATACTATGCTTATGGTCACCACAACATGAAGGACTGAATTACAGGGTCATAGTATTAGAAAGGTGAGAACCATTGATTTAGAGGATCATCAACAGAACAGAGAGCATGGACTGGAATCTGAGTATCTGAAGGGCAACAACTCCATCTCAAGATTAGAAAAGTAGCCATTAAAGTAACAAGTGTAGAAAAGGTTATCTAAAAATTATACCTAGAATAGCATAGGATAAGGACTAGGGGCAAAAGTACAATAAGATAAATATTTAAGATAATACGGAAGAGGGAAAATAGCTTTAAAAGTTGGTAGCCACAAAAAATAGAAATACACAGTAATTTGTTTTTTTATTATATTCTTTATTTATATTTCAAATGATCTCCCCTTTCCTGCCCCCCCCGAAAGTCCCATAAGCCATCTCTCCTCACCTTGTTCCCCATTCAACCCCCTCCCACTTCCCTGTCCTAGTATTCCCCTACACTGCAGCATCAAGCCTTTCCAGGACCAAGGGCCTCTCTTCTCTTTGATGTCCAACGAGGCCATCCTCTGCTGCCTGTGCATCTGGAGCCATGGGTAACACTATGTGTACTATCTGGTTGATGGTTTTGTCCCTGGAAGCTCTGGGAGTACTGGGTGGCTCATATTGTTGTTCCTCCTATGGCGCTGCTAGGGGGGAGCTCTTAAGTGTGGGAACCAGGATCCAGGATGGGTTGAGGGAGGCAGAGTCAGTAGCCTGAGAAACAAACTCTTGAGGCAAGCATCGAGGTGCGGATCTACTTTATTGTGCAGCAACAAGTATTTTTATAGAGTCTTTGGACCAATGGGAAATCGACTTGAACTCTGGAGTAGGCAACCATCACACAGGTACTATGGGAAGATACCCTAGTACCTAGGGGACTTCTGTAAAGATGGGAAGAAGCAACCACCCTATTCTGGATCCATATTGAAATTCTCCTAGTTTTCCAGGATCCTCTATTATGTGTCAGAAGATATGCCAGCTGACATGGGCAATCATCCAATCAGAGCAGCATGAAAGCCTCTTTGCTTGCCCACGAGTATAGATGCAATACAATCTCCATGAAACTTCCAGCACAATTCATCACATACATTGAAAGGACAGTTCTTAACTTCATATRGAAACAAATACAAACAAAACAAAACAGGCTAGTTAACGATCTTGAAGAATTTCAGAACTGGTGGAAGAATCACCATCCTTCTTCTCAATGTATACTACATGATAATGGCATAAAAACAGACATATTAATCAATGGAATTGAAGATGGAGACAACAGTCTACATACCTACAGATACCTGACTTTTGATAAAGAAGCCAGAAATACACATTAGAAAAAAAGACAACATCTTCAACAAATAGTACTGGTCAAACTGGATACTGCATGCAGATGAGTGTAGATTCATGTGCTGCTGAAAACTCAATCCAAATGCATCAAGATCTCAACATAGTACCATATATCCTGAATCTGATTCAAGAGAAAATAGGAAACAGCTTTTGACTCATTAGGATAGGAAAATACTTTCTTAACAGAACAACAATAGCTCAGGCACTAAGAACAAAAATTAATAAATGAGACCTCAGGAAACTGAAAAGCTTCTGTGAGGCAATGGACATCATTGTATTATTAGACAGGGTTCTCTAGAGTCACAGAATGTATGGGTAGTTTCTATATTAGGGAATTTGTCGATGACTTACAGCTTGTAGTCCAATTCCCCAACAGTGGTCAGCAGCAACTGTAGATAGAAGTCCAAGGATCTAGCAGTTGCTCAGTCCCACAAGGCAAGCAGGCAAGAGTGAGAGTAAGTCTTCCTTCTTACATTGTCCTTAAATAGGTCTCCAGCAGAGGGTGTGGCCTAGATTAAAGGCATGTGCCACCATGCCTTTAATCCCAGATGACCTTGAACTCGGAGATCTGATCTCAATCTTTTGGAATTCATAGTCACTATGCTTCAAAATCTCCATGCCAAGATCCAGGTCAGAAACTTGTATCTCAGCCTCTAAATTAGAATCATAGGTGAGCCTTCCAATTTTGGATTGTAGTTCATTCCATATACAGTCAAGTTGACAACCAGGAATAGCCACTACAACCATCCATCAGACAAAGCGACAGGCTGCAGAATGGGAAAAGATTTTTACCAACTACACATTCAATGGAAAACTGATATCTAAAGTATATAAAGAACTAAAACAAATGAAAAACTGGACACCAATTAAAAAATGGGCCATGGGACTAAACTCGGAATCTGAATAAAAAAGAGAAAAAAAGAAAGAAAGAAAGAGAAAGAAAGAAAGAAAGAAAGAAAGAAAGAAAGAAAGAAAGAAAGAAAGAAAGAAAGAAAGAAAGAAAGATGAGGGAGAGAGAGGGAGAGAGAGAGAGAGAGGTCTGAGAAACACTTAGGGGAACTCTTTAACATCCTTAGTAATCGGGAAAATGCAAACAAAACTATCTTGAGATTTCATCTTATACCAGTCAGAATGTCCAATACCAATAAAACATGGCAGTTCACATTGGCAAGCACATAGGATAGGGGACACTTATACGTTGGTGGTGGAAGTGGAAACTTGTATATCTACTATAGAAAATGGTATGACGGTTCTTCAGGAAGCTAGTAAACAAATCTACCTCAAGATCTACCTGTATCACTCTTGGGCATATATCCATAGAATGCTTCTTCCTACTACAGAGGTACATTTGCTCAACCATGTTCACTGTTGTTCTATTCATAATAGCCAGAAATTGGAAACAATCTAGATGTGGTACATATACATAGTGGAGTATTAACCAGTATTAGCCAACCATTACAAAAGAAAATGATACCACAGAATTTACAGGTAAATGGATGGAACGAGGAAAAAAAATCATCCTGAGTGAGGTATCTCATATTCACTTAAATGTGGATGTTAGCTATTATGTCTTTAATAAGCAGTTGTTATTTGTATAATCACAGAAATTAACGATCGAGTAAAGGACAGGGGTTTGGGGAGAAGGATCTTCCTAGGAAGGGGAAATAGAAGTTACTTATTGATAGAGGAATGATGACTAGAATGGGAGGATCAAATGAGGAGGAGTGATGTGGGGAGGAAGGAAGTGAAAATGGGGAAAGAGCTAAAACTAAGGGCCATTTGAGACCCACATGAAAACATGTGGCTATTATAAATAGGGCAACAATGAACATGGTTAATACTGTAGGAACTTCTTAAAATATATACATATATAAATGAAATCTAAATTGGAATCACCAATTTCAGGAGACAAAGCCCCATTTATGCATCTTTTACTACCAAATAAAATATACATTGCTTGATCATACCTAATCAAGTTGTTGGCCAAAGGGGCCCCACAGAAAACACAAATAAGGCAGAGTATTGCCAAGGCTACTGGTTGCTTTCCAAAAATCAAGGTTAAAGACCTATTGCTGAAGATGACACCTATAGAACTCACTGAATATAGAGAAGTTGAGCTGGTGTCTACTAGAACCCTCGCCACTACTGACTACTTTATGGTGTTGGAGGGTACTGTGCACACTACCCGAAGAGTAAAAGAAAGACCAACCCAGCAACAAACCCTGGGATCTACAATGGTAATGATCTACTTACCTACAATATATGTGTGAAATAGTGGCACAAAGCTTGTAACCAACCATATCTGAGTGCATTTAAGACCCACCTCATGAGATGAAACCAATGGCCAACACTGCTTGAGTAGTACAAAACCTGAGAGTACCTAGGCCATGGGCATAAGGGAAAACCAAGTATTGTTATTCTGGTAAAGAAACATAGCAATAAAATGACTCCTAATGAGAAGTCATTTGCAGTCATTATGCTATATACATAGATCACTGTCTTGCTCCACTATCATCAGAGAAGTTTTCTCCTTCAATGGATAGGAATACATACCAAGACCCATAACTTGACCTTGTGCAGAGCTTGAGGTACCTTGGAACACTGAGCACTAAATGGATGTCTCCATCAAATCCCTCCCTTCAAGGATCAGGAATCTCTGTGAAAGAGGAGACAGAAAGAGTGTTAGGGTCAGAGGTGATGGAGGGCATCAAGAAAATAGGACCTCCTAAACACAACTAGTTTGACGCACATATAAATTCACAGAGATTGTGGTAGCATGCAAACGGACTACACAGATTTGGCCCAGATGTATTCCTAGAGCTAAGAAGTGAAGTAGACATGGGCTTTCATCCTTAGTCCAGAAGCTATCTCTAATTGCTAACCAGTTTTTATCCAGCAGGGACTCAATGTGTACACAATCCACACTTAAGGGCAGGGCCCTGCTCAGGCCAACACAGAACAAACTAAATACTATTTTTCAAGGAATTTTCTCTCACAATGCTTTGTCTGCTGTTTTGTCTTTAAACTTAGAAATCTTCTGCTTATATATTACGTTTTCTGATTTTATTTTTATGAGTTTTCCCTGTGTGCAAATGTGTGTATCTTAGAGTCTACATGTATTTTGGGCACTTTTTCTTTGGCTCTCTTTTCTGTTTTGTTCTATTTTGGTTTTTAATTTATTATTATTATTATTATTATTATTATTATTATTATTATTATTATTATTAATCATCCAAAAGACAAAGGCAAAGAAAGGGCATGAGTTTGGGTGAGTGGAAAAGAGAGGGGGAACTAGAGAAGTTGACAGAAGAAATTAATCAGAATATACTGTATGAAAATTACATAGAGAAAAAAACTTTGTTGTATATTATATACATATGCATGTATTCACATAATGCATATATATATATATATATATATATCCAAAATCATCTGGAATTTGTAATGAAAAACTGTTTAAACTACATGAGTCTAAATAATAATTTTCAGAGTTGGAACCTGTTGTGCAATAAACTTGAAATTTTAAGTGAAAATTTTATATCTTTTAGAGTCTTTCTTTCTTCCTTCTTCATGACCTGTCCTCTCTTCCTTCTCCCAGCTTCATTATGCTACATATTTCTCAACAACTTTGTGTCTTGTCACTACATCTGACCCACAGAATGTGCTTTAAGTGAGACACATCGTTGCTGAAGCTCTGAACTACTTTTTATTTAGGAGCAATTAGTTTTATTTCCAGAGTTCACTTAACTGTCCAAAGATATTTTGGTTGTTACAACAGAGTCGTAGGGTATTCCTACTGATAATGCAGATTCCAAATGTGCTGCTAAACTTACAGTAACAGTATAGTTCAGTGAAATGGCAGCCTGAGTTGAATATCTATAGTGCTTGCAGAGAAGCCCTACCACAGAAGTGTGTTTAGAGACTCTGAACTCGGAGGTGACTGTGGCAGAAGTACTCTCCACCTTACCAACTCTCATCTCCACTTACTAATCACCACTTTCCCCTATTAGTCCCAAGTTCATATAAAAAAGATAAGGATTATTGCTAAAACTTTACAATTTTTCATATTTCTTTTAAAAAGTATTTATCATGTTTGTGAGTGTTCCTATATTCTAATGTACCACAGCATGTTATCCAAGGCCAACTCAAGGGAATGAGTTTTTCTCCTTCTACTATGTGAGTACTAGAGATCAAACTCAGATCATCCGGATTGGCAGCAATATTGGCCCAATATAATTATTTTAAAGCAATGGCCATCAGTTGAATAATAAATCCATAAAGAAAGGTAAACAGTATAGTGAAAAAACTCAGAAATGTGTCTGTAGGATGCAGGAAAAGATAACAGAAAAAATTTTTTTTGTTTTATTTGAGGCAGTCATCACTGAAATTCTGGTGTTCTGTACAAAAAAAAAAAGTGCCACAGCAACTCCAGTAGATTCTGTGTAACAAGTTCTACAGACTGAGGCATTAGACTCCAACGGGAGGAATGTCTCCTGGAGCAGCCTGCTTGCTTTCAATTTCCCTTCTTCCTTTTTTCACGACATGATTCTAATGGCCTGGGGCTGAGAAAATCCAAGCAAGTAAGATTTAAAGAGTCTGTTCTTTGAAATAAAATCACTGGCCAAAAAACGTGTTTCTTAGAACTGCAATGCTTTGCCTCATAGTCAATTACATAATTACGTTAACCTCTCAACAATATGTAAATTTATATGGCTATGTAGATGAGAGTGGCTCTGACACTGTGGTATGAAAAGCATTGATGAAGCACAGTGAATCTCAAGAAGATTTTACAGACAAAAGCTAGGTATTAGTTAAAGATTACTCACAGAAACTCATTAAGACTTAGGGGGTCTAACCAAAACACATTCTTTGAACTCTCTTTGAAACTGTTAACTATGAGTGATTCTGTATCAGGACGACCCTCTATATCTGTTACACTGGAAAACATTATACCTGACTGATTTTACATTTCCTTGTGCCAAGTGGTTATGCTAATTGTTCCTTGGGCCTGCTTTACTGGATACATCTTTTGAAATGGAAATGTTGACCCCTCATGCTTAAAAACTCCTACTTAAGAGCAGCAAAATAGACTCGGATTCAAAACTGCCTCTGCATTTGTGTCTGTTTGTCACCACCAAATCCATACCTTCCTGGATATCAAAGAACCCTGGTTTCCCCACGGTTGAAATTCCTGGCTGGGTTGGTCCGCTGCAGAAAGGAACCCTTTAGACATGACCATATACAGTGAAAACAAAAGACCCGTCAAGACACTGGAGCAACTGAGAGAGGAAAATGGTGCTTTCCATACTTTGCCCAGTACCATGCTGACTTCCTTCACCATTCTTCAGTGACTAATCCATATGTCAGTGATACCACTTAATGTAGAATCACACAAGTTACACTCTAAGAAGTGTGTCCTCAGGCATCTTTCTTACCTGAACATCATAGAATGTACTATCACAAATTATTTAGAGATGTTTAAGCACTCTCTCTCTTTCTCTGAGTGTGTGTGTGTGTGTGTGTGTGTGTGTGTGTG
>BDUI01000177.1:267656-288556 GCA_002335545.1 Apodemus speciosus
GTGTGTGTGTGTGTGTGTGTGTGTGTGTGTGTGTGTGAGAGAGAGAGAGAGAGAGAGAGAGAGAGAGAGAGAGAGAGAGAGAGAGAGCTTTACATGGCATAACCCAGGTCCATGAGGAGCAAAACAACCACTGAAATCAAGCCAAGAGAAAATGGGCTGATCCAGATGCACTGTAAATCAGATATGTATGAAACTGCTGCCAGTCTGCCAGCATGGCTACTGCATACTCACAGTAAATATCTTTTCATAAGTTCTCTTTAAAATAATAGATTTTATTCTAAAATAATGATTTAAAAGTGTACTAATATTTTATGACTTTTCCTAGAGAAATTCAAACATATGTCCATTAAATCAAATGGTCTAGTCATTGGTGACAGATAAAGAACAATAGCATCAAAGTTAGGCTTGGTGAACCAGTGAATTTATTAGTTAGTTTAGTTATAAAAGCATGTGAGACTCAACAGCTGCTGCATCACTGTAATCTTACAAAACCATAATGATGAAGACTTGTGAAAGCTGTATCTCCAGAGTTCTCTGCATGACTTTCAGGCATTGGCATGAGTTGAGGAAACTCTTTCCAGCAGTTGCTGCTGCTTCTATAACCTGGGAAGGAGTCATGAATTTTGTAAGTTTGGGGAGCTTCCTGAGAATTCCTAGTTGTTACTTCTGAAGCCTAGTAAAGTTGTTTTTTGTTTGTTTGCTTGTTTGCTTGGACATTTTTACCTCTTGAATCTAAGAATGACTCTTCTATGAAATGTTTCAACTTCAGTAAATCATTTCACATAAAGGAATAATATAGTAACTTATCAAATATTATGTACCTCAACACACCGGAAAAGCAAGAGTTGAATTTAAAATTGCATCTTATGATTCTGATAGAGGACTTCAAGAAGGCCATAAATAACTCCCTTAAAGAAATACAGGAGAACACGGGTCAACAGGTAGAAGCCCTTAAAGAGGAAAGACAGAAATCCCTTATAGAATTTCAGGAAAACACAAACAAACAAGTGAAGGAACTGAACAAAACTATTCAAGATTTAAAAATGGAAGTAGAAACAATAAAGAAATCACAAAGTGAGACATCTCTGGAGATAGGAAACCTTGGAAAGAATTCAGGAGTCATAGAGGCAAGCATCAACAAAAGAATACAAGAGATAGAAGAAAGAATCTCAGGTACTGAAGAAACCATAGAAAACAATGACTCAATAGTCAAAGAAAATATGCAAAATGCAAAAAACTTGTACCCCAAAATATCAAGGAAATCCAGAACACAATGAGAAGACCAAACCTACGGATTATAGGTATAGAAGAGAGCAAGGATTTAAAACTTAAAGAGCCAGTAAATATCTTCAACAAAATTATAGAAGAAAACTTCCATAACCTAAAGAAAGAGATGCCCATGAACATACAAGGAGCCTACAGAACTTCAAACAGACTGGACCAGAACATAAATTCCTCCCATCACATAATAATCAAAACATCAAATGCACTAAACAAAGAAAGAATATTAAAAACTGCAAGGGGAAAAGGGCAAGTAATTTATAAAGGCAGACCTATCAGAATTACACCAGTCTTCTCACCAGAGACAATGAAAGTTAGATGATCCTGGGCAGATGTCATACAGACCCTAAGGGAACATAAATGTCAGCCCAGGCTATTATACCCAGCAAAACTCTCAATTACCATAGACAGAGAAAACAAGACATTCCATGACAAACAAAATTTATACAATATCATGCCACAAACCCAGCTCTACAAAGGATAATGGGTGGAAAATACCAACACAAGGAGGGAAACTCTACCCTAGAAAAAGCAATAAAGTAATCTTTCAACAAACCCAAAAGTAGATAGCCAAACAAACAGAATTCCGCCTTTAACAATGAAAATAGCAGGAAGTAACAATTAATTTCCTTAATATCTCTTAACATCAATGGTCTCAATTCCCCAATAAAAAGACATAGACTAACAGACTGGATACATAAACATGACCCAACATTTTGCTGCATACAAGGAACCCACCTCAGTGACAAAGACAATCACTACCTCAGAGTTAAAGGTTGGAAATCAATTTTCCAAGCAAATGATCCCAAGAATCAAGCTGGAGTGGCATTCTTATATTGAATAAAATCAACTTTAAAACAAAAGCTGTCAAAAAAAGATAAAGAGGGACACTTCATACTGGTCAAAGGAAAAATCTACCAAGATGAACTCTCAATTCTGAACATCTATGCTCCAAATGCAAGGGCAACCACATTCATAAAAGAAACTTTACTAAAGCTCAAAGCACATATTGTTCCCCATACAATACAAGTGGGAAACTTTAACACCCCACTCTCACCAATGGACAGGTCATTGAAATGGAAACTAAACAGAGACACAGTGAAACTAAGTGAAGTTATGGACCAAATGGATCTAACAGATATTTATAGAACATTCCATCCCCAAGCAAAAGAATACATCTCAGCACCTCATGGCACCTTATCCAAAATTGACCATATAATTGGTCACAAAACAGGCCTCAACAGATACAGGAATACTGAAATAATTCCATGCACCCTATCAGATCACCATGGCCTTAGTTCAAACAAAAACAATGGAAAACATACATACACATGGATGTTGAACAATGATCTACTCAATGATAGCTTGGTCAAGGAAGAAATAAAGAAAGACATCAAAGACTTTTTAGAGTTTAATGAAAATGAGGACACATCATACCAAAACTTATGGGACACAAGGAAAGCAGTACTAAGAGGAAAACTCATACCTCTAAGAGCCTCCAAAAAGAAAATGGAGAGAGCTTACACTAGCAGCTTGACAATATACCTGAAAGCTCTAGAACAAAAAGAAGCAAATGCACCCAAGAGGAATAGAAGGCAGGAGATAATCAAAATCCTACTACAAGAGCTTATACTCAACAAAATTTGAAAAATCTGGACAAAATGGACAAATTTGTAGAGACATACCAAGTGTCAATGTTAAAACAGGATCAGATAAGTCATCTAAATGGTCTCATAAGTTCTGAGGAAATAGAAGCAGTTGTTAATAGTCTCAAACCCACCCCCAAAGCCCAAGACCAGATGGGTTTAGTACAGAATTCTATCAGATCTTCAAAGAAGAGCTAATACCGAAACTCTTCAAACTATTCCACAAAATAGAAATATAAGGAACACTAACCAATTAATCCTATGAAGCCACAACAATGCTTATACCTAAACCAAACAAAGATCAAACAAGGAAAGAGAACTTCAGACCAATTTCCCTTATGAACATTGATGCAAAAATATTCAACAAAATTCTAGTCAGCCGAATCTAAGAACACATCAAAACAATAATTCACCACAATCCAGTAGACTTCATTCCAGTGATGCAGGGATGGTTCAATGTATGGAAATCCATCAATGCAATCCACAAAATAAACAAACTCAAAGAAAAAAGCCGCATGAACATTTCATTAGATGTTCTGAAATCTTTTGAAAAGAACAACATTCCTTCATGATAAAAGTCTTGGAGAGATTAGAAATTCAAGGCCCATACCTAAACATAGTGAAAGCAAAATATATCAAACTAAATGGAGAAAAACTTGAAGCAACCCCACTAAAATCGGGGACCAGACAAGGCTGCCCACTCTCTCCTTAACTATTCAATATAGTACCTGAAGTTCTAGCTAGAGCGATTAGACAACAAAAGGAGGTCAAAGGTATACAAATTGGAAATAGTCAAAATATCACTATTTGCAGATGATATGATTGTATACTTAAGTGACCCCAAAATTTCCACCAGAGAACTTCTAAAACTGATAAACAACTTTAGCAAAGTGGCTGGATATAAAATTAACTCAAACAAATAAGTAGTCTTCCTCTACTCAAAGGATAAACAAGCTGAGAAAGAAATTAGGGAAATGACACCCTTCACAATAGTCACAAATAATATTACATACCTTGGTGTGACTCTAACCAACCAAGTGAAAGTTCTGTATGACAAGAACTTCAAGCTTCCGAAGAAAGAAATCAAAGATCTCAGAAGATGCAAAGATCTCCCATGCTCATGGATTAACAGGGTTAATATAGTAAAATTGGCCATCTTGCCTAAAGCAATCTACTTATTCAATGCAATCCCCATCAAAATTCCAAATCAATTCTTCATAGAGCTAGAAAGAGCAATCTGAAAACTCATGTGGAGTAACAAATAACCCAGGATAGTGAAAACTATTCTCCACAACAAAATATTTCCTGGGGTAATCACCATCCCTGACCTCAAGCTCTACTACAGAGCAATAGTGATAAAAAACTGTTTGGTATTGGTTCAGAGACAGGTAGGAAGATCAATGGAATAGAATTGAAGACCCAGAAATGAACCCACACCCCTATGGTCACTTGATATTTGACAAAGAAGCTAAAAACATTCAGTGAAAAAAAGACAGCATTTTTAGCAAAGGGTGCTGAATCAACTGGAGGTCAGCATGTAGAAAAATGCAAATCAACCCATTCTTATCTCCTGGTACAAAGCTCAAGTCCAAGTGGATCAAGGACCTCCACATAAAACCACAAACACTGAATCTATAGAAAAGAAAGTGTAGAAGAGCCTTGAACACATGGGCACAGGGGAAATTTTTCTGAATAGAACACCAATGGCTTATGCTCTAAGAACAAGAATCAACAAAGGGGACCTCATAGAACTTCAAAGCTTCTGTAAGGCAAAGGACATTGTCAATAGGACAAAAAAACAAGCAACAGATTAGGAAAAGATCTTTACCAATCCTACATCCGATAGAGGGCTAATATCCAATATATAGAAAGAACTCAAGAAGTTAGACTCCAGAGAGTCAAATAACCCTGTTAAAAAACAAATATGGAGACAAAGTGTGCAGCAGAGACTGAAGGAAAGGCCAGCCAGAGACTGTCCTACATGGTGATTCATTCTATAAACAGTCACCAAATCCTGACACTATTATGGATGGCAAGAAAAGCATGCCAAAAAGAGCCTGTTATGGTTGTCTCCAGAGGAGTCCTGCCAAATTCTTATAGATACAGAGGCAGATGCTAGCAGTAAACCATTGGACTGAGCACAGGGTCCCCAATGGAGGAGTTGGAAGGAGGACTGGAGGAGCTGAAGGGGTTTGCAACCCCCTGGGAAGAACAATGATATTAGCCAACCAGATGCCCCAGGGCTCCCAGGGACTAAGCCATCAACCAAGAGGTACACATGGTTCCAGCCAAAAGTGTGACAGAGGAATGCCTTGTCAGGCATCAATTGGAGGAGAGTTCCTTGGTCCTATGAAGGTTGGATAGATGCCTCATAGTGGGAAAATTGAAGTGGGTAGGTGAGAGTGGGTTGGGTGGAAGGGCATATTCTTGTAGGCAGGGGGGGTGAGAAGATGGGTTGGGGGTTTTCTGGGATGGGGGAAAATGAATATATCCAATAAAAAAAAAGTATGAGGAGAAAAAAAAAAAAGAATCTTAACGAGTTGCTAACAAACTGATTAAAGAAAAAGTGTCACTCCAGGTCACTGCACTGGGAAATCCAGGATAAACTAAGTATCCCAGAGCCATAAAAAAAAAGGAACAACCAAAAAGAGATAACCCCTATGCCAAGATTAATGTGTTTTCTGCAGAGACTGAGTGCTGGGAAAAAAATGAATGCCTCAGACTCAGGAGAGCAGCCAGAGAACTAAAAGCCAGCAAAGTAGGATACTGAAAGTTGGGGAACAAGATGAATGTTCTGTAATATCTATGCCAGAGATACTCTAAAACCTTGGACTTCCACCAAAATGGGAACCATGGCAGATAAAAATAAATCAGATCCAGTCAATTCTGCTCATGTCAATTGGGAGACTGCCTTGTGATACATGAATTTCTCTACCACAATGTTCCATTTCCTTCCTGGACAGTAGGGTACTGACAAAACTTGGGGCCTAAATATCATTTACTCTACAACAACCAGCAACATTGTTCTGGGAGGAAAGAAGACTTGGCTTTGGTCATTTAGAGAAAAACTGAATTGCATCTATATTCCTCAAGGGAAGAACAAATGAATTTGATTGCTTGCTAAATAAATTTCCTACTATCTGGATAGAGAAAGGACTTCTGGATCTAGCCCAAAATCATACACCTATCATAGTGGGTTTAAAACCAGGAGATATCCTTGTGTGGCAGAGATAATATCTGGTGTCCTGAGAGGTGTGTCTAAAAATTTGAAACCAATATAATGTAGGCAGGGCACAGGGATCCTAGCTGAATGCTAGTAAGCCTTGCAAGAACACCTGTTTCTTAGTAGTCAAAATCCAGAAGAGAAGATGACCAGCTCAGGATCTCTGCACCAATAGTTTTAAAATTTTAGAGATATTTTATACATGTGACAATTTGATTTATATTTTAATCAGTTAATTATCATTAATATTTTGTTTTTTAAAAAAAACAGAGATTGAGCTTGCTTCATAGTAAAGAATGACTTTTGACAACCTTATCCTGCTGACTCCACCTTTTTAATATGGTAGGCATGAGTTACCACACCAGGTTAGGTAGTATTGCAGACTGAACCTGCATGCCAGGCAAGCACTCTAACAACCAAGTAGTGTTGGTACAACCAGCCTTGACAGTTTATTGTATTAACAAAAATAAATGTCCATGACAACCATCACCATAGTCAGTATGTATAGCAGGAGTAAGACACAATAAGAAAACAGCCTCCATTTCTATTCTTTTGTATATCTGGCACAAAGAAAAAAATTAAATTTACCTCCATGTGTTTTACTTACTATTCATCAGCTTAAAAAAGAAAGAAAGAATACAGTATATTTGAAAGCAGAGTGGTGAATGCAGGACTGAAGGAGGACACCTTCAGTCCATCAGCTGACACAGCCACTGTGGCACTGTGTGTGTGTGTGTGTGTGTGTGTGTGTGTGTGTGTAACAAAGAACCAAAGCACAGAAATGCATACCAGATCCCTCTTGTTCCATCTGCATAACTGAGAGCTCTCAGAAACTCTGGATTCTAGTTGAAGGGTGAATTCTTAAGGCACATCAGGATAAACAAGAGAGGTTGTACCTGTCAGACATTTGATGTCCCTAGTCTCCCAGGCTTGTTATTCCCTGCATAGCTAAAGATTTATGTATCATTTCAGACACATCTATGTTTTGAAAAGGGAAATGTGGTTCCCCACTTGGAGTACTTGACAAGACATATTGCTTGTGAGTTTCAACAAAGTCATGTAGGAAATTAGACCTTCACAGAGCATCAGGCCCTGAGTATCAGTTAGGGCTGGAGAGCTAGCACCTACATCAGATGGTTCCCACCTAAACTATGGTTCCAAGGATGATCTGACACTTTTGACCCCCATAAGCATCTGCACTTACATGCACATGGTGCAGAAGAGAGACTAAGAGTTACATTCCCTGGTAGCTAGACACAAAGGGGGGATGGGTAAGTAATAAAGGTATTGAACTTGCAAGATGCCACTTCTTCACCTTTCTGATTCAAGACTGGCAGCTTAAAACAAAGGCCTTGTGGACTTTTGTCTCCCACTATYCAGATCCTTGCTGATGGACCTACTCAACAAGTGCAAAGTGGAACTGTTCTGGGCCAATAAACCACCCTATCTTTCTGCAAACTGATCAACCATAAATTGGGATGGAAAAACTCCTCAGAGACTCCTAGCCCTTGAGAAGAGACTGGATTTTTCAGCCTTTCTTTAACTCTTGATTCTGTGTGCTGCTGTCTGTGATGTTCACTATTTCTTCCCTGGTTACCTGTTGTGCTCAGTTTTTCCTCTTTTAATTCTGTAAATGGGAGCAAATGAGTCCCATCAAGAACCCTAGACTTTAATTAAAAAATATTTTAAAATATATCCTTTTTTTTAAGATTGCCTCTTTCCAGAACAATGCAGAATAGACAAGGAGGCTTACTGGAGCTCATTGGAGGCTCTGTGGGTCTTGCTTTGTCCTGAGCAGAATACTTTCATACAGTGCAAACAAGTTCTTTTTGACCTGTGAGTGTCTTAAATATAAAACCATTTGGATGAGTGCAACTGTCCCACATTTCTAAAAGTGGTATTAGAATCCCAAGGAACTGGCAGCCATCCATGGAAAGTGACAGCATCAATCTTTGGACAGGTCAAACTGTAGTGAGATTAAAGCCTGTGAAGCAATCATCTAACTAGTCAGAAGGGCAAGCTTTTGTCGGAACCATGTGGCACATATCTTGCTGAAGCACATTTCAATAAACACGCTTCATGATCTTTTGAAAGCCATGCAAAGGAACACTGCCCTATGGCTCCAGGGCTCCAAAGCACAAACTGGGAGCTTAGGAAAGGTGTGAGGGCTCAGGGTGGCCTTGCCAGTAGTCAATTGACAAAGTGGTGCCGAAGGTTTGAGTTGCCAAAGCTCCCAACAGGTACTCAGGCAGTAGAACATCCTGAAAGTTTCTCACGCTGGTCATCAGGCAGGAACCTAGTACTGCCCTCACTGCCTAAACCTGTTTTTCAAAATGACATCCATAATTGAAGCACCAAAGAACAACACACAATGAATACTGCTTTTAAAGAACAAAATAAAACAATGGGTTTTTAGTGATCCATCCATACATAGAAGCGCACACACAGCCAGGCCATAGAGGCACACGCCTTTAATCCCAGCACTTGGGAGGCAGAGGCAGGTGGATTTTTGAGTTCGAGGCCAGCCTGGTCTACAGAGTGAGTTCCAGGACAGCCAGGGCTATACGGAGAAACCCTGTCTCTGAAAAAAAAAAAANAAAAAAAAAAAAAAAAAAAAAAAAAAAACAAAAAACAAAAAACAAAAAACAAAAAACAAAACAAAAAAAAACCCACAACAAAACAAAACAAAAAAGAAGCACACATTCAGAGGCATGCATGAACCCTGAATGTCTAATCTATTAATAGCTTTAAGAGGGGTTATTTTTATTGAAAATAGGAACAAAGGGGTTGGGAACATAAGCATTCTTAACAGTTTTTAAAACAACCTAAACATAAAGTTCACCCTCTCATATGAATGATTATTATTCTTTTTAAGCTTGTATGTTGTATTTTTTACAGCAAATTGATGATATGATACAAACTAGAACACCCAATATCGAAATACTTAATCTTTTCAGTGACTAGCTAACACATTAAAAATAAAACTTGATGATTATAAGAAGAGGATGTAGATATAATTCCAGTGATTTCCCAAGTTCTTTCTGCCAAGACACTCTTGACACTCCAAAACACAGACCCAGCACTTACCACACAAAGTCCAAACAGCTGGTCTTGAAGTTGATGTGTGTTCAACATTTTCCCACATAGTGTGGGAAACCTAAGGGAGCAAGTCCTCAGCCTTAGATTGTTTTATGAATTATTCTTGCATCTCAGCCATACACCCTGGAGGATTGACCCATACCTTCATTCCTGATGGTGTGCATCCTTTGTCATCCTGCTTGGATTAGGCTGTTGTAGTTTTCCATTGACTTTAATCATAGGACATGGTAATACTAAGAGACGCCCTAAGGGATCTCCTGCACTCCAGACATAATCCTGCTTAACTTCATTGTGGAGAGGCAATACAATATCCCCATGGTAAGCTGGATCTATCACTCCTTTCTTAGCCTGTTGGTTTAAGGGCATTAGAGGCCCAAAATGACCAGAGGGAAGTCTGAGGTTCCAGTTCAATGGAATGTTTGTTCTGGCTCCTGCTAGGAGCACTGCCCCCTCTGGCACAAAATCTAGGCAGCAGAACCTAAAGTTGTGGGGACAGGAAGCAAACATTTTCCTAGAAGGTCACTAGGAGTGGTAGTGAGTGGAACTATTCCCTTTTCCACTGGATCCTGGCTATGGAAGAAACTGTACCATATATTGAAGGTTGCATATTCTGCCTTCTGAAGAACTCTGTCCCAGCCTTCCATTCTGTTGCTACCTAATTGTCACTTAACTGTGTCTTTGAAAGGCCATTCCATCTTTCTCTCAGACCAGCTGCTTCAGGGTGATGGGGAATATGGTAAGACCAGTGAATTCCATGATCATGGGCCCACTGTCACACTTCTCTGGCTGTGAAATGAGTTTCTTGGTCAGAAGCAATACTGTGTGGAATACCATGACAATAGATAAGGCATTCTTCATGAGTCCACAGATGGTGGTTTTGGCAGAAGCATTACATGCAGGAAAGGCAAATCCATAACCAGAATAACTATCTACTCCAGTAAGAACAAAACATTGTCCTTTCCATGGGGAAAGTGGTCCAGTGTAGTCAATCTGCCACCAGGTTACTGGCTGGTCACCTTGAGGAATGGTGCCATATCTGGGGCTCAGTGTTGGTTTCTGCTGTTGGCATATCTAGCATTTAGTAGCAGCTATAGCCAGGTCCGCCTTGCTGAGTGGAAGTCCGTGTTGCTGAGCCCAAACATAACCTTCGTCTCAGCCACCATGGCCACTTTGATCATGTGTCCATTGGGCAATGACTGGGATGGCTGGGAAAAGAGGCAGAGTGTCCACAGAATAGGTCATCTTATCCACTCAGCTGAAGTCACCTTTTGGTGAGCATTTACATGGGACAGAAATATCTTCACATCCTTTGACCATTTGGAGAGATCTATCCACATACTTCTTTCACAGATGTCTTTCTCACCAATTTTCCAATTGTGATCTTTCCTTGTCCCTGACCATCCAGCCAATCCATTGGCTACAGCCCATGAGTCAGTGAACAGTCATACATCTGGTCATTTCTTCTTCCAAACAAACTATAATACCATACGTACTGCCAGAAGTTCTGCCCACTGTGAAGAAATTCCTTCACCTGTATCTTTCAGGGTTGTTCCAGAAAGGGGTTGTAATGCTGCAGCTGTCCACTTCTGGGTGGTACCTGCATAACCTGCAGAGTGATCAGTAAATCAGGTCCTAGTCTTCTCTTCTTCAGTCAGCAGGCCATAGGGAACACCCCATGAGGCTATAGGCACATGCTTGGCATTGTAACAGGAGTAGAAACCATGGGCATCTGAGCAGCTTCTTCATGTGACATGCTTGTACCTTCAGGACCTGCTCTGGTCCAATCATGTAAATACCACATCCATTTGATAATAGACAGCTGCTGTGCATGTCCTACTTTATGACTGATAACACCCAGCTCATGATGGGCAGTTCAGGTCGCATAGTAACTTGGTGTCCTATCATCAAACGTTCAGTTTCCACTAAGGCCCAATAGCAGGCCAAAAGCTGTTTTTCAAAGAGAGAGTAGTTGTCTGCAGATGATGGTAGAGCTTTGCTCCAAAATCCCAAAGGTCTCTTCTGTGATTCACCTACAGGGGCCTGCCAGAGGCTCCAAACAGCATCTCTATCTGTACCATTGGGTCTGCTGGATCATATGGTCCAAGTGGTAGAGCAGCCTGTACAGCAGCCTGGACCTGTTTAAGAGCCTTCTCCTGTTCCAGGCCCCACACAAATCTAGCAGCTTTCTGAGTTACTTGGTAAATAGGCCCGAGTAACACACCTAAGTGAGGAATGTGTTGTCTCCAGAATCCAAATAGACCCACTAAACCTTGTGCTTCTTTCTGGGTGGTGGGAGGGGCCAGGTGCAATAACTTATCTTTCACCTTAGAAGGAATATCTCTGCATGCCCCATACCACTGTACTCCTAAGAATCTCACTGAGGTAGATGGTCCTCAATTTTGGTTGGATTTATTTCCCATCCTTTGATACACATGTGTTACCAATGAATCCAAAGTGGTTGCTACTTCCTGCTCACTTGGTCCAGTCAGCATAATGTCATCAATATAGTATACCAGTGTGATATTTTGTGGAAGAGACAAACAATCAAGATCCCTTCTAACTGAGTTATGACACAGGGCAGGAGAGTTAATATATCCTTGAGGCAAAACAGTAAAGGTATGCTGCTGGCCTTGTCAACTGAAAGCAAATTGCTTCTGTTGGTCCTTATGGACAGGTACTGTGAAGAAGGCATTTGCCAGATCAATAGCTACACACCAGGTTCCAGGAGATGTGTTAATTTGCTCAAGTAATGAAACTACATCTGGTACAGCAGCTGCAATTGGAGTTACTACCTGATTTAGTTTTCCATAGTCAACTGTCATTCTCCATGATCCATCTGTCTTCTGCACTGGCCAGATAGGAGAGTTAAAGGGAGATGTGGTGGGAACCACCACCCCTGCATCTTTCAAGTCCTTGATAGTGGCAGTAATTTCTGTAATTCCTCCAGGAATATGATACTGGTTTTGATTCACTATTTTCTTTGGTAGAGGCAATTCTAAAGGCTTCCATATTGCCTTTCCAACCATAATAGCCCTCACTCCACAGGTCAGGGAACCAATGTGAGAATTCTGCCAATTTCTGAGTATATCTATCCCAATTATACATTCTGGAACTAGGGAAATGACCACAGGATGTGTTCAGGGACCTACTGGACCTACTGTGAGTTGCACATCAGTCAAAACTCTGTTAATCACCTGTCCTCCATAAGCCCCTACTCTGTCTGGAGGGCCATAATGTTTCTTGGGATCTCCTGGGATCAGTGTTAATTCAGAGCCAGTATTCAATAGACTCCAAAAAGACTGATTATTTCCTTTCCCCCAGTCTACAGTTACCCTTGTAAAAGGCCATATGTCCCTCTGGGGAAGAATTGGAGAAAAACTAACACCAAAGCTTTTAGGTGTCTTACCAAGATCCTTCCTCAGGGGAATCTGGCCCTTCATTCAAGGGGTTCTGGATCTGCAAACTGACTCAAGTCTGGAAATTGATTCATTGGCTGAGGTTGCCTTTTGCCATAATCTAATGTATCCTTTCTTTCCTTTGTTTGAGAATTTTTCTGCTTATACCGATCAAACAGATATGCAGTATGTTTTCTATCTATTTCATGACTGGCAACCCCATGATTGATTAGCCAGTACCAAAGGTCCAAATGAGTCATGCCATTGTAAATTCTACCTCTCTTATGCTGACCACATTCCCCAGACTTCTGTTTGAATGAATTAGCAAACTCATTAACCTCCTTAGTAGTATAGTGTATTTCCTCATGGACTACACTTTCTACCTCCCCTCTAGGGGCCTGTTTTGCCTTGAGTCTGGTTATAGGTCTAGAAGAAACCATTGGTGGGCCTTGAGAAATATCAGTATTGTCTTGTCCGGCATTTTCTAAAGCAAAAGTCATTGCTGGTTTATTAGGCTCTGAGGAATTGGAGAAGGCATTATTTCAAGGAGTGGGGTTGAGGGTACTACTCAGGTGGGGCAAATCCTTGAAAATCTGAAGATTCAAAATTCTCAACTTCAACAGGGTCTTCCCACACATCCCCAACCCAAGTTATAAGATCCCATTCTTTGCCAATTAATGCCCTCACTTTAACTGCTGACATCCTCTGAGGCTGAGATCTGAATTTTTGCTGTAATTCAGCCAACCTTATAATGAGGGCTTCAGTTTAATTTTCTGCAACATAAGCTCTTTGGCTGCTAGAGAGAGGATTCTCTTCAAGGACACACTTAGCAACTTTTAGATTATGTACTTGCATCTGGAGCTCTTTGATTTTATCACACAACTTCTTCCTTTCCTTCATTGTTTTTCTCCCTGAGATGCTAAGAGTAACCATCCAGCAAAATGATTTTCTGATTTTCCCCCAACTTGTAGAAAGTATTGTGCACCACTGAATCACCTAATTCATCAAGATAATAAAAGACATTAGCTTCTTTAAGCTTGAAATATAGTCTCAACCATGGGTCTTAAATATTTTTCAAGCTCCCAGGAGGGAGAGAATCTGGAGAGGTTTCAGAAGTTGAAGGCGCTGGGGGATCAAACAACCAATTCCAAATTTTTAAAATATTCATCCATATACTTCCACTCCTCTAGAACCACTCCTGGTATCAACTTTTGTATTAGTCGGGGTTCTCTAGAGTCATAGAATGTATGGGTAGTCTCTATATAGTTAGGGTATTTGTCGATGACTTACAGCTTGTAGTCCAACTCCCCAACTGTGGATCATCGGTGAGCCTTCCAATTCTGGAATGTAGTTTATTTCAGATGTAGTCAAGTTGACAACCAGGAATAGCCACTACATTTTGTTTTGTTCATTTGGTGTTTTGTTTTATTTTGTTATGTTTATATCTGACAGCCATGTCTACAAGATTTACTAGGCCACAAGGCCACAAGGTCTTTACCAGCAGAGCAAAATTAGTTTTGTTTTCTTCATTCTGTTTTTTATGGTAAAGTGTTTATTTAAAAACTAAGACAGAATGAGAAAAAAACAAATAAAAACAACTCCTGAATCCCCTCCAAAGCAAAAAAAAAAAAACAAACAAACAAGAAAAAAATGAACAAAAAAAATTTTCTTTTAAAGACATACAGAAAAACATGCCTAAGTCTATCAGGGACCTTGACAGTATTATCTAACCATGTGGACCACACAATACACATAGCCCAAGCGGGACTCTCGATTTTGATTTTATGTTTTATATTTATTTATAATATATATTAAATAATATAAATATATATGTATATTTATAAATATATATATCCCACTATATGTATATATACTATATACTCTGTGTTTGTGTGTGTATGTATGAATATATATATATATATATATATATATCATATGTAATTTTTTCTTTCTTGACTGATGATTGTTATATAGGAGGCCCCAGGTCCTCCTATATAATGTGAATGGTATCACCTTGAAAACGTCGTCTTTAATTGTATAAAAAAACGCCAGCTGAGCAAGCCATTGAGAACAAGTCAGTAAGCAGCCTTCTTCCACAGACCCTGCTTCAGTTCCTGCCCCTAGGTTCCTGTCTTAGCTTCCTTTGATGATGTACTTTAACCTGTAAATTAAGCTAAACACTTCCTTCCCAAAGTGATTTTGTCCATATTTTATTACAACAAAAGAGACTCAAACTAAATCATTTCCCAGAAGGACCTTGTCAAACATGTGGGTTGCATCACATACTTCTCCCTGGAAGGGCCCTTCACTTTACTGTTTACCTGTGTAGGCTATTCCACACAAGCCTCAATGTTTCTGCAAGGATGAGGCAGTCTTTTCCCATGTCAGCTCTGAGCACAAGCATAATTCCCACAGCTGCATTATTGATGGGTCTCTTGGGACATATCTTGCATGTTTCCAAGGTCCCTTCAGTAAGGTGGAAGGCTTAATGATTACAGTGTACCACACTAGGTTGTTGCCAACTCCCTTTTGTGATTCTTCCTGACTTTTTAACTAATTAGAAGTATCAAGTCAGATAATGAATTAGTAATAATTAAATTTATTTTTAATAATTTCATCTCATGAACTTCGTGAACTTTCCTCAGTTACTACTTATAGTTTAAATTATCTTCTGGCAATATTTTTTTAAATTATAAACAGGAAATATTTCCCTGGAGGCATGATGACATAATTACAGGCATTTCAATCTGAAAGTAGAGTCGTCCATGTTTCTGACTTTAGAATTCCACTTATAAGCAGACAAGGGGAAGGTCCCCAGGTTTCTCCATGATCACTACCTGAGTCCCATCATTAGTGACACTTGTTTAAGACAAAGCCTGGAACATTGTAGTAGCTTTCAAGAGTCAGAAACTTGAGAGGAGGTGTGGAGTTATACCCTTTCAAAATGATTCCCTACTTGTTCTTATGTTCACTGATGTTTGTTAATTCTCTTAGAGTAAGTACCTCCTGCATGTCCCTTGTTTATTCTGTCTTTCAGAATAGCTCCAAGGCTTAACTCCATCCAAAATCTCCATCCTACTTGTTCAATATAAAGTGGTAAGCCAGGAACACATTCATTTTGTTAAAACATGAAAAGAAATAACATTTTGTTTCCCTACAAAATTTATGTCTTGAAATTCTAATTTATGTAATAATATGAAGGTCTTCAGGCAGTGATGAGTGCTTGTGAAGGTATTGGGCTGGCCTTGAGAAGTAACAGGCTCATGAAGTTGGAGCACACATGAATAAGATTAAAAACTTTTGAAAGGGTACCTCAGAGGCTTAAGTGCCATAACTTCATTTGAAGTATATATGTGAAAATATAATTCTTATGGCTTTTCAAATGTCCTTAGTGTTTTAATATATTTTATTTATTGTAATGGCATGTGTTTTGTGTGTGTGTGTGTGTGTGTGTGTGTGTGTGTGTGTAGGTCAGGGGACCAATTTGAGAAGTGGTCTTTCCTTTCATTATGGATGGATTCCAGGGATTGAATTCAGTTTGTCAGGCCTATTGTAGAATGCTTTTACCCACTTTTCTAGGGATTTTGTTAGTTTGTTTCTTTGTTTGGCTGGTTGCTTTATTTGGTTTATTGTTGTTGTTGTGATGGTGGTGGTGGTAGTGGTGGCAGTGGTGTGTGTGTGTGTGTGTGTGTGTGTGTGTGTGTGTTTATGGGTATGTTACTATGACCAAAAGCAACTTGAGGAAAGAAAGAGTTTATTTTGCCTTATGCTTCCTGTAATTCTGAGCAACTTTGGGGAAGAAAGTTTATTTTACCTTACACTTCCCATAGTTCTGGGTTTCTGCCTCTACATTCTTGGAATGTCCTGACACCTCTGGTACACTGACTTGGAGAGAACAGGAGAAAGTCTAGAATGGTTATGTGCACAGTCAACCTCTTCCTTCTAGATCATCAGATGCCACTGTCTGCCAGACCAGAAGTGGGTAAAGCAGAGTCAAGAACAGGCATGATCACAGTCCAGTGATCATAGTGGTGAGTATGGAGGGAGTGGGGGATAAGTCCTTCTCTGAGAATCTTAGTGTTATAGCTCTTGTAGGAGAAGGCCTTCTCTGATCATCTTTAATAAAGCAGCTCTCTGAGAAAAATTTAGCTTATTCTTATTTCTTTATTCAGGATGGATTTTAACACATATACTTTATTTAACACACACACTTTATTAAGTGAACCAAGGATTACAGAGTTTTAGGGTGAGAATATTCAGGGAGGAAAAAAGTCATGGGCTGAAAGCTAAGACTTATGAGACACCTCATTTGCATGGGGAAGAATTTCAGGTGCTGTGCAACAAGGCTGACTGTGACCACCTGTGTGTCCAGGCTATGTGCTCTGAGGAAGGCACAGTGCTATACTGTGCTCCAAGGAAGGCACAGAAACAGGAAGAGAGCTAGTTCTAAACCTGCCAGTCTCAAGTTTTGAGATTTTGGAGATTTGACCATGTTTTACTTCTCCAGTTCTGGGCCATTTCAATGAGCCAAACAGCAGACAACAATCTGGCAGAAGCCCTCACTGTACTTCAACCATGCTATCCCCAGATCTTGAACTTCTAAGCTCCTAGAAACAAGAACTAAGTAAGAGATTGATCTGTGGTACCTCTTGATTATAA
Source organism: Apodemus speciosus (assembly GCA_002335545.1). Taxonomy (NCBI): domain Eukaryota; kingdom Metazoa; phylum Chordata; class Mammalia; order Rodentia; family Muridae; genus Apodemus; species Apodemus speciosus. Next base: position 284,960 of record BDUI01000177.1, read on the forward strand.
CTATTCTACAAGGCTTTATCAAATGGACTAATATCTAACTGCATACACTTTTCATTATCATAAAAATGTTATTCCTGACAACTTAAGAGAAAGAAGTCTGCTTTTGACTCCCACACTTAGAGAGTTTGGGCCATGCTCAGTTGATTCTGTTGCTTATGACCGATATTGAGTCTCCATAGCTTGGCAAAGAACAAACCACTCACTTTATGGTAGGGAAACAAAGAAAAAAGGAAGAGGAAGGGGTGGAATTGTAATATCTTCATTCAAGGAAGGGCACAGCTTCAGCAACCAATATACTTTTACTAGGTCTTATCTCCTAAAAGCTCAACTTCCCAATAGTGTCAAAGTGGAGTCCAACCCTGTAACACATGGGCTTTGGAGGAAAACCTCAGATCCAAAGTAAAGAACCAACTTTCTTAAGGTTCTCATCAAAAAATACTGACAAAGAAATAACTTTATTGCAAGATATGGGCATTGGTCTTAATGTTCAAGCTAGAAAAATAATTACTTTGAATTTTAAGTTCCACAGTCTTTGCGGAACTTACTATAAACGAACATATATTTCTCCATTAATTTTCTCTCTCTTCTATGATAACCACATGCTGGTCAGTCACTTGTAATAAAATTATGATAAAATTAGGTACTGCTCTAAAAGCTGTCCAACTAGAAAAAAAAGCTACATTATCCAGGAAGTCAAATCCCAGACTCCTCAAGGGCCTGGCACTCAGATACCACCTTGCCAAGTGTCCCTCTAGGATCTCTACTGCTGTGCCTTAGTTTTCCTAAAGGAAAATTTTAGTAAAATTTAGTAATATTTTCCTCAAAACCAAACAAATTCCGTGAGGAAAAACATTACAGATTTGTGGCTGGAAGCTCAGGAATTCAAGGCCCATACCTAAACATAGTACAACAATATACAGGGAACCAGTAGCTAACATCAAATTAAATGGGGAGAAACTTGAAGAAATCCCACTGAAATCAGGGACTGGACAAGGCTGTCAACTCTCTTTCTCTCTCTACCTCTTCAATATACTACTCGGAGTCCTAGACAGAGCAATTAGACATCAAAAGGAGGTCAGAGTGATACAAATTTGAAAGTAAGATATCAAAGTATCACTATTTGCAGGTGATATGATAGTATACTTAACTGACCCCAAAAATTCCACCAGAGAACTCCAAAACCTGAAAAACAACTTCAGCAAAGCAGCTAGATATAAAATTAACTCTAACAAATGAGTACTCTTCGTATACTCAATGGATAAAGAGACTGAGAAAGAAATTAGGGAAATGACACCCTTCACAATAGATACAAATAATATAAAATACCTTGGTGTGACTCTAACCAAGCAAGTGAAAGATTTGTTTGACAAGAACGTCAAGTCTCTGAAGAAAGAAATTGAAGAAGATCTCAGAAGATGGAAAGATCTCCAATGCTCATTGATTGGCAGGGTTAATGCAGTAAAAATGGACATCTTGCCTAAAGCAATCTACAGATTCAATGCAATCCCCATCAATATTCCAACTAAATTCTTCATAGACTTAAAAAGAGTAGTTTCCAAATTTATCTGGAAAAACAAGAACCCCAAGATATAGAAAATTATTGTCAACAATAAAAGAACCTCTGGCACAATCACCATCCCTGACCTCAAGATATACTACAGAGAAATAGTGATAAAAAACAGTATGGCATTGGTCCAATGACAGGTAGGTAGATTGATGGAATAGAACTGAAAACCCAGAAATGAACTCATACACCTATGGTCATTTGATCTTTGACAAAGGAGCTACAACCAACCAGTGGAAGAAAGACAGCATTTTCAACAATTGGTGCTGCTTCAGTGGACAGTCAATATGTAGAAGGATGCAAATTAATCCATTCCTATCTCCCTGTACAAAGCTCACGTCCAAGTGGATCAAGGACCTCCACATAAAACCAGATACACTGAATCTAATAGAATAGAAAGTAGGGAAGAACCTGGAGCACATGGACACAGGGGAAATTTTCCTGAACAGAATACCAATTGCTTATGCTCTAAGATCAAGAATTGAGAAATGGGACCTCAAAAATTGCAAAGCTTCTGTAAGACAAAGGACACTGTCAATATGACAAAGTGGCAACTAACAGGTTGGGAAAAGATCTTTACCAATCCTACATCTGATAGAGGGCTAATATCTAACATATACAAAGAACTCAAGAAGTTTGACTCCAGAGAAACAAATAACCATATTAAAAATTGGGGCACACAGTTAAACAAATTCTCAACTGAGGAATACCGGATAGCTGAGAAACACCTTAAGAAATGTTCAACATCCTTAATCATCAGGGAAATGCAAATCAAAACAACTCTGAGATTCCACCTCAAACCAGTCGGAATGGCCAAGATCAAAAACTCAATGGACATCAGATACTGGAGAGAATGTGGAGAAAGATGACCACTCTTCAATTTCTGGTGGGATTGCAAGCTGGTACAACCACTCTGGAAATCAGTATGGCAGTTCCTCAGAAAATTGTAGGTAGCATTACCTGTGGACCCAGCTATACCACTCCTGGGTATATACCCAGAAGATGCTCTAACATGTAATAAGGACACATGCTCTACTGTGTTCACAGCAGCCTTATTTATAAAAGCCAGAAACTGGAAGAAGCCCAGATATCCCTCAACAGAGGAATGGATACAGAAAATGTGGTACATTTTCATAATGAAATACTACTCAGCTATTAAAAAATGATTTTATGAAATTCTTAGACAAATGGATGGAGCTAGAAAATATTATCCTGAGTGATGTAACCCAATAAAAAAAGAACACACATGGTATGCACTTGCTGATAAGTGGATATTAGCCCAAAAGCTCGGAATACCCAAAATACAACTCACAGACCACATGAAGATCAGGAAGAAGGAAGACCAAAGTGTGGATACTTTGATTCTTATTGGAAGGTAGATCAAAATACCTATGACTCACAGCCAGTAGACTGTGTGCATAACGTCTGCAGTGGAACAGCTAGAGAAAGGACCCAAGTATCTGAAGAGGTTTGCAACCCCATAGGAGGAACAATAATATGTACTAACCAGTACTCACAGAGCTCCAAGGGATTAAACTACCAATCAAAGAGTACACATGGAGGGACCCATGGCTCCAGCTACATATGTAGCAGAAGATGGCCATTTCAGACATCAATGAGAGGAGAGACAAATGGTCCTGTGAAGGCTCGATGCCCCAAAGTAAGGGAATACCAGTCATGAAAGTGGGGGTGATGGGGGCTGGTGAGCAGGGGAAGGGGGATGGAATAGGAGATTTTCAGAGGGGTAAGGAGGAAAGTGGATACCATTTGAAATGTAAATAAAGCAAATTTCTTTTGTTTCTTTTTTAAATTAGATATATTCTTTCTTTACATTTCAAATGTTGTTCCCTTCCCTGGTCCCCCCTCCCCTGAAAATCCCATCAGCCATCTCCCCTTTCCCAATCAACCTCCTCTGCGTCCCTTTCCTGGTATTCCTCTTATTCCTCTACACTGTGGCATAGAGCCTTTCCAGGACCAAGTGACTCTTCTCCCTTTGATGTCTTACAAGGCCATCCTCTGCTGCCTATGCATCT
>BDUI01000177.1:310990-322778 GCA_002335545.1 Apodemus speciosus
AACAAGGGAACAGGAAACAAGAGTAGAGGACTAATAGAGGTTGAAGAACTAAGAGTACAAATAGACTTTGTAAATGAAAAAAAGTAAGAGAAGTTGAGAGAGAAGGGTGCCAAGATGAGGGCCTAGAGAGATTAAGGGTAGGTGTGGATAGGGAAGAGCAAATAGGAGCTAGGATGTCAGCAGCATGAACTCTAAGGGTACTTGCCATGCTGAGAAAGCCTGAGGCCAGCATACATTTGGTATAYTGACAAGCATGACAGTTAGCTATTTGTCCTGAGTATTTTGAAACCTGACAGCTGTTTAGAGAAATATGTCAGCTTGTAATAGATATTTTTTTCTACCTTGGATCTTTAGAAAATGAAGTCCAGGGTGGTGCATGAAACCTGGTTCACTGACCTGAGCAATTAAATGTCAACTGATGGGGTCAGGAGACAAGATCTTCAAGGCTCCTGTGATTCCTATGTAGTACTCAGTCAACAATAAGCCACAAGTGTATACTAAAGCTGAAAAGATAGCCAAAAGGCTGTGTGAAAAGCTTACAAGGAAGAGAGGCAGAGCTAGTTGATGGTCTGCTTACTACTCAGCAGTAGTGTGACTGGCTTCAGCCACATGTGTAAGAGAAGATGGCCTTGTCGGGCATCAAAGGGAGGAGAGGCCCTTGGTCCTGTGAAGGTTTGATGCCCCATTGTAGGGGAATTCCAGGCTGGAGAGCTGCTAGTGGGTGGTTGGGTGGGCAAGCACCCTCATAGAAGCAGGGGGAGTGGGCATGGGATAGGGAGCCTCCAGGGGGAAACCAGGAAAGGAGATAACTTTTGAAATGTAAATAAAGAAAATATCCAATAAAAAAGATACATTATTAACATCAAAAAGAAAAAGAAAAACAAAATTACTGACTCACGAGAAGAGGAATCAAAGATGGTAACATCTGGCCACAGAACAGCAGAACCTCATCCCAACCTCCATGAGACAGTGGGTTGTCAGAGAGCTGGGCTGAAATTGCATAAATTATCATATGGTACACATAAGATGAAACTGAAGTAGGAGTCCTGTGTGTCAGGGTGCCACTTAACTGCATTTTTGTCAATATCTGCATTTATAATAGTGTATGTACCACATGATTATAGACTCTTTCATTTGCCTAGTGATGTCACACTTGTGGTACTGTCACAAAATAAGGCATTGTTCATCTGTTTGCATGATGCTGGTGTAAGCAAAGTGACTGCCAGTCAAAGTACACCACTCACAGTTTCATATGGCATATGGTGGTTAATAATGACAATAAGTATAAACTTACTGTTTTCTGTTTTATGCATTTCCTATACTATACTCTTTGTCATTAATGTAGAGTATACTTCTACTTACAATATCTGTTTACTGTGATGCATAGTACTGTGTTGCAGCAGCAGTTCCTGTTCATCTATATGCTAACACAGTTTATGAACATTTCAAGTACATGACACAGACCTGTGGACTCTGAGATATTTATGGGACATTTATACAGGATCACCTATTGATACATCCCGGGGTCCTCATTATGTGTTACATGAGTGTGCTACTGATTGCTAGTCAATTCTGGAACCCAGTGGGTCAGAGCTGAGAACAGAAAGCTGGTTTTAGCATGTATGGTCAAAACTTTGCCCTTAATACATTCCCTAATTTCCTTGTGTCCTCTTTTGACTTTCACAACTTCCTCTCCTTGGGTTGCCTTTATCATAGCATTTATCAAACTCCTTTGCCACTTTCCTGCATTCCTGGATAATGTATAAGCTGTGACAGGCTTTATAGTGACATCACAGTAACCTGACTTTTTATTACCCTGTGTCACTGTGACAGAATATCTGATATGAACAGTTTAAGGGGACAGAGAGATTTTGTTTATGATTTCRGAGGGTTTAGTCTATTTCTGCTTGTTCTCATGTGCTTGAGCAGAGCATTGTGCTAGCAGCTACATATGTGTCAGGCTGATCATCTCAGGACAGACCAAAAAATAGAAGAAGAAAGGAACTGATAAGTCATTCCAGGCTTCAAAAGCATTTAGGCCCCATCCCCTAAACTTTCCATAATATCTTAAAATAGTACCATTGTTTAAGACCAAATCTCAACACATAAGCACATAGGGTGTCATTTCATATTCAAACTTTAATGTCTGATACATAGCACAGTAAATATGGAGATCCTAGTAAGCCAGCCTTATAAGCAAGTGGCTTGTCCAAGATAGGTTCTCCTGAGGCCCAAGAGCCTTGACAAAGGAGCAGGATAAGAGAGGAAGGCAGAACACTAGGAACTTCATTCTACAGCTGCATCCTGGCCTTCTTAAAGCCTGCAACATTTGCTTTCTTGATATTTTCACAGCCAGTTTTCATGACCTCTTTCAAATATTATTTTAGTTAAACATTTCTATGTATGTTTGTATATTAAATGTTTTCCTGTATATAGTAAGACCCAACTTTATCTGAGTTTTTATTTTCTGTGGACAACGCAACAGGAGATTGAGCTGTCTAGTTAATCACAAGATAAGTCCTGAGGGATGCTTTATACTTGATCTACAGACATAGGTCATCAGTGACTACATTGATGCAGGTACAGACATACTTGAACCCACCAAGAAACCCTAGTTAAGACCAGAGCAACGCATTTGGACATCTTGTCCACCATGTAAACTGTGAGCATCTTTGGATATTAGGAGGGCACTCACATGAATCAGTCACTCTTAGAAGGCAGCCCATCTCTTCACTTGAAAGTTAGGGTGAAAACTCTAACCAGAGCTTTCATCCTCCATTCTTCATACTTCCAAGTAGCCAAACAGCCTCCTACATCTTGGTTTCTCTGGAAATAATATGATATGACATCATGTTTTGCTGGTCACATTTGCATATTGTGGTGGGTTTTCCTCTTTCATAAATTGGGCATTTGACCTCCATATTCACAATTGTTGCTGCTAAGGTTTGGGAGCATTCAGAACACATTTTTTTCTTTTGATCTTCTGGCAACTGTATAAATTAGGTATTATCATCCTCTATCCAGAGTCAGAAAAAAACCCATAAGGAAGATCCAGAGACTGACCCAAGATCCCAAAACTACCAAGAGCACTAGGATATGCTTAAAAAACAAACTTAACAATGGTCACACTGGCCAAAGTAAGAGATGTTACAACTTTTAATATTCCTGAGTAAAAGTTCTGTCCAGCTATCTCTGTTCTTACTGGCTTCATCGGCTAATTTAATTTAGTTCCATGGAGTTAATAAATGTCTTATTTTAACAGAAAGAGAAAACATTCCAGGAGAATATTCGAGTATCAGGCTCAAAGAACACAAGGTTCACTTTACAGAACGTTCTAACATGAATAAACTCTTCTTGTGACTGGGAGGCAATGGGAAGAAGCAGGAAAAATAAAGTTGGATTTTTTTGGGATCAACTCAACTCTTTAATTCTTACTCCTAGTTACTAACAAAACATTCTCCTGTCCTACCCTCACCCCACACTTGTTTTACCAAACAGGAAATCACAGAAGCATTTACCAATGCCCACACTTATTCTTTTCAAATAAACCATAAGCATATTGTCCTTTCAAGAACATCTTAGGAAATAAAAAAAGAAATTAACCCCCCAAAGAATACTTAATGATGGTTTCTTATTGGTGCCTTATCTCCTGAAAGAATAAATTAAGTAAATTAAATTCAGTGGGGGAGAGAGGAGGAGAAAGAGAGAGAGAGAGAGAGAGAGAGAGAGAGAGAGAGAGAGAGAGAGAGAGAGAGAGTTCCATTATGTAAAGAGAGCACAAGTTACTTTATCTGTTCATCTGTTGGTAGCGTCTAGTCTGACTATGACTTGGCTATGCTAATAGAGCCACAGTAAACATGCAAGGTACTCCGACTTATATTCTTTGGTTATATATCCAGGAATGAGATAATTGGATCACACGGAAGTTCTAATTTCATAGAACAATATTTTTATCATAAAATTTTTAACTGAAACAAAAGGATATAAGAATACTCTCCAAATACTCTGACTGCATAAGCATATCCTCATGATCTTTAGAGGGGTCATGTCAACCCATTACAAAGGAATAGTGGGGACACTGACAGAAGAAAAGCCCTTCTGAAAAACACTGAGCAGCAGTGCTTGATTCTTTCACATTTTGGTGTCAAAATCAGCAAGCTGAACTTGAACACTGGCTTCACAAACACAGGGAAGGCTTGGAAGAGCTCACACATGGGATTCAATGTTTAGAATGTTAGCATAAAATCTCATTCATGTGATGCAGTGTGCAGTGAGGAGATCACACTTTGGAGACTAAAAGGAAAAGTATTGGCATTGGAACTCCAAGACCAAGTTCTCAGCACAAAGGAGATTTATTTGCCCTAGAGGGACAGATGGCAGGAATAATGGACAAAGTCCAGAGACAGAGCATGGGAGAGAAGGGAAAAGGAAACAAGGGAGAGGGAAGGAGTATTTGTCCCAGAGGACAAAGTGTTGCCTCTGGATAGAGAGGAGACAGACATGGCCATTAGACAAATCGAAGTTTATAAAGGTAAAATGGGATATCGCATATTAGGACAGGCGTTTAATTATAATTGGGGATGTTAATTAGGTGAAACAAAGGGGGCTTTTGATTGCTGGATTTCAATATTTTGATAATATTGGTAATCAGTCTCAAGAGCAAGAATTCGCCAAATAAAGGAATGGATCTTGGTGACTAGCTTCAGGAATGTGGTCTAATAGTATTTAGCAAGTTAGAAGGAATGGAGAAAAGCACAAATTCTGCCAGAGCCATGGTCGCCATGTGCAAGATGGCCAGAGTTCCCTCAGAGATAAGGTCTGTTTCTATTCTATATACAAATATGCTTGGAAAGACTAAATGTAAGATTAGTCCTGTGCTCAGCTCATGAATGACCATAGGGAAGCTGCTGTCAGTCATCTGTGATTTATCCCCCAAATGATAATAAACAAGAAAATTGGAATGGTTGAGAAACACCTAAAGAAATATTCAACATCCTTAATCATCAGGGAAATAAAAATCAAATTGACCCTGAGATTCCATCTCACACCAGTTAGAGTGGCCAAGATCAAAAACTCAATGGACAGCAGGTGCTGGAGAGGACGTGGAGAAAGAGGAACATTCCTCCATTGTTGGTGGGACTGCAAGCTGTTAAAACCACTCTGGAAATCAGTTTGGCAATTCCTCAGAACATTGAACATAATACTACCTGAGGACTCAGCTATACCACTCCTGGGCATATACCCAGAAGATGCTCCAATATGTAATAATGACACATGCTCCACTATGTTCATTGCAGTCCTATTTATAATAGCCAGAAGCTGGAAAGAACTGAGATATCCCTCAACAGAGGAATGGATACAGAAAATGTGGTACATTTACACAGTGGAGTACTACTCAGTTATTAAAAACAATGAATTCATGAAATTCTTAGGCAAATAGATGGAACTAGAAATTATCATCCTGAGTGATGTAACCCAAGCACAAAAGAACACACTTTTGATATGAACTGGCTGATAAGCTGGTATTAGCCCCAAAGCTTGGAATACCCAAGATACAATTCACAGACCTCATTAAGCTCAAGAAGAAGGAAGACCAAAGTGCAGATACTTTGGTCCTTCTTAGAAGGAAGATCAAAGTACCCATGGCTCACAGCCAACCAATGGACTGAGCATAGGGTCCCTAATGAAGGAGCTAGAGAAAGGACTCAAGGAGTTGAAGAGGTTTTCAGCCCTGCAGGAGGAACAATAATTTGTACCAACCAGTACCCCAGAGCTCCCAGGGACTAAACCACCAACCAAAGAGTACATATGCATGGACTCATGGCTCCGGCTACATATGTAGCGGAGGATGGCCTTTACAGACATCAATGAGAGGAGAGGCCAGTGGTTATGTGAAGGATCGATGCCCTGGTGTAGGGGAATGCCAGGTCCAGAAAGTGGTAGGGGGCTCAGTAAGCAGGGGGAGGGGGTTGGGATAAGGGGTTTTCAGAGGGGTAAGGAGGAAAGGGGATAACATGTGAAATGTAAATAAAGCAAATATCTATTTTTTTTAAAAAAGGAACCATGAGATGTTTTAGGAGTAGAATCTAGGGGGTTATAATGGGTCACAGGAGCCTATGCCCTTACATAAATAAATGTAGTTCTCCTAGGACCTATTTAGTATCAGATAATTATTACAAAATAGAAGGCTCACCCCTTCTCTGGCACCTTTATGATCCTTCATTGGCTTTCTGTCCTGTCATGTAACTATTCCCCTTTGCACATTTTTCTACCCTGAAGTCAGTTCCAATGTACAAAAGCCAAGGGATTCTCACTAGAGGAGAGTAGATGCCAATGCCAAGCTATAGCTCCATCAACTATGAGCTAAATTGACCTGTTTATAAAACATCCATTTCAGTTACTTTGCTATTAAAAACAAAACAGTAGTGAATAATAACATAAAACCATGTTGTAGATGCTCCTCATGAAGGTATTGATATATCATCAAAATCTACCCCATGCTGTGCCAGTTGTCAAAACATAGGACAAAACAGGGATTGAATTTCCAAATTTATAAGGAAAGGCTCCTCCAAAGTACCAATGATCATACCTTTAAAATGGGTGGCTTGCAAACCTGTGTGGGTAAAGAAGAATCCCTTAACTAAGGAAAAATTACAGGTATTTGAACTGTTGTTTAAGAGTAGCTAGAGGATCAACATTTAGAAGCGTCTACCAGCCCATGAAATTCCCTTGTATTTACTATAAAAAAAAGAAATCAAGGAAATGGAGAATGTTAACACATTTTAGAGCAATGAATGGAATAATCCAACCAATGAGTCTGTTATAGCCTGGAATTCCTTTACCTCCATTATTACCTAAAGCATGACTACAATAGTAGTTGATTTAAAAGGTTGCTCTATTTTACTATCCCCTTGCATAAGCAGGATAGGAAAAGGTTTGATTTCATAGTACCTACTTATAGCAATGCTCAACCTGTAAAAAGACATGAATGGAAAGTTCTTTCACAGAGAATGTTTAATGGTTCAACTTTAATGTCAATATTTTATGCAATAATATCTAGCAATAATTTGTATGCACTTTCCCCAATCTAGTATTTACTATTTAATAGATAATGTTTTGTTGGCTGATTCTGATGCAGATACTTTAGATAAAATGTTTAAGGAAACACAATAAATTCTGCCATGCTAAGGGTTGCAGATTGCTTCTGAAAAACTATAGAGAGAAGATTCTATTAACTATTTGGGTTATAAAATAAGTCAACAATAATTCAACTACAAAATGAACAGATCAGAAGAGATCAGTGCAAAAAATAATGGAAAATATTAATTGGCTATAGCCTTCCATTCAATTAACTATTCGAGAGTTAGGTAATTTCTTTCAAATGTTACAAAGAGATTTGGATTTAGACAGTCCTAGATAGTTAGCAGCTGAAGCAGAGAGAGCGTTAACTCTGGCAGAACACTGTGACAAGAGGTAGATCACATAGTCCCAAACTGGATTGTATTTTGGTTATTTTGCCTTCAACTCATTCCATTAATTCATTAATTGAATTAATGAATTGAAAAGGAATGCCAGTTCCTGAAGCACCTACATTCTGTACTGATTCAAATAAGTTGGGAATGGCAGTCTGTGAGTCAGACAGAAAGAGCAAAGTAATTCAAACCTCATATACTTCAGTCTAAAAGTCCGAGCTGTATGCAACACTTATGGTATAGTTAGATGTTCCGTACTCTCTTAATATAATTACTGACTCTCAATATGCATAAAGAGTTGTTCTACATATAGAAACTGCTGAGCTTATTGTGGATAATTCAGAAGTAATTTTGTTATTTATACAGGTACAACAGGCAATCAGAAATACAAATTATCCATTATATATCACCTGTATTCAGTCTCATAAGAGCTTGCCATTGGCATGGGGAAATTAAGAAACTGATCAATTATTAATAGGAAATATGTTAGAAGACTTAAATTTTTCATGAAATACACCATGGTAACAGTAACGGTTTAAGAAAAAATTTCTATCACCTGGAAATAACCCAAGAAAATTAAAAGAAAATGTTCTACTTTCTCTTTGTATAAATTCTCTTTGTATAAACTCCATTGCCTACTGAACATAACCCTAGGGGCACCAAAAGAAATGAAATATGGCAGAAGGATGTGTTTTGTTTTGCAGAATTTGAAATACTAAAGACTGTACACCATGCCATTGAGATATATTCAGGGTTTCAATGGGCAATTGCTTTGAGTTCTGAGACGGTTGATTCTGTAATTATATATTTATTGCAAGTAGTGGCCATTATGGGGAAACCAGTACAAATTAAGGTTAACAATGCCACAATATATGTCTCTAATAAGATGAAACAATTCTTTGCATATTATGCTATAAAACACATTACAGGTATATCACACAGTCCTACAGGACAAGCAGTTATTGAAACATCTAATCACACCTTAAAGGAAATGCTTATAAAACAAAAAGGAAGAATAATGACCTTGAGGGATAGACTAAATATTGCTCTGTCAACTTTGAGTTTTCTGAATGTTAATGAGAAAAGAACAACAGTCGAGAGACACTAGGTTACAGCAAAAAACTGTGGATTTAAGACAGCCTATATACTATAACAATGTGTTAACACCAGCAAATATTTTATATTGGGCATAGGAATTTCTGTTTTCCGTCAATACACTTAAAAATTAGAATTGAACAGGAAAGGTTGACTGATAATCTTGGCCACTGACCCCCCAAAAGTGCTTTTTTTCATTGAAAATGCCTCTGCTTATAATTTCCCACTACATCCAGCAAAATTAATAATTTAAAACAGAAAGGTGGAAATGTAGTGAGAATTCTGCAATTTTGGTTTCTTTTAAAAACACAGAAATATTATAAATATTATCTCAGGTGGTGGGATATTGAGCAGTTTCACAGAAGCTGATTATGATTTGCTTCATGCTCTAGCAGAGGCATGGTTTTGCAAGCTGAAGATAGTTTCTGTGATTGTATGATTTTTCTGGGATTCTGGGAACTTTTCAGAGGGTTTAGAAATGCTAGGACCTCAAGAGGGGGAGTTAGTGGTTATGGTCTGTCAGGGGGTGGGGGGTGTGGATGTGGTTTGTTAGTAGTTGAGTTCAAAAAGGAAACAAGAAGAAAGAAATTAGATTCAGGGACCTCTAACTCTCCCATCTCCCATCCTTCTTTCTCTTTTATCTAGTGATAGGAAAACAAGCTGGAGAAAAAGAGGAACTCACAAAGTAGCAAAGACAGGCTGCAATCATAATTATTATAGTCAATTGAAAGGCTCATTGTTCATTCACAGGCCATAGCATCAACTCAGTTCTCAAACCAAGCCAAATCTGTATGAAGATTGTATGAAAAGGGGAACAGAACAAAGTGAAAATAGGTAAAAGCAGTTCTCTAACTTTATGAATCCTGAAATCCCACTTCCTTTCTCAAAGAGACAATATAAGTCAGCCTCAGCTAGTTTAAATATACTTGGGGGCGGTGGTGACGCACGCCTTTAGTCCCAGCACTTGGGAGGCAGAGGCAGGTGGATTTCTGAGTTCGAGGCCAGGCTGGTCTACAGAGTGAGTTCCAGGACAGCCAGGGCTACACAGAGAAACCCTGTCTCGAAAAACAAACAAACAAACAAACAAACAAAAAATAAATACTTGGTGCTCTGTGGATGCTGACCCAGGCTGGGACACTAAGTCCTCCACTTTATGCAAGGTCAGCCTCTAAATCACAGAGCTACAAAGAGGGTTAAGAAGCTAGAAGGTGCCGGGAAGGGGCTAGCCTAGGCTGTGAAATATGCTTCTTTTGGTTTGGTATTCAGTTTTGATTTTAATATATATTTAAATTTTGGCAGATAATTTAACATAATGATGGGCATAGTGTGGCATTTTATTTGTCTGATCAGATCAGGGGTACCATTCTTATTCTTATTTATTTGTGCTCATTGCAGCCCTGGGATCTGATTCTACTCAACTTCTAGAGATTAGCATTTTAATTCTTTCTGTCTTGACCCAGTTCCCAGGATCAAGACAGAAGTCTGTGGGCTCCCCTCCTCATATAGCCAATAAACTCTTATCCCAACAGCTTCATTTATCACACTCTTTCACACATTAAGTCATTGCCCACTATCCCCAGGGCCAAGTTCTAGAAATCCAGTGCCAGGCCCTGTGCTCAGTGCCCAGAAATGACTTGAACTGCCCAACTCTAGACGCTTGTATGTCTGTCCTTCTCTCAGAAGAGAAATGTGTTAGCTATTGTCTCGCTGCTGTGACAAAATACCTAGCAGTAACTTAAGAGAGAAAGAATTTATTTTGGTTCATGATTCAATTCCTCTTGGAGGGAATGTGGTAACCATAGCAAAAGGTCAATTGTGTTGTCAGGCAGAAGCAGAATAGGAACTTAAGTTGGAAGCAGACCAAGCTGTGATCTATATGGTTCACCTGCAATAACCTGCTTCCTTTAGCAGGTTCCCATCTCCTAAAAAGACCATTCCCATACCTTGCCTTCCAAAGTAATGCTACCAGCTGGAGGTGTTTAAACATGTTAGCCTGTGAGGCCATTTCACATCCAAACTGTAATACAACACAATATCTTCAATACTTGCACAAGACTTGCACAGCCTGTGAGCTACAGCAGCCACTACTATTCCCTGCACCATCAGCAGCCATCATCCTAGATGATTTTAACCTCACCAGATTTTATGTCTCCATTCACTATCTAGACAAAGACGTGGCATTGCTTCTCTGTTTGCTCTTGCTACTGTCTAGTTCCATAAAAAGGAGAGGAGTCTCATTTTCAACCAATCTAAGTCTTGCTTTGTTTTGGTTCAGAAAAGGTTGTGCTGTGGAGCCCACACAGATCTAGAACTTCTAACCCTTCCAAATCTGTCTCCCAAATGCATGTGTTAAAGGTATGTACTCAGCTTCTTCCTTCTAACTCTAGAGTAATAGTAATGTGAATCAAATGCCAGTATCTTCCTTCTTGAAGTGAACTTCCATGGATGGGGAGCTGATCTCATAATCAGAAGCCCTAGACCCTATTGCCTGGACTTGGTTACCTCACTTACACAAGACTTTGTGAATCTGAAGCAATGACACACTCTTAACAGGAGGCTGTTTTGAAGTGGAAGACCCACTGCTTTCCCCCACTGGCCTGGAGTACCCATTCTCTCTGCCTGCTTTGGCTTATGGATATAGTGGTTTCAGAAACATGCATAGAGTGGGTGAAAATTCTTGGAATTTCATGGCTGTTTCCTGATGAGTGGCAGACAAACCCTTTACTTTTCTAAACTCAGAAATGATTTAATCTCTATAGTGTCCTTTCCCAGAGTATGTCTGAAGAGCAGCAGTCCCTGCAGGCCAGCCAGGTGTAGGTTCTGAGCCCTGCAGGGGATCTTGCACTGCCCACCACCTCAGCCTGCTTTGCTGTTGCTTGGACTGGACAAACGGACCAGGTACCCGAGTTATCCCAAGTTATCCCGAGTTTAAGATCTCTGGGGACTCAAACAGCCAGGCAGCAATCTGCGCTCAGGAGCTAAGCAGAACAGCGGTTCCTGTGGCCCAGCCAGGCGTAGGTTCTGTGCCCTAGGGGGATCCTGCACTCCCTGCCACCGCTGCGATCTTTGCCACTGCTGGTTCTCAGCAAGCTGGCTCAGGTACCCGAGATATCCCGAGTTTAAGATCTTTGGGGACTCAAACCACCAGACAGCGATCTGTGCTCAAGAGCTAAGCAGAGCAGCAGTCCCTGCTGGCCAGCCAGGTGTAGGTTCTGGGCCCT
>BDUI01000177.1:323787-339134 GCA_002335545.1 Apodemus speciosus
GAAGACCAAACCTAAGGATCATAGGGATAGATGAGAGTGAAGATCTATAATTAAATGGGCCAGCAAATATCTTCAACAAAATTATGGAAGAAATCTTCCCGAACCTAAAGAGAGAGATGCCCAGGAACATACCAGAGTATGTCTGAATGCATAGCATGATCATCAGAAATACAATTGTTTAACACTTCTTTTAAAATACAGCTAGCTGCCTAAAATCAAGACTTTATATAACTTAATTTGATTATTAAAATTTTAAAAGAAAAATAAACATGGAAAGGTATTGTCAGGAAAGTTACCTGGAAGAAAAATAATCTTTTTATGTATGTAGAAGGATTTACTCCTGATAAGTTAAATGTTTACCCAGAATTTTTATTATACTGCATATCCCTTGTATGTTTTCTTTTCTTTTATTGGATGTTTTCTATATTTATATGTAGGGGGCTGCGAAGTGCTGCGCCTTTAAGACGGCAGGTCTCTGCCTTCTGCCTTCCCAAAGGCCAGTGCCCTCAGTTGTAAACAACTCCTTATTTGGCTGTTCCTGCTCAGCCTTCCTGTCTCTGCATTGGAGCAGCCTATCAGCAGAGGCCACATGGCCTGTTGGGATTGGTCAGCACTAGGGTACTTAAGCCTGTGTGGGGATTTCCCCAGAGTCAGTTAGGAGAAGCTTTTCAAGGATCCTGAGAATAAACTGCTTGAAGAAGATCTTCCCTGTGTTGCGTCTTTCTTGCTGGTCGAGGCGGATGAGACATTTATATTTTAAATGTTATCCCCTTTCCAGGTATTCCCTCCAGAAACCTCCTATCCCTATCTATCCCCCCTCCCCCTGCCTCTATGAGCGTGCTCCCCCACCCAGCCACTCCTGCCTTCCCACTCTGGCATTCACCTACACTGGGATATTGAACACCCTCAGGCCCAAAAGCCACTCCTCCCACTGATGTCCAACAAGGCCATCCTCTGCCACCTCTGCTGCTAGAGCCATGGCTCCCTCCATGTGTATGCTTTGGTTGGTGTTTCAGTCCCCAGGAGCTTCAGGGGTTCTGGCCTGTTGACACTGTATGCTCACACCATGGGTCTGCAAACCCCTTCATCTCATTCAGTCCCGTCCCCAACTCCTGCATCAGGTCCCCTTGCTCAGTACAATGGTTGGCTGCAAGCATCCTCCTCTATATTTATCAGGCTCTGACAGAGTCTCTCAGGAGACAGCCATATCAGGCTCCTGTCAGCAAGCACTTCCCAGCATCCACAAGAGAATCGAGATTTGGTGAATGTATAAGTGATGGATCCCCGGGTGGAGCAGTCTGTGGATGACCTTTCCTTCAGCCTCTGCTTCACACTTTGTCTCTTTATCTCCTCCAATGAGTATTTTGTTCCTCCTTCTAAAAAGCACTGAAGCATCCACACTTTCCTTCCTCTTGATTTTCCTTCTTCTTGACCTTCATATTGTCTGTGAATTGTATCATGGGTATTCTGAGCATTTGGACTAATATCCAGTTACCAGTGAGTGCATACCATGTATGTTCTTTTGTGACTGAGTTACCTGACTCGGGATTATATTTTCAAGTTCCATCCATTTGCCTGTAACTTACATGAATTCATTGTTTTTAATAGTTGAGTAGTACTCCACTGTGTAAATGTACCACATTTTGTATATCCATTCATCTGTTGAGGGACATATGGGATATTTCCAGCTTCTGGATATTATAAATATGGCTGCTATGAACATAGTGGATCATGTGTCCTTTTTATATGTTGGAGCATCTACTGGCTACATGACCAAGAGTGGTATATCTGGGTCCTCAGGTAGTACTATGTCCAATTTTCTGAGGAACTGCCAGACTGATTTCCAGAGCGGTTTTAGTAGCTTGCAATCCTACCAGCAATGGAGGAGTGTACATCTTTCTCCATATCCTTGCCACCATCTGCTGTCAACTAAGTTTTTGATCTTAGCCATTCTGACTTGTGTGAGGTGGAATCTCAGGGTCACTTTGATTTGCATTTCCCTGCTAACTAATGATATTGAACATTTCTTTAGGTGTTTCTTGACCATTCGAGTTTTGTCAGTTGAGAATTCTCTATTTAGCTCTGTTCTCCATTTTTGATAAGGTTATTTGCTTTTCTGGAGTCTAACTTCTTGAGTTCTTTGTATATATTGGATATTAACCCTCTATCAGATGTAGTATTGGTAAAGATCTTTTCCCAATCTGTTGGTTGCTGTTTTGTCTTATTGACAGTGTCCCTTGCCTTACAGGAGCTTTACTATTTTATGAGGTCCCATTAGGTGATTGTTGATCTTAATTAAAGCATATGTATTTTGATCAGGAAATTTTCCCCGTGCCCATATGTTTGAGGCTTTTCCCCGACTTACTCTTTTATTAGAGTCCATGTATCTGGTTTTATGTGGAGGTCCTTGATCCACTTGGACTTGAACTTTGCACAGGGAGATAAATAAATCAGTTTGCATTCTTTTACATGTTGACTGCCGGTTGAACCAGCACCATTTGCTGAGGAGTGTTGGTTCATTTCTGGGTCTTCAATTCTATTGCATTGATCTTCCTGCCTATTGCTGTACCAGCACCATGTAGTTTTAATTACAACTGCTCTGTAGTACAGTTTGAGGTCAGGGATGGTGATTCCCCCAGAAGTTCTTTTATTGTTGAGATTAGTTTTCGATAATCTGGGGGTTTTGTAATTTCAAATGGATTTGAGAATTGCTCTAACACTGTAAAGAATTGAGTTGGAATTTTGATGGGGGTTGCATTGAATCTGTAGAATGCTTTTGGCATCATGGCCATTTTTACTTTATTAATCCTGCCAATCCATGAGCATGCTTTCCATCTTCTGAAATCTTTAATTTCTTTCTTCAGAGATTTGACGTTCTTGCCATACAGATCTTTCATTTGCTTGGTTAGAATCACACCAAGGTATTTTATATTATTTGTGACTATTGTGAATGGTGTCACTTCCCTAATTTCTTTCTCAGCCTGTTTATCCTTTGCGAATGGGAAGGCTATGGATTTGTTAGAGTTAATTTTATATCCTGCCACTTTGCTGAAGTTGTTTATCAGGTTTAGGAGTTCTCTGGTGACATTATTGGGGATACTTAAGTTTATTATTGTATCATCTGCAAATAGGATATTTTGACTTCTTCCTTTCCAATTTGTATCCCTCTGACCCCTTTTTGTTGTCTAATTCTTCCAGCTAGAGCTTCAAGTACTATATTAAATAGATATGGAGGAGGGGGCAGCCTTTTCTAGTCCCTGATTTTAGTGGGATTGCTTCAATTTTCACTCCACTCAGTTTGATGTTGGCTACTCTTTGTTGTATATTGATTTTACTATGTTTAGTTATGGGCCTTGCATTCCTGATCTTCCCAAGACTTTTAACATGAAGGGATGTTGAATTTTGTCAAATACCTTTTCAGCATGTAATGAAATGATCAAAGTGTAATTTTTTTTCTTTGAGTTTGTGTATGTAGTGGATTATGTCGATGGATTTCCATATTTTGAACCATCCCTGCATCCCTGGGATGAAGCCTACTTGATTGTGGTGAATGATCATTTTGATGTGCTCTTGGATTTGGTTGGCAAGAATTTTATTGAGTATTTTTGCATCGATATTCATAAGGAAATTGGTCTGAAGGTCTCTTTCTTTGTTGGGTCTTTGTGTGGTTTAGGTATGAACATAATTTTGGCTTCAGAGATTAAATTTGTTAGTCTTCCTTCTGTTTCTATTTTGTGAAATAGTTTGAAGAGCATTGGTATTAATTTTTCCTTGAAGGTCTAATAGAATTCCACACTAAACCCATCTGCTCCTGGGCTTTTTTGTTTGTTTGTTTGGGAGACTATTAATGACAGTTTCTATTTCTTTATGGGTTATGGGCCTGTTATATGGTTTATCTGATTCTGGTTTAACTTTGGTATTTGTTATCTGTCTAGAAAAGTGTCGATTTTATATAGACTTTCCAGTTTTTTGGAGTATAGGCTTTTGTAGTAGGATCTGATGATGTTTTTTAATTTCCCCAGTTTCTGTTGTTGTATCTCCCTTTTCATTTCTGATTTTGTTAATTTGGATACTATCTCTGTGCCCTCTGCTTAGGCTGGCTAAGGGTTTATCTATCTTGTTGATTTTCTCAAAGAACCAGCTCCTGGTTTTGTTGATTCTTTATATGGTTCTTTTTGTTTCAACTTGGTTGATTTCAACCCTGAGTTTAATGATTTCCTGCCTTCTACTCCTCTTGGGTGTATTAACTTCTTTCTTCCAGAGCTTTCAGGTGTGCCATTAAGCTGCTAGTGTATGCTCTGTCCAGTTTCTCTTTGGGGGCACTCAGGGCTATGAGTTTTTCTCTAATCACTGCTTTCATTGTGTCCCATAAGTTTGGGTATGTTGTTCCTTCATTTTCAATCAATTCTAAAATGTCTTTAATTATTTATTTCTTCCTTGTCTAAGTTATCATTGAGTAGGTTCAGTTTCCATGTTTATGTGGGCTTTTTGTTTTGTTTTGTTTTTGTTTTTTGCTATTGAAGACCAGCCTTAAGTCCATGGTGATCTGGTAGGATGTATGGGATTATTTCAATCTTATATCTGTTGATGCCTGCTTTGTGATTATATGGTTAAATTTGGAGAAGGTACTGAGGTGCTGAGAAGAAGGTATATTCTTTTGTTTTAGGATGAAATGTTCTATAGATATCTATTAATAACCACTTGGTCCATTAGGTTCCCTGTTAGTTAGTTTGACTGTGTCTCTGTTTAGTTTCTATTTACATTATATGTCTGTCTAAGTTAGGTTTTTACTGCTGTAAACAGACACCATGACCAATTCAAGTTCTATAAAGACACCATTTAACTGGGGCTGGCTTACAAGCTCAGTGGTTCAGTCCATTGTCATCAAGGCAGAAACGTGGCAGCATCCAGGCAGATATGGTGCAGGAGAAGCTGAGAGTTCTACATCTTCATCTGAAGGCTGCTAGTAGAAGACTCACTTCCAGGCAACTAGGGTGAGTGTCTTAAGCCCACACCCACAGTGACACACCTACTCCAACAAGGCCACACCTCCTAATAGGGTCTCTTCCTGGGCCAATCATATACAAACCATCACATTCCACTCCCTGGCCCCCATAGGCTTGTTCAAACATGAGTCTATGGGAAACAAAGTATAATGCAAAATACATTTTGTCCAACTTCCAAAGTCCCTGTAGTCTATAGCAGTCTCAACAGCTTTATAAGTCCGAAGTTCAAGGTCTCTTTTGAGACTCATCCAATCACTTAACTGTAATCCCCCAAGCAAGACAGGAAACCAGCTGTGCAAAATCCAAACTCTGCATCTCCATGTCTGATGGCAAAGCAGTAGTCAAATATCCAACTCCCTTTTCATCTTTGTTGACTGCAGCAAGGTTCTTTCTCCTGGGCTTGTACTCCCTGTTAGCAGCTTTCCTTGGCAGGCGTCCTGTGGCTCTGGCATCTTTAATATCTTGGGGTCCCCAAGTCAATTTCAGCTTCACAGCTTCTTGTTCCAATGTCTGAGATCCACGCATGACCTTCTATGCATCTCCAAAGAGCTGGTGTCACTTCTCCAGTTCTGCCTACTGTAGCACTCTAAGTTCAGGTTGATCCACTCCACTGCCACTGCTGTTCTTGGTGGTCATCCCATGGTACTGGCATCTCCAATATGCTAGGATCTTCCACTGCAACTATGCTTCACCAAAGCCTTTCATAGGTTCTCTTCACAGTACCAAGCCTCAACTCCTTTGCATGACCCCTTCAGTCCTGGGCTGTCAATTACAACTGAGGGTGCACTTTCACCAATGGCCTTCCATGGCCTCTCACAGTGCCAAGCCTTAGCTGTTCTTCATGATGCCTTCATGCCTTCAAAGCCAGTACCACCTGGGCGATTCTTACACATTACCAAGTACAGCTGCAGCATGAGATACAACTTTGGCTATCTCTGGAATACAGCTTCTTTGTGCTCTCAGAAAACACTTTCCAGATTTCACCTCAGTGATGCGGTCTTTTTTTAATCACCACTAATTTCTTAGCTCCAGCTAACCAGCTTCAATTGTCCCAGCAGTCTCCTTCTCCTCTTGAATATAAAGCCATAGACACATGGCCAAAGCTGCTGAGTTCTGCTCCTTGCAGGAGCTGGAACATCGGCCCCCTTGTTCTATTACATTATCAATAGCTTCCTTTTTCCCAGCTCCTTCACTGCCTAAGTTGGCTGTCCTGAATCTTGCTCCATAGACTGACTTTGAACTCAAGAAATCTGCATGCCTGTCTCCTAAGCACTGGGATTAAAGGTGTCTTCCACCAAGCCTGGATTTAAGTTTTTCTTCACCTAGAATTTGCTCTGTTCTAGGCTGGCCTTGAACTCAAAGATCTGCTTATCTTTGCCTCCTGGGATTAAAGGCTTGTACTACCTTGCCTGAACCTAAATTAGATGGGTGGAATCTTGCCCCAAGGTCACCACTCCTTTAATTTAATATCCTTGAATTCAGCTTCATTTCACTTACTGGAGTCCCTTTAATACTCAAASTATATATTTTGTACTTTTCCTTTCTCATCTTGCTATGTTTGTTCAAAATTCTCCTCATCAGACTTAACCAGAGAACAGTCTTTCTTGGGCTTTTTTGAGGCTTCCTTTGCAGATGCAATTAATATAAATCTCTTTACCTTAGCCCTAGGCTGTCTCTTCAGACAATGGCAAAAAGCAGCCATGATCTTAACCAAAACATCACAAAAACAGTCTCTCAGGCACATATTAAAGTTCTTCTCCACTGAAACCTCTTGGGCCATCAGGCCTATACAGTTCAAATGACCCTCAGCCCCACTGTCTTCCATATTCCTACTAGGCTGGCCCATTAAGCCCCACTTAAAGCATTTCATGGCTTTCCAAATCCTAAGTCCCAAAATCCACATTCTTCCAAACAAAAGCATGGTCAGGCCTATCACAGCAATACCCCAATCCCTGGTACCAATTTCTGTCTTAGTTAGGTTTTTACTGCTGTAAACAGACACCATGACCAATGCAAGTTCTATAAAGACAACATTTAACTGGGGCTGGATTACAGGCTCAGTGGTTCAGTCCATTGTAATCAAGGCAGAAATGTGGCAGCATCCAGGCAGATATGGTACAGGAGGAGCTGAGAGTTCTACATCTTCATCTGAAGGCTGCTAGTAGAAGACTTACTTCCAGGCAACTAGGGTGAGGGTCTTAAGTTCACACCCACAGTGACACACCTACTCCAACAAGGCCACACCTTCTAATAGGGTCACTTCCTGGGCCAATCATATACAAACCATCACAATGTCCATTGATAAGAATAGGGTGTTGAAGTCTCCCACTGTTATTGTGTGATGTGCAGTGTGTGCTTTGAGCTTTACTAACATTTCTTTTATGAAGTGGATGTTCCTGCATTTGGAGCATAGATGTTCAGAATTGAGGTTTTTTGTAGACATTTTCCTTTGAGGAGTATGAAGTGTCCTTCCTTATCTTTTTTGATTACTTTTGATTGAAAGTCTATTTTATTCAATATTAGAAAGGCTACTCCAGCTTGTTTCTTGGGACCATTTGCTTGGAAAGTTGTTTTCCAGCTCTTTCCTCTGATGTAGTGTCTGTCTTTGATACTGGGGTGTGTTTTCTGTATGCACGAAAGTGCTGGGTCCTCTTTACATAACAAATCTGTTAGTCTATGTCCTCTTATTCAGGAATTGAATTCATTGATGTTAAGAGATATTAAGGAAAAGTGATTGATGTTTCCTGGTATTTTTGTTGTTAGTGGTAGAATTATGTGTGGCTCTCTTCTTTTGGATTTATTGAAAGAAGATTACTTTTTTACTTTTTCTAGGGTGTATTGGAGTTTTCCATCTATTATTCTTTGTAGGGCTGGGTTTGTGGATAGACATTTTGTAAATTTGGTTTTCTCATGGAATATCTTGGTTTCTCCATCTATGGTAATTGAAAGTTTTGCTGGATTTAGCAGCCTGGGTTGGCATTTTTGTTCTCTTAGGGTCTGTATGACATCTTTCCAGGATCTTCTAGCGTTCATAGTCTCTGGTGAGAAGTCTGGTATGATTCTGATAAGTCTGTCTTATATATTACTTGACAATTTTCCATTCCTACTTTTAATATTCTTTCTTTGTTCGCATTTAGTGTTTTGACTATTATGTGACATGAGGAATTTCTTTTCTGGTCCAGTCTATTTGGTGTTTCCTAGGTTTCTTGTATGTATTTGGATATCTCTTTATTTAGGTTAGGGATGTTTCCTTCCATAATTTTATTGAAAATATTTACTTTAAGTAGGGAATCTTCACTCTCTTCTATATCTGTTATCCTTAGGTTTGGTCTTCTTATTGTGCCCTGGATTTCCTTGGGAGTTTAGGATTAGGAGCTTTTTACATTTTGCATTTTGTTTGACTGTTTTGTCAATGTTTCTATGGTCTCTTCTATATCTGAGATTTTCTCTTCTATCTCTTGTATTCTATTGTTCATACTCGCATCTATGACCCCTGACCTCTTTCCTAGATTTTCTACCTCCAGAGTTGTCTCATTTTATGTTTTCTGTATTCTTTCAACTTCCATTTTTAGATCCTGGAAGGTTTTGTTCAATTCCTTCACCTGTTTGGTTGTATTTTCCTGTAATTCTTTAATGTTTTTTTTTTCTCCTTTAAGGCTTTTACCTATGTACCTTTGTTGTCCTGTATTTCTTGAAGGGAGTTATTTATGTCCTTCTTAAAGTTCTCTATCATCATCATGAGATGTGATTTTTAAATTAGAGTCTTGTTTTTCTGGTATGTTGGGGTATCCAGAGCTCGATGTGATGGGAGAACTGGGTTCTGAGTAGCCTTGGTTTCTGTTGCTTTTGTTCTTGCCCTTGCCTCTTGCCATCTGGTTATCTCTGGTGTTAGCTGTTCTTGCTGTCTCTGACTGTGGCTTGTCCCTCCTGTGTATCAGTACTCCTGGGGTACTAGTTCTCTCTGGGAGGAATTTGAGTATGGACAGCTGTGGCACAGGATCAGCTAAGGGGTGCAGACAGAAACTGGAAGCATCCTTTCCCCAGCTGTTCCTTGGTTCCTGTGTCCTGATGGATCTGGGTGGGTCCCTCTTGGGCCAGGAATGTGAGCAGAAGTGGTGGTCTTACCTGTGCTTACAGGTGTGTCAGCACTCTTGGGAGGCCAGTTTTCTCAAGGTGGTATTTGTGCATGGAAATCTGTAGTTCAGGATCAGCTCTGGGCACTTTGGCACAAAATCTGATCTGGGCACAGAAGGAAATGGAAAGGATCCTGTCCCAGGCTTCTCCTCAGTTCCTATGTCCTGAGGTCTCAGGGTGGATCACTCTGAGCAACAGTGGTGGTCTTACCTGTGCTCACAAGAATGTCAGCATTTCTAAGAGACCAGCTCTCTTCTGACAGTATTTGGGTATGGACAGCTGTAGCACAGGATCAGCTTGGGGCAAAGATGACTACCTAGAATTTTTAATATCATGACATGTTAGATTTTTCCCTTTGAAAAGTCACTGAATTGTGATGACCATTTTGGAGTTTCATTAATTCTGAGACTTTTCTTCTGGTGATATTTTTATGCAGAGAAGAATAAGCTGCTGGTCATATACTGGGAAGAACCCTAGGCTCTGGTGAGGATTACTTCACTGGAGGCAGCAATTTTCTCTAAGAATAAAATCAGAGAAGCTACCTGGATAATGAGAACCTTTAAAAGGCTCTTTCTGTTATCATAATGAGATCATAAGCAATTTATAGTTCCACAAATAATTGGTGGTCAATAAACAATAGTGTCAATTTAAGGCAATTTTTAAAAAATTATTTTTATTTTAAATTATTAATTTTGTGTATGTGTTTGAGGGTGGGTTTGTGCACTTGGGTGAAGTTCCCTCAGAGATCAGAATACAGTGTTGGATCTTTTGCAACTAGAGTTATAGGCAGTTGTGAGCTGCCCTGATATGGGTACTACTAACAGAATTTATGTCCGCTGCAAGAACAGCATGTGCTGAGTTATTTCTCCAACCCTAAGTAGGTGTTTTTTAACATAACTTTATTGGCTTGGAGTATCAGAGCCATTGTGATGGATATTTGTCTAAGCTTTTCTTGCTGAATATTATCTTGCCTTACACATCATAACAACCACCAAAATTATCTAATTGGTTGTACTTCTTTTGTTATAAACTTTTATCCGACCCTTTACAGAGCAATAATATAGGGGGCCAGGGATGCAAGACTTCTTCCTTTTCTTTCTTTTTTRTTTTTGTTTTTGTTTGTTTGTTTATTTTTTTGTTTTTTGAGACAGGGTTTCTCTGTGTAGCCCTGACTGTCCTGGAACTTACTCTGTAGACCTGGCTGGCCTCAAACTCAAAAATCTGCCTGCCACTGCCTCCCAAGTTCTGGGATCAATGGTATGTACCACCACTGCCTGGCTGAAGTTTTCAAATAATAAAAAAAGAAGTATAAATCTCTTTAAAGAGAAAAACCTACTTTTTAGTAGAAATTGAAAGTGCAAAAAGTGTGTCTCAAGAAGTCCTGTGTACCAACGGTTCAAAAAGTAACTCCCACAGAGGGATGGCAGGGATTCTGTGGTTTTCAGAGATGATAATCTTTGATTTAAAAAAGAATAATATGCTAAAAATCCTTAGCATCCTAGATGAATTCCTCCTGTCACCTCCTTTTAGTTGCTATCTCCAGTTCCTGGGCCTTCAAGTTTGCTGATTGAAGGCGACTGGTACCCCACATCTGACGCCTCCCTATGCTTGTGCCATTGTTCTTTACAACCTACAAGAGCAGATCAGACCCTGGCAAACTGTCTTGCACTTTCTGAGGTGTGCTGTCCTGCATGCTATGCTCTCTGCTGTAACATAGCTTCTTCCCCAGTCAATATTTTTCAGCATCCTGAGTACAAGAAATTGACCAAAATGACTCTCAGCACCTTCACACATGCTCCTTCTGTCCCTAAGACCTTGACTTCTCTCCACTGTGATCTCTTCTTTATGGTAAACAAAGCTTTCATGAGTAAAGATGGTCAGTACCTTGTGAAGAAAAGAGTCCTTCTGTAGGACAAACTGCAGCATAGCAGGGTCTACACACACTGAAGACCATAGTGCATCTGTGACAGGGGTTCTGAACCTGCTATAGCTAAACCTCAACACAGAGGGCATTGAATAGCATGTACACTTACAAAAAAAACCCAGTATAGCACAGCAGCCCCACCCATAAAGAGAGGTATTTGTGAATTATTATTATCTGTAATCAATATTTTTATTTCCCCACTCCAAACACCTTTCTATAAGATCCTGGGTATTGGTGTCACATGTGAAGAAAGCAGGTCTAATAGCTGAGGAGGCAGAAGCAAGGGGCTCTTGTGCTTATGTCTGGATTTGTTTACAGGTCCTCTGAGCTCAGACTTGAGGGTTTTGCAATCACATATTACAAGTCTTGAAAGAAGTCTTTATATGCAATTCAACCATTAAAGCCCTTGGCCTAGTCTACAGGCCTGGATATTTATTTTCATATCTGGACCCAAGGTTAGCTCATTTTCATAGATGTGGCTGTGAATTATTCTTCACATCCCTCTTCTGTGTAACTCATTATGCTGTAGCAAAGAGGCAGAGCCTGAACAAGCATTCACATGGAAACCAAAAGCAATTTCACACAGAGCACCTTCAAAAGGGCTCAAGG
The DNA here is from genome assembly GCA_002335545.1 of Apodemus speciosus. Classification (NCBI taxonomy): domain Eukaryota; kingdom Metazoa; phylum Chordata; class Mammalia; order Rodentia; family Muridae; genus Apodemus; species Apodemus speciosus. Next base: position 335,461 of record BDUI01000177.1, read on the forward strand.
CTCAAGTGTCTCTGCAAAGGCTTAGGTCAGGAGACTCTTTGGCAGGGTCTCCTGATGAGCTCACAAAGTTTTGGGAGTGGGAGTGGAAATGCACTGGTGTCAGCACCCAGAGCATTTCAGGGCCTTAGGGAGCAATCAGCCCAGAGAAAAGTTGGGAAGCTGGCCTCCTGGAGACCTTGCTCCAGACAGGCCTCTTCACTTGCCAAGATGAATGGTCATAGCCAGGCGCCTGCTGCCCATTCTGACTTGGCCACCTTCCTTCTCTTTCCTGCTTTACTTGACTTTAATCCAGCTGGACATTTTTACCAACATTTTTTTCATGTTCCCCATTTTAAAGTACATTTAAGTCAGCTGCTACACTAACACAGAGGGGGATTCTGTCACCTATCACACTTGGATTCCTAAGAAAACAGGAGGACCAGTCTCAGAATTCATGTAGCAACTCAGACATCTGGGCAAGGAGGTTAGGCTCAGGATAGGTGGTGCTTGTCTACTCTATGTCACAGAAATAGGACAGAAAAGATACATATGCTCTTATCTGTCTCTATTTAGGAAGGTAACAATGATGGCACTGTGCAATTCTGGTGGCAGAAGCACAACAGTAAGGACTGGGTATGCAGGACTCACACCAGTGTGGAAAGATACCATTATCATCCATGTGGGGAAGCACAAAAGTGTCTTCAACAAGGAAAAAGACAAAGAAGTAATTTCATTACTCACTGATGTTTTTAGTTACTATCTATATACACAGAAATCCAAATGTCACTAATCCTGTTGCCAACTGGATAATTCATTGTCCCACAGGTATCTCAGATACCCCACAGATTTTTCTGCTCCAGGATTGATAACATAACAAGCTAGAGTTTGAAGATTTGCTACAGCCCTGCTCTCTCCTCCACTTCTAACCCATTCCCAGATCCTGGTGAGTGGAATGTTCTTTAGCATGACCCTTTGACCAAGCCAGCTCAGTCAGTCAATGGGTTCTCCAGAGTAGGAGCAAAGATTAAAAAGAAAGAAGACAAATGCCTATCTGAGGTAAGAATTGTCCTAGGGGGCACTCCCTGCCACCATCTTTGCTGCTGCTTGGACTGGACAAGCAGACGCAGGTACCCGAGATATCCTGAGTTTAAGATCTTTGGGAACTCAGGCTGCCAGGCAGTGACCTGCGCACAGGGCTAAGCAGAGCAGTGATTCCTGTGGGCCAGCCAGGCATGGGTTCTGTGCCCTGCAGGGTGTCCTGCACTCGGAGGACACCCAACTGCCATCTCTGCTTCTGTTCTGTTGGGACAAGCGGCCCCAGGTACCTGAGATATCCGAGTTTAATATCTCTGAGGACTCAGGCCACCAGGCAGGGACCTGCTCACAGGATCTGGGTAGAAAGGTGGTTCATCTGTGTGTCAGCCAGGCCTGGGTCTTGTGCCCTGCCAGGTGGTCAGGACTTGGAGGGGCTCCCAGCCACCATCTTCGCTCCCTGACAGAGCAGACAAGCAGCATCAGGTCCACAGAGACAACTGAATATAACATTGCTTGGAGCAAGATACACCAGGGGTCCAACAGCAACCAAGAGGAGGGCAGCACATCAGCAATATGTCCCAGGGGAAACCCAGTCATCCAGTGGTGGGAAATAGCCTTACGGGCCCACAGGGGGTTCAAGCACCATCCAGTGACTACATGACAAACTAACGCCAAAGATAACCAGATGGCAAAAGGAAAACATAGGAACGTTACTAACAGAAATCAAGGCAATGTGGCAGCATCTGAACCCAATTCTCTGACAGCAGTAAGTGCTGGATACCCCAACACACCAGAAAAACAAGATTTAGATCTAAAAATCACTGGTCATGATGCTGTTAGAGGAACACAAGAAAGACATAAATAAATCTCTTAAAGAAATACAGGAGAAAATGGATCAAAAGTTAGAAGGCCTTACAAGGCAAACACAAAAATCATTTAAAGAAATTCAGGAGATTATGGATCAAAAGATAGAAGCCAATAAGGAGGAAATGCAAAAAATCACTTAAAGAAATACAGGAGAACCTGGGTCAACAGGAAGAAGTCATAAAAGAGGAAATACAAAAATCTCTTAAAGAATTACATGAAAACACAAACAAGCAAGAGAAAGATCTGAGCAAAACCATCCAGGATCTAAAAACAGAAGTAGAAACAACTAAGAAATCACAAAGGGAGACAACTGTGGAGATAGAAAACCTTGGGAGGAAATCAGGGGCCATAGATGCAAATATGACCAATAGAATACAGGAGATAGAATAAAGAATTGCAGATGCCTAAGATACAGTAGAAACCGTGGACTCAACAGTCAAAGAAAATGCAAAATGCAAAAGTTTGTAACCCAAAACATCCAGGAAATCCAGGACACAATGAGAAGACCAAACCTAAGGATTATAGGTATAGCTGAGAGTGAAGATTTACAACTTAAAGGGCCAGCAAATATCTTCAACAAAATTATGGAAGAAAACTTCCCTAACCTAAACAGAGAGATGCCCAGGAATATACAAGAAGCCTACAGAACTCCAAACAGACTGGAGCAGAACAGAAATACCTCCTGTCACATAATAATCAAAACCACAAATGTACTAAACAAAGAAACAATATTAAAGGCAGTGAGAGAAAAAGGCCAAGTAACATATAAAGGAAGACCAATCAGAATTAGAACTTCACACTAGAGACCATGAAAGCTAGAAGATCCTGGGTAGATCTCATAGAGACTCTAAGAGAACACAAATTTCAGCCAAAACTACTATACCCAGCAAAACTCTCAATCACCATAAATAGAGAAACCACCTTATTCCATGACAAAACTAAATTTGCATGATATCTTTCCACAAACCCAGCACTACAAAGGATAATAGGGGAAATCTCCAATACAAGGAGGGAAACTATACCCTGAAAGAAGCAAGATAGAAACCTTCTCTAATCAAACCCAAAAGAAGATAACCACTCAAATATAAAAAATAACTTCAAAAATGACAGGAAGTAATAATTACTATTCCTTAATATCTCTTAGCATCAATGGACTCAATTCACCAATAAAAAGAAATAGACTAACAGACTGGATACGGAAACAGGACCCTACATTTTGCTGCATACAGGAAACACATCTCAGTGTCAAGACAAACACTACCTTAGAGTAAAAGGCTCAAAGACAATTTTACAAGCAAATGGTCTCAGGAAACAAGCCAGAGTAGCCATTCTAATATCAGATAAAATTGACTTTCAAAAGACTGGATCTAGTTTTGTAGGAGAGTATCAGAACAGAGAAATGGTGGGGGAGGGTGATTGGGGAATGGGCAGAGGGAAGAGGACTTATGGGACATATGGTGAGGGGGGAACTGGGAAAGGGGAAAGCCTTTGGAATGTAAACAAAGAATATAGAAAATTAAAAAAAGAGTAATAAAAAAAATTGACTTTCAACCTAAAGTCATCAAAAGAGACGCAGAAGGACACTTCTTGCTGGTCAAAGGAAAAATCCACCAAGAAGAACTCTCAATTCTGAACATCTATGCTCCAAGTGCAAGGACACTCTCATTTATAAAAGAAACTTTACTAAAGCTCAAAGCACACATTGTACCTAACACAATAATTGTGGGTGACTTCAACTTTCCACTCTCCTCAATGGACCTATCAGGAAAACAGAAACTAAACAGGGACACAGT
>BDUI01000177.1:377243-419637 GCA_002335545.1 Apodemus speciosus
TGATGTTGAACATTTCTTAAGGTGCTTCTCAGCCATCCGAATTTCTTCAGGGGAAAATTCTTTGTTTAGCTCTGTGCCCCATTTTTAATAGGGTTATTTGGTTCTCTGAGGTTTAACTTCTTGAGTTCTTTGTATATATTGGATATTAGCCCTCTGTCCGCTGTGGGGTTGGTGAAGATCTTTTCCCAATTTGTTGGTTGATGTTTTGTCCTTCTGACAGTGTCCTTTGCCTTACAGAAATCATTTTTCAATACATGGTAGATCAGAACTGTGAGGTAGTTTGCACACATACAGCCCCTACCCCAAATACACAGAAACTTGAATGCTTAGGGAAAAGCAGATGAGTCAGAGCCTTCTGCTGGAACTTACTGACACCTGGGGTAGGCAGGAACTAGGGGAGCAAACATATCAACATAGCATCACCCAAATCCATGTGCTGCTGGAACAAAGCAGAAACTAGGCAGCAGGAAAGAGTCAATGGAAAAACTGCCCATTTCTGTTCAGTGAGAGAAAGCTGTACTCTACTCCTGCATAGAACTCTCCAGACCTTTATTTCCAATTATGTGCCCTTTATTCTACAGTCAGTGCTTTGGAAAAGTGTAGGCATTATATGATGCCAGTCCCATTTTTACCAGCTGACATTGGATAAGCTGACCTAAGCTTTTTTAGTTGAGATGAGTTTCCCATCAGTAAAATGGACATATTTTCACCACAGTGTTATGGTAGGATGGTTTGTGCTTGGTCTCTGACCCTAGCAGCAAATGTGAGGTTGCCTTTCCAGATGCTGACAAAGGAGGGTCACAGGGAACCCACAGCCTACTCACTGCATCCTTTTGTTTGCTCTCCAGGGTTTGCTAATTTAGGCAAGGAAAAGGAGATAAAAAGCCCAAACCCATCTACCTGTTCTCTTGAACACTTGTTCTCAAAACCCCTTGTGATCCTAAGCAAATGGATGTAAGACCTGGCCATAGGGTCAGCAGCAAAGGTCCAGCAGCTAGAGAGTTGGTGTGCAGATACCACAGATAAAGCCAACTTTGATAGATCTCTTCCCATGAGTAGACAGACAGATGAGCCAATGACAAAGGAAACATCATCAGATGTGTTAGGCAGCAGCTCCTTTCTACCCAGGCAGTGCTTTCAGATACCTTGACCTACCTTTGGCCATTAGAGAAAGAGCGTTCTTTCTGAGTCACACACCCAGGAAGCCATTCCTCATCTTTAGAGGCATACTGGAAGTTAAAATGATGGGGCAGAGTTATGTTTCTAATTGTTCTGAGAGCATTTAGTTTTTCAGACTCTGGGGCTATTGAATGAGAGAATACAGTGACAAAGATTTGGATAATGACAACTAGCAATCAGGTAGACCCTGCTTGGTGATTCTCTGCAGATGTACCTTCCAGGTTCCCAGAAAGAAGAGTAGAGCTCAGAAATGATGTTCTCAACACTGGCCTTGATTCTCTTTCCTTAAAAGTAGTTGATGAAGTGTCTGACTCCATGTATACAATTGGGAGGCACTCATTAAATGTTTTTAGATTAACCAAACCTTCTTAGTATCAGAACTTTGATCACCTTCCCTTCAATAACACAAGACCCTCCACACTCAATATGTTCCCAGTGTCTTCTTAGAAGGCCCAGGATTCAGGTCCAGCCTCATGCAAGATCACAGTTGCACATTCAAGTCATACTTTTTCCTACTAAGTGGATATTACTGAAGCTCTGAGTTGTATTTCTACTCCATCTAGCTAGTAAATGTATTTGGACTTTAAAGAAATTTTCTCTAGCTTTATTGTACTTCTGTCTTGAAACCATTTTTCTTCTTCTTCCCCTCTCTGTCTTCATTTTCTTTAAGAACCTTCTCTCCTGGGAGGATATGACAAGGTTCCACCTCTGGCCAGGCTCCCACAAGGACTTGGAAAGGGGCCTTCACAGAAGGTACTTGTCCCTCAGTGGCTTTCAGCACATACCCAGGAATGTCTGCCAAGCTCTTCTGGTTCATCTCTATTTTGTACATTAAGAAAAGTCCAGCCATACATTTTGCCCATCCAGGATTTCAATATGGGAAAGTGAACATCCATTTGCACCACAGCAGAGGAAGAGGTTAGGATTTTTCCAGGAGACAGCAGAATCGAAAGGACTCAATGCTAAGTGTCCCTCCGAACATCCTCTGATTTCCCAAGGCTGGAGGAAGGAATTATTCTGAAGATATTAATAGAATGCAGATGTTAGAGAATGTGGCTTTAAATTCTGCTGAACAAATGACCCTGTTGGGAGGTCGTTTCCAGTCTCCAGGGACATTCCACAGAGGGCCCAGCTGATTGTCTCATATTGAAACAACATGTCCAAGGCACATTCCAGCCTAAAGCAAGCGGAACAGGGCTACTCTGACCAAGTATAAATCATGAGGCAAAGGGCAACTACATCCCTCAGTGCTGCCCTCCTCCTTCCTGATTCCCTCCACCTCCTCCGCCTATCCCCAAGGAAAACAGAGGTTGAGTAAGAGGTTGCCAAGCCAGGCTGCTGAGGCGCCAGCTGGCTGGCAGCATACATGCTGCAGCTTGGGAAGCTTGCATCTAGCTTTCCATGCTGTGGCCTGATGGTTTTGCTTCAGACTTTGTTTCTGATCTTCAGTCAAGTCCCAAAACACTAGGCTTCTCTAGAGAATTCAGTCTGACCTTATAAGAGTTAACACCAGAGCCCCCTGGGCAGGGGGAAGATAAGAGAAATTCTGATGGGAGGTGGATGCCAGAGGGACAGGGTGGAGGATTTCTTTAGAAAGTGAATGTGTTACTTGTGAAAATATTAGCCATCCAATAAAAAGAATGAAGTGTCTTTCAAGAAACAGTTTGCCAAAATGGAAAGAATGTCTTCTTTCAAAGACAGCCAGACCTGGCAATGTTTGGTGAGCTGTGTGTTCAGAACAGGACACAAATTAGGTGGTCTGGGGTAGAAGGCATTCCCCAGCAGCCTTTGGCTGGCCACTGTACTGGTTGAACTTGGCCTTTATAAGTTTGTTTTGTTATGAAAATGTGGGTGAGCCCACCATATCCTTTACTGGGAAGTCTAACATCAGGCCCTGCCCACAAACCCACCCTCACTAGGCAAACTCAGAAAGTGTGGTCTAGATTTTCAAGGCCACTAGGGATGCTGCTGGTGACCTGAGAGGACATCAGGTAGAATAGGGAGGGACATCTGTTCTTACGACTCAGAGGAATTATTGGTAATAGGGATAGAACATCAGCAGAAGCTGAGTGTCAGTCAACATGGAGACATGAAGCTCCCTGCATGGCCCCTGTCCCTGCAGGTCCAGCCCGGCAACCAGATCCAGGAGCAAATGCCCCAGTAACACTTGATAGTGTCTTGCTAGTGTCAAGACAGAGCTACTATGTAAACCAGATGTCTTTCAAAATGCAGGGCCAAGTGTGGACTCTGGTGCAGGAGACAGCGCGAGGATGTCAGCCAGACAGGGCATGTCCTTAACTCAAACCTCCCATGTCTTCAGCCTGCCAACGAACTCTGTGCCCTTGTGTGTGATGTACACAGAGTTTGTTGCGAGAAGTCTTGCCCCTATGGAGAACTGGGCAGAGGATTTCCCAGAGGTCTGCAGGCAGCCCATCTTGCTTGGAAAATAATTTGGAGTTGAAGCAACATTTGAAAGGTTTTCACCCATACATGGGTAGGTGAGTAAACATGTGAGGGAGACAGGCTAGCCTGAGGGGCTGAGCTTTGAAAGGATTTCTGAATTGGAAAGAAATAATCAAATTACCTTTTCCTACCTCAGAATTTATCAGAAAGCAAAATTACCATCCTAATATGCCAAGTGTTTGACTTTATTAGTGAAGAGAGGATTCGTGCTTGTTCTCATATAAGTCTAGCTTTGAGGCACCAAGTTGGTAACTTTGCAGGTTCCTGCTGTCGACTGGGGAAACAGGAAGCAGAGGGAGTTGTGGGTGCCAAGAGAGAAACAGAGTCACACTTGAGGACCAAAAATAAGTTGGAGTGAGAAAGTTGAGTAAGGAAGGACTGCTTATGAGTTACCCAGGTGGTAGCAGTGGAAATATTAGTTTAGACAAAGGTCAGCTTGTAGAAGCCAGCAGCCCAAACTTTGAAACCTGACTGATGCTATACTGCTGTTTCTGTGCTTTTATTATAGAAACATGTGGGCAGCATAACACTGCATCCTTGTGTTTTTGGGCACAGAGCCCAGCAGAACCAAGCACACTTACAGTGTGCCAGTGTCACCACATGTGTCACTGAAACTCTGTCTCCATTAAACAGAGGATCTTCTTTCCCCCATCCATGAAACACTGCTAGCCATGTCTCTATCTCTATGAATCTGAGAACTCTAAGTACCTTATCTACATTTAGTTACATAGTACTTGTCTTTCATGCTCATCTTCTTTCATTTAATAAAACAGTTTTAGTGTTTATTCATTCTGACTCTGGATGAGAATTTACCTCTTATTAAGGCTGACTATTATTCTATGCATATGAATCCCACATACTGCTCATCCATACCTGTTGGCTATTATGGCAAATACTGCCATGCATATGACAGATGTCCCTTCAAGAACCTTCTTTTGAACATATCTTAGTTTGTTTTCTATTGCTGTGATAAACATTATGACCAAAACCAATGGTTTGCAACCTTTCTAATTCTATGAGCCTTTAATATCCTTCCTCATGTTGTGACCCCCACCCATAAAATTGTTTTGTTGCTATTTCATAACTGTAATTTTGCTACCATTATTTATCATAATGTAAATATGTGAAATGCAGGATATCTGATATGTGGAGCCCCATGGAAGTCATGAGTGTTGAATATAAGCAGTAAAAACTGACAAAACCACACTGTGCAACAGGTCTCACATGGGGAGGTTTGTTAAAAGGGGTGTTAGTAGGGGGCACAGAGACTGCCTCTGGATGGAAGAAAGAAGGGGAGGTGAGAGGAGAAGCCTTTTATCAGGGATGTGGCACATGCACAAAAGGATATGAAACACAAGGTGACAATGGGCATGTGTCACCTCTGGGCAGCTAATGATGATGTGTCCTATTGTCATGAGATCCATTGGGTTGGCCATGGAGGTGCCTGGTTGTCAAAAGTGACACAGAGATTGAGAAACACTAAAAGCAACTTTGGGAGGAAAGGGTTTGTTTGGCTTACTGTTACAGACAATTGTGAAGGGAAGTCAGGGCAGGAGGTCAAGGGAGGGGCTAGGAAGCAGGAACTGAAGCAGAGACAGTGAGGGAGGGTTGCTTACCAGCTTCTCCTCATGACTTTCTCAATATGCTCCCTTATATAACCTAGGATCACCTGCCCAGAGCTGGTACCATCCATTGTTGGCTAGGCCCTCCCACATCAATCACTAAATCAAAAAACTGCCCCACAAACTTGCCTACAGATCAATCTGTTGTAGGCATTTTCTCAGTGAAGGTTTCTTCTTCTCAGGTGAATCTAGCTACTATCAGGTTGACAAAACACTAACTGGAATGACCTACAAATGAAGTAGCTACACCATGATTATCCTATTCTTATGTTTTTAAAGGAACAGCCAAACTGTTTTCACATAGGCTGTATCATTTGACCAAATGCCTTTGTAGTGGCTATTCCTAGTTGTCAACTTGACTGTATCTGGGATGAACTACAGTCCAGAATTGGAAGGCTCACCTGTGATCCTAATCTGGAGGCAGAGATACAAGTTTCTGACCTGGATCTTGACTTAGAGATCTTGAGGCATAGTGGCCATGAATCCCAGATGATTAAAACAGGGAGATCTCTGAGTTCAAGGTCATCTGGGACAAAGCAAGTCCCAGATCCAGGAGTAGTGACACACATCTTTAATCTGGACCACACCTTCTGCTAGAGACCTAGATAAGGACATAGGAAGAAGGAAGATTCTCTTTCTTTTCTTTGCCTGCTTGCCTTGTGGGACTGAGAAAGTGCTAGATCCTTGGACTTCCATTCACAGCTGCTGCTGACCATTGTTGGGGAGTTGGACTACAGATTGTAAGTCACCAACAAATTCCCCCACTCTATAGAGACTACCCATAAGTTCTGTGACTCTAGAGAACCCTGACTAATACACCCTTCATATTTCCACTAGCATTTCTCATAAAGACTAGTCTTTTGAGAAGAAAAGCATTAAAGCCTTGAAGTAATCCTTACAATGGACCGAGATAACTATATTCTCAATTCTTGTGAGTTAATCATATACACTAATTCTGAACAAATCATTAATAGTCAATGCAAAGCCTTCTTTGCTATAATTTTAAAACTGTTAAATCCTATATCGCCTTCCCATACCCATTCTCTTCAAAGGTGATTGTCTTCAAAATTCAGCTCTCTATATTTAAATAAGTTCTTGCAAGTAGGTTTTAAAGTTTCAGAAACATTGTGTCATTAATTGTGTAATTTACCTCATCCAAGTTTCTATTTTAACCTACCATACCTGTATGTTTATATGCATGGATTCCTCCAAACATGGATTAAAAATACTGTGAAATAATGTATATATAATGAACAAACATAGTTTTTCTTTCTGTTTTTTATTTTCAAAATAATTTAGCATAATAATTAATTACATGGAATTTATTGGACATTTAATATTCCCATTTTTTTTTTTTTTTTGGTTTTTCAAGACAGGGTTTCTCTGTGTAGTTCTGGCTGTCCTGGAACTCACTCTGTAAACCAGGCTGGCCTCAAACTCAGAAATCTGCCTGCCTCTGCCTCCCAAGTGCTGGGATTAAAGGCATGTGCCACTGCCGCCTATTAATATCACCATTTATATATATTTTTCATATTGCTTTGCCTCAGACACCAAAACTAGTGTAGAGAGTCTTCAAAGTACACAGAAGCATACATACAGTTTACATGCAAATATTATAGAATTTAATTCAAGAAACATGAGGACAGCAGGTCAGTGGTGGTACACACCTTTGATCCCAGCACTTGGGAGGCAGAGTCAGGTGGATTTCTGAGTTCAAGGCCAACCTGGTCTACAGAGTGAGTTCCAGGACAGCCAGGGCTATACAGAGAAACCCTCTCTCAAAAAACCAAAAGCCAAAACAAAAAAGAAAAAAGAAAAAAAAGAAACATGAGGACACATTGCTTACAGTAGATCTTGGAAATGATCTTCCTCAAAATATGCATGAGTGTTTGCAACCCAGTCAAGTATTATGGTCTGAACTGTTTCCTGATCTGCCATATAAGGCACCTTGACTGTGTATTCCCACTGCTGTTCACTCTGCTGTGCTTTCTCCACCATGAAGACTGTGTTATATAAACTGTAAGCCAAAAAAAGGTAACCAATATAGCCACCTTTGTGCCCTCATTAACCCTAAGGAGCTACCTAAGGATTTCCACAGAGCACATAGATCCCCAAAACAGTCTTGTATATGGCATGGCTGAAGAGACCAGGTCTTGTTCAGCATTGTTGTCCTGTTTACATGTACTCCAGCCATGGCCAAAGCATCTAATTACAGAATTCAGATTTCGTCCTCTCAGTTCTTTAAGCAAGGCATCTCATGGGTCCTGGGGAAAGGAGGAAGCTTCATATTTTATATAACACTCAAGCGAAGCCTCTCTCAATTGTTAATGGTTCTGCTTCAGTAAGAAAAGCCTGTATGGAGGAATAAAGCCCTTGCCTCACTATCCACCATTTGCCATCCAAACCATTTGCCCTTCTGGACCATCTCCTGCCCTTGCTGTCATACTTAGTCTTGTGTGAAATATATTGACTGCATTCACCAAGCACTGCTAAAGGTAATCAGTATCTTCCAACTACTTCTCATACCTCTCTAGCCTTCACCTAGACTATAGCAGTATACTCTCTGCACTCCTCCATCATTATCAATCCTTAATCCAAAGTGTTCCAAGCAGGGTGATCTCAAATCTTACCTCTATGGGGGATTAGTTCTAATGCTTTGAATTAATCCAACCCCCTAAATCAGGAATCTGTGTGTCCAGGTCCTTGTCTTCAATTGATTTTTGATTGATCAATAAAGAGCCAATGGCCAATGGCTGGGAAGAGAGAGGGAGAGTTGGAACTTTTAGATTTGCACAGGGTAGGAACTGGAAGGGAGGAAGACAGAGGAATTAACATAATTCAGAGGGAGACAATTAGATTTAGAGCTGCAGAAGGAAAAATCATCCAAAATGTAGGTGAGAGGTAATGTGGCCCCTGGAAGGGCTCCCCAGAAGCATTTGGGGCAGCAAAGACTAGAGGACCACCTAGAAGGTGACAGAGCAACAAAGATAAAATAAAGAATTAGAGGGCATTAAGCCTGGAGTACCAGAGGGAAATGTTTGCTGGCCGCTGGGAGCTTAAGAATTTCCCTGCCTTTGAGCTAGTAAAGACATATTAAAAGTAACTGGTGTGTGCGTGCGTGTGTGTGTGTGTGTGTGTGTGTGTGTGTGTGTGTGTGTGTCTTTCATTCAAAAATCCAGATAGCTCTTGGGCAGGTGCATGTGTGTGACCAGTCAGGAGCACAGATCCGGTTAACAAACTACCAATACACACCTGTGCATGTGCTCCCTGCATAGATTTATCACTCACTGCTTTTCTTAAAGAGAAAAATTTCTGTACCTCCCCCAAATAACACAAGGACATTGGCCTTGACCACCAACTTCATCTCAGACAGTGCTCCTATTTCTTTCAATCTGCCTACAATGCCCCTTCCTCTCCTTTTACCTACCTTTGTGTTATCTGCAACCTAAGATAGGAAATCCTCCTCCATGTGCTCTCATTGTATTGTCAAGCCCTGACAGCACTCATTTCAGTGTTATATTTATTGTTTTGATCAATAATGACAAGCTAGGGGTACAAGTGCATGCTGGCATCTGTTTTTTGTGGATGAAGTTTTATTGAAACACAGTCATGTTCTTGTGCTTACACAGTAATACGACTGCTTCTTTATGGTAACAGCAGAGCTGAATGGCCACAACAGAGAAACAAAGGTCAATCAGAACTTTGGAAGTCTATTGTTTAAACTTATATATAATACTAATGAACAGATATATTGTCTTAATTGGCTTTCACCATTATTCCCCCCATGCACATTGGCTGGCACCATGGAGAAATTCCATCAAATTGGTTAAATAAATGGTCATATCTGCCATGTTTTCGGGCCCTTCATTCAATCAAGAGGTAAGACAATGTCTTCTGAGCCTCTTACCCTGATTTTTGGTGATTTCTATCCAAAGCCTAGGCAAGAATGTTCTAGGTTCTTGGCATTTGTATCTTTCTCTGGGTTAGACATACAAATAGATAGAAACAGACAGATTTCTTATGTGATTCCTTATGCACAGATGATGTGACAACCAATTTTAAGTGGAAAACATTGGAATATGTCTTACTGAATGTGTAGCCTAATTTGTCATTTCCTCATAAATAATACAGTCTAGCAACTATTTATATGCACTTATAGTGTGCTAGGTATTATTAGTAGTTTAGAGATGGTTTATAATAGCAGAAGGATGTGTAGGCTGTGTATAAATACTATGCTATTTTGTACAAAGAACTTGAATGATTTAGGAATGTATAGTCGATTCTAGAACAAATTCCCTGTTGAACTCTAGAGATAGTTGTTGTCTGCACGGAAAAGGCTTATTACTCAGAGTAAAGTGGAATTGTGCAGAACCAGCCCTTGCTCCACATCTCACTTGTTACTTAGTCTTCTAGGGTATCAGGATTTCATTTTCATTTTATATAGAGAGGTATGCTCAGCAGGGAAGATCATTCAGAGATGTTGAATCACATCTTCTGGATTCCAGTTCTCCTTTTAACATCTGAGTACTTTCAAAACATCTCAAACTATTTCTGAGAGCAAAGCCTTCTGTGTCCACTATGATAGGTATTTCTTCATAACCCTAGGAGAGAAGACCTGTTTTATATTTCTAAAGTGTAGTTGATCTCCACATGTCTTTTTCTCATGAAATATCTATAATGATTGTGCAGGGACTGATGTTCCATGAAACATATCTGAGAAATATATTAGTTTTAAAATCACCTATCTGCTGCTTGTCTTAAAGGCAGGGCAGCACAATTCTGATTCTCTGCCATACAAGCCTCATTGTATAGAAGTCACTATGTTCATCACTGTGGCCTTTGAGGGAGATTATACATAAGGGAACTAGGTTAAGAGGTACTTCTTTTCTTCTTTGAAAATTCTTTCTTTTCCTAAATTACTTCCATCTACCATCCCTTCATTCTATCAACATAAACGATTTAGTTCAAAGGAAAAATTATCTAAGCAAATAATTTGCACAATAGGAATGGCAGAGTTAATCCTCTTAGATGATGTTTGAAAGAATCTCTTACCTGCTTATGGGAAAATAAGATATCTGAATGCACCTTGTTTCCCTTCAGCTTGCCCCAGAAACCCTTTATCCATCCTCAACACCACTCAATATGGACCAGTCTGTGATGCTCCCAACTATCTCTGTACTCTGTTTTTCTAGTTTTGTAACTGGAGTCATTACTTACATAAGTAAAAAACTGGTATTTCTTGAGATTCTACTATGTACTGAACACATGTGAAACCTAAATCAAGGACCTCTCCATCTAAGGAGATAGACATGAACTTGATCATTTGGACTACAATGTACCATCATCACTAATTATGAGTTTTTCAAAAATTGAGAGAAGTCTCACTGAGAATATCTGATCACTGGGTCCTCTCATGGGAGGAATGATCAGTATGAATATCACAGGGTCCTAAGAACTACCAAAGGAGTAGGGCTGGAAGTAGGGTGTGGGGCAGAGGGGGAGTTTTGTAAGCATCTAGTAGGCAAGCCCAGACAGTCCAAATTTGTCTCATGACAGATTTTTAACTAAAGGAACACAAGTAACTCTGTATTGAGGGAAATTATAAGCAAGATACCCTGGTCTTGGAAAAGGCAGTGGAACTATATTTCTCTTAACTAACTTTCTTGGGTTCCATAGTAGGTATCCCTGAGACTGATACAGTCCACCAAAGGTCAGGGGACCTGTGCTCAGAGAAGGAGTTGCTGCTTTAGGACAAAGTACTCCAGACGGTCCTTAGGAAGTTCTGTGCCTTTCCCACCTGTTAAAAGGTGGGACCTCGGAACAAAAACCATGCTTTATGTCCCTCCCATTTGGTGTTGGCTCCCCTAATAGTGGCAAGGCCTTCTAGGGATGGCAACAGTGTAAGAGCAGGAGGATGCCTGTACTGATTGCCAATGTTTTGCTGTGTGTTCAGTGACAGCAGCCTACAGGATATTGGACAATATCTGGAAGGAAGAGGAGTGAATCCTTAATCCTGGATGGGGCCTGGCACTGCCCCTGGTTTGTGGACGGATTGCCAGATGTGAGGGGGAAAAAGAAGAAGAAATTCTCGGAAGCTGACATGACATAACTGAAAACAAAAGATTCTAAAATAAATGAAGAAAAACTTATTTTGTTTGGGAAGGGAAAATGAACAATAAACAACTATGGTTAGGTCTAGGGGATACCGTAGCTGCCTCTGGAAGCAAAAGTGACAGAGAAGAAAGCATTTTGTAGGTACATTAAAACAAAAGCTGTTTCTAGAAAAATTATCTGATACTCAGGATGGCTCCTTTCTACACAGTAGAGGGTGAGGTCTGCATGAATCAACGAAGATCCATCACTATGCAAAGTACCCAAGGGAAGGCTGGTTCAGTATCTTTGTGCAGATCCTGTGAAAAGTGAAAGTGTTTCTCATCTGGGACTGTGGACTATTTTCCCAAAGTGAATCCCCAACCAAGTCAGTGCAGCTACTTGGCTTTGTATTTGATAGAACTAGCTCTGGGGGTAACAGCCCAAGCTTCAGATGAATGTAGCTATTTTCCCAGATATAAGCAAAGGGCCACTTAGAGGCTACAGAATCAGAATGACTGAAACAAAGCAAAATGATGTTGGGCTGTAGAGTTTCTATATGCTTTGGAGTCACGTTTATACACAACTACCTTTTCTAGCATGATTTCATAAATATTTTCTTTCTCTTTTCCCCCACCCTCCATTTTATTTATTTTTTTAAAAATTAAGTGTGCTGGGGAATGTCCATTATATAACTCAAACTGTTCTTGAACTTATGACCCTCCCACCTAACCCTTCTGAGTACCTACATTTATAGGCAAGTGCCAGCTTWTATGAATTATTACACCAAGGGCTTGGGAACATCTCTGGAAAGAGCAGCCTCTTTCTCCAGCATGTCCTTCCCATTTGGTCTTCCATAGCCTCTGTTTAAGGCCTTTTCCAGCTAGGTCCTCACTTCATGAGGAGATCTTTAAAGCTGGACACTTCATTGATTGCATCCTAGGTAGATTTTTGTTCCTAGATGCAAAGTCGTTTGTACTGGCTTCCCATCACTGTGAACTGAACATAGGCTAATAAATAAGGAAATTAAGTTTGATTTATAGTTTCAAAGGTTTCATTTAAAATTAGGTGGCTAATGTGCCTTGACAAAGGGTCATTTTTAAAGTTATTATAGTGGGAGGATATCTGATAAGTTAACCTGTCACTAACCACCCACATGTACTTTGTGTGTGTGTGTGTGTGCGCGCGTACGCGTGTGCGCGCGCATGTGTGCTTTATAAAAATGTGCTTCTGTTGCATGAACATGAGGTACATCATAGCAGGAGGGTGGGTCACATTGCAAAATAAGAATCACTGAGAGAAAGATAATTGGCTATAGTTTCAGAGCTTCTTCAGTGGGCACATTCCCCATGACCTGAAACCTTCTACCAGAGTCCACTTCTACAAAGTCCACAACACTTCTTAACACTACTCTCCTGGGAAGGAAACCCTGGTGGCCAAGTCTTAGGGTAACACTTGTGTAAATCAGAGTGGCATCTCATGCCACAGAGGGAATCAACCAAGCTGATTCATACCTAGAATCCAGGAAAGAGTATTTTAGAGGCTATGTTTTCTCATGCTCAAGAAATTTTAAAGATAAATGTAGATGCTTATTCTAAGAAAAGACACAGGTGCCTTGACAAAGAGTCATTTTTAAAGTCATTATAGTGGGAGAATATCTGATAAGTTAACCTGTCACTAACCACCCACATGCACTGTGTGTGTGTGTGTGTGTGTGTGTGTGTGTGTGTGTGTGTGTGTTATGAAAATGTGCTTCCCTTGCATGAACACAAGGAGGCCAGAGTTCAACTTTGGGTATCTTCCTGTATTGTTCCCCCCTTTCACCTTTTCTTTTTGTTTGTTTTTTGTTTTGAGGTGGTTATCTTGTTTGTTTGTTTGTTTGTTTGTTTGTAAATAGGGCATGAACACTCTGATGTTGCAGTAGTCTTTGGGTGAAGAGTCTCTAAAATAAATGTTGCTGCTGGTTTCATAACATGAACATGCCAGAATCACGGACTTTGAACCCTTTGTGGGTACATTATAAGGTCTCTGAATTATATTTTTATAGGAGTTCAGATTGTTTTTTAAAATCTGGGATCTAGGGTGATGTCTTAGTGCATAATGTGCTTGCTATGCAAGTACAAAAACCAGATCCTCAATACCTACATAGAAGCTGGGTGTGTTGACATGCATGTGCAACCCCAGAACTATTTATGTGCCAGTGTGTTAGGCAGAAACAGATCCCAGGGCCTCATGGATCAGTCAATTTAGTCAAAATGGTGAGCTCCAGATTCACAGAAACATTTCATTAAAAACAACAACAACAACAACAACAACAACAACACCCCCCAAAAAAAACAAAAAACCCACCACAACCAACAACTGTAGCAGTCCAATAACCATGGATGAACTGGGTATCTGAAAGGGAGGCTGGAAATAAAAAAGGATGGAGTGGGTATGGTGGTGAGAGAAGGATGAAGCCAAGACAAAGTTTTCTGATTAAGGCTCAAGGTTTAATATTTAGCACTGTATTTATATAGTGAAAGCCCACAGACCCATCCTTTGTTTCAGCTGGATTATGTTGCAAAGCAAGTTCAGCAGGCAGTCTGCTCCAGTAGAAAACTGCAGGTGCAGCAAGGCTGAAGACTCACTGTGGCAACCACTTAAGGTTTATTTAGCCTGCTTAAGGCTGGAGGAAGGACACAAACAACAGCAACAACAACAACAACAACACTACTAAAATACTATACCCCAATTCTAGACTCAGGCCAAAATTTTCTGACTCCAGCTGCTATATACCTAACCCCAAAATGCCCACCACATCTGCAGAATACAATCAGCATATGTCTTCTTCACTAAGCTGGGCTCTATTCCCAGATTCATAAACCAAAATAAACCTTTTCGCTTTTAAGCTGTTTCTGTCAGGTATTTTGTCACAGCTTTGAGAAATGTAGCTAACATTTTAGAAGTGGAATCTTGGCACAGTTTTTATTTAACCATTCAAAGAACCTTGACATTGTTTACAACAGAGGCTGAACCAAGCTTCTACATCTATGTTAATACTTTCTTTATTCAGTATTTAAAATATACATTTTAAATTAGTATACAAATTAATAGGCTTTATGACAGAGAACATGTGACATTTGCCTTTTTTAGTCTGGGTTACCTCACTCAGTATTTCCATCCATTGACCTACAAATTTCATGATTCAATTTTTCTTTAAAACTAAATAGAATCTTGTTGTATATATGTATGTATATAGATATAGATATTGATATAGACATTGATATAGATATAGATACATATATATATCACATTTATCTATTCATGTTAAAAGATATCTAATTAGCTTCCATTTCCTAGCTACTGTGAATAGAGTGGCAATAACAGCAAGAAAATATTTGTAAGTAAGATGTTGAATTCTTTGGGCACATGCCAAAGCATGAGATAGCCAGTTCAGAAAGTGTAGTAGTATAGGTTTAATAAATCTCAATGGGGGGGGGGCATTCCTTGCTAACCCCCAATGTTCTGGGTTCCTGAATGAAATACACAACCTTTATATTTTGATATGCCTTAATCAGCTCAATGGCTGGGTCACATCCTAACCTCTATGTGGCTAATGTACTTCCCCCTGATAATCCTGAGTTATTGCTTGCTAACTCCTATATTCCATCATGCCTTCCCTAGATCAATTGGGCAGCCCTCTTGCTCTCCCCTGGCTACTACATGGTGGTTATGCTTTCTGTCCTGAACCTTCTCAGGTGTGGAATCTCCTCTCCTCCACCTCTCCTAGCATGGCAGATCTCCTATTCTTTCCTTGTCCCAAGCCCACCTCTATCTGCCCTTCCCAGCCATTGGCTGCTGGCACATTTATTTACTGATAAGAACTGGGTCAGGTTCCCAGAAACTAAGTGTGTGTGTGTGTGTGTGTGTGTGTGTGTGTGTGTGTGTGTGTAGATGTTTTCGTGCAAACCATTTTGGAGACACAAATTAACATAAGAATACTGATGGGTTTATAAAAAGAGAGAAAGGGGGTTAGAAAGTGTGGCACAGTGGTGTGGGGGAAGGGGATGCCTAGGCGGGCCCATGCCCAGGCACCTCTTCCTCCAGAGGACCACATACACACAGACGTGGTATAGAATAGAGTTTATTCAGGGCAGAGGATGGGAGTTAATGATGTAGTGGAGGCTGGGAGAGGCAGAGAGAGAGAGTAGAGAAGTGGAGGCTGGCCATGACCACTTGGAGGGGGGGAGGGGAGGAGAGCCCAAGAGGGGCAGAGAGGTGAGAGTGCTAAGAGGCAAGAGTGATGAGAGAGAGAGAGGAGGGTCAAGCAGTCCCTTTTATAGTGGGCCAGGTATATGGGGCGAGGCATACCTGGCTGTTGCCAGGTAATTGTGGGTGGAGTTTAGACAGAAAACTAACAAATACAAGCAGCTACATTTCCCCCTTTTTGTCCAATTAAAAGGGCTCTTATCTCTCAAATAAATGTTGAACATAATTATAACAGTTATATAAATTTTATGGTAGGTTATGTATTAATAACATCTAGTCCATCATAGTTGGCAATTTAGATAAGTTATTCTATCATCTATTCTAACTTAAAAGAATTACCATTCTGTACTGGAATTATGCTTGATTTTTACCTTGTAATATCATCTGAAAACCATTTTTTCAAATCTAGATAATCTTTTTTTTAAAAAAGTGATTTATTTATTACATACATATTAGTACACTGTAGCTGCCTTCAGACACACCTGAAGAGGACATCAGACCCCATTAGAGATGGTTTGGGGCCACAATGTGGTTGCTGGGAATTGAATTCAAGACCTCTGGAAGACCAGTCAGTACTCTTAACTGTTGAACTATCTCTCCAACCTTAGATCACCTTTCTCAATGCTAAACAACTTGTCTGATTATGGGTACCAATCCACCCTGGCACATCAAGTCACTGTAGGACTTGGCCTACCTTCTACCACTGAGGCCAGACAAGGCAGCCCAATTAGGAGAATAAGATCTACAGGCAGCCAACAGAGTCAGAGAAAGGCCCTACTCCAGATGTTGGTGGACCCCCAACAAGACCAAGCTGCCATCTTGAACAAGACAGTCACATGGCTGGCAGCCATCTTTGTTATGGGGAAATTCATACTTCTACCATAACTCCATGCATTCATGCCAAAATAAAAATAAGGTATATTTAATAACCAAAGTATATGTTTTCAAGGTTAAGCCTAAAATGGGTAACTGGAGTCAAGCTAAGTTTGTCTATTCAAATATATTGTAGATAGACGGTCCTAAAACCCCCATACAGGAGTTGGTAGAAATGGCTTCTAAAGTCTTTAATGTCCACAAAGTGACAGTTGCAGAGCTTAGCTTGGTAGGACAGCTAGCTGTGCAGTGCCTGTGGGTCTCAAGTCTTTGCTGATCTCTTCTGATTAGTTTTAGTGTGAAATCCTTACTATAGTGACATATGCTTGCTTTCTGTTCCCATTTATTTGAAGTATTATTTTTTTATCCTTTTACTTAAGGTGGTATCTATCTTTGAAGATGAATTTCTTGTACACAACAGAAAGATGAATTTCGTATGTTAATCCATTCATCTATAACACGTCTAGACTTGAAAGTTCAGGCCATTCATACTTAAAGTTAATATTGAAAAGCATGTAATTACAGTCATTTTGTTTTTGATTTTGCTTCTTCTCCATCCTATTTTGAGTTTCAGTAGTTATAGTATCAATTATATAGTCAAAGCATTGCTTCTGGTCTTCTGTTTAGAGCTGGTATGGTGGGCACGATTTACTTCAATCTGTTTATATCATGGAAAGTTTTTATTTTTCCTTCTTCCACTATGGTGGATAGCTTTCCTGGGTACAGAAATCTAGGTTGCTATCTGTGGTCTTTTCAAACTTGGAGTACATTGCTCCAGGTTCTTTATTACTTCAATAGTTCTACTGAAAAATTCTGATGTTTTCTGTTATCTATGACATGTGGTTTTTCTCTTGCAGCTTTCAATATTCTTTTTGTTCTATATTTAGTGTTATAGATATTATGTCCTGAGGAGAGTTCCCTTTCTGGCCCTGTCTATTTGGTCTTTTGTATACATCTTGTGTCTATATGGGTGTGTATTTCCTAATCTGGGGATATTTTCTTCCGTTATCTTGCTAAATATCTTTTCTATACTACTAACTTAGAATTCTTCTACCTTTAATTTATAGATTTGGTCTTTGTTCCATAATTTGTGCATGTTTCTTTAATCTATTATAAATATTTAATATTACACACATGCACACACATGCGCGTGTGTACACACACACACACACACACACACACACACACACACACACACAGAGTGGTCCAATTCCTCAACTTTATCTTTAAGTCCTAATAGTCTATCATCTATCCATCCAACTTATATGATTTTCCTTGAGTTTTATAATTGGAGTAATGATTAATTAATCTTAATTCATTTAGTCATATATTTATGTTGTCTTAAGCATCAATTGGGTATTCATGGCTAGACAAACTTTAAGTTTTTCTGTTTGCTCATGTGTTATTTAAACTCCTTGAATTTGTTTGTATTCTTTTAAACTGTGTTTTGGGGCCATCTTACTAATTCACATTGGGATGCACTTCTTTAAGAGTAGTGGGTTTGGAGAAGTATATATTGTTTTGGTCTTTCACATTTTTTTTGTATTGTAATTGGAGTATACAGAATTCTTTTATTGGTTGTATGTTCATTGATAGATCACAGCAGGTCTCAGACTGGGCTGGTGCAAAAAAGGATCTAGTCCTTGGAGTGATGGAATTGTGGAGGGGGTGGGGAGAAGGTAGGGAGGTGGTGGGAAGCTAGGTTTTCAAGTACTCAGTAGGCAAATTTAGTGAGTAAGCTATATGTCCTATACCATGCCAGGAGTGTGACTTATGCTCTGAGATCAAGAATCAACATATGGAACCTGATAAAATTGCAAAGCTTCTGTAGGAAAAGGACACTGTCAATAGGATGAAACAGCAACCAACAGATTGTGAAAAGATCTTTACCAATCCTACAACTGATGGCTAATATTCAATATATAAAAGAACTTAAGAAGTTAGACTCCAGAGAATCAAATGACCATATTAAAAATGGGGTAGAGAGAAAAAAATGTATTCTCAACTGAGGAAAACTGAATGGCCAAGCAGCACCTAAAGAAATGTTCAACATCCTTAGTCATCATTAAAAAAGTGGAACCAGCACATTCCTGCACTTGTGCCTCTGCCCCAGCAGCTTGGCTGGCCATACATTGGCAGCCAATGGCTGACCTGTTTTTGTCTTGTGGAGATTCTGACTCTGAACTCCACAATCTCTCTACCCAGCTTGCTAGATTCCCAATGGTAAGTCCATGCCATGGGAACCTACCACTCCAATCCCTTGCTTCAAATCCCCCATGGCCTTTGTGGAGCACCTCAGGCAAACCCACACTTGGCTGCCTTACCTTTCTATCTTGAATCAGACAAGCCATAGCATAAAGGAAAATGTAACACAACCTTAGTTCAGAAACAATGGTAACTCAATCTCTGGGTGTAACACTAAAACCTAATCTTGTAAACCTTATAAAAATCTGATTCCTCCAATGGCGAATCCTTGCAGATGTGCCATGATATTAGGAAACCCTAGTGGCTACATATTATCCCTCTGCTGTCCCAGTTCCAAAGAGAACAAACTCTCTCCTGCTTCCTCTCTTCTTCTGTCGAACCCAGAAGTCCAGCCTACTCGCCCAGTGATTGGCTCCTTTATTCATTAGGGGATTGGTTCACAAGAACAACACAAGGCCCATCCACAACAATCAAGGAAATACAACTCAAAACAACCCTGAGATTCTACCTCATACTAGCCAGAATGACTAAGATCAAAAACTCAGGTGACAGCAGATTCTGGCGAGGATATGGAGAAAGAGAAACACTCCTCTATTGTTGGTGGGATTGCAAACTGGTAAAACCACTCTGGAACTCGGTCTGGTAGTTCCTCAGAAAATCAGACATAGTACTACATGAGGACCCAGCTATACCACTCCTGGGCATATACCCAAAAGATTCTACAACATATAACAAGAACACATGCTCCACCATGTTCATAGCAGCCTTATTTATAATAGCCAGAAGCTGGAATAGCCAGAAGCTGGAAAGAACCCAGATGTCTTTCAACAGAGGAATGTATACAGAAAATGTGGTACATTACACAATGGCATACTACTCAGCTATTAAAAACAATGACTTCATGAAATTCTTAGGCCAATGAATGGAACTAGAAAATATCATCCTAAGTGAGGTATCTCAGTCACAAAAGAACTCACATGGTATGCACCCACTGATAAGCAGATATTAGCCCAAATGTTCGGAATACTCAAGATATGAAGCTCAATTTCAGCTCTCTCCAATCATTTTCTCCCTCTTCCATCCTCTACCCCCCACACCTAATTCCACCCACCCAGAACCCACTCGAAAAATCTATTCCATTTCCCATTCACAGAGAGATCTTTGAATTTGCCCTTAACGATTCCTTGTTACTTAGCAGCCCTGGGTTTGTGGATTGTAGCATAATTATCTTTTACTTTACAGCTAACATCCACTTATAAGTGAATGCACACCATGTTTGCCTTTCTGGATCTGTATTGCCTTGCTCAGGATTTTTTTTTCTAGTTCCATCCATTTGACTGCAAATAGATGTCCTTATTCATGATGTCCTTACTTTTAATAGCCAAGTATACTGCATTGTGTAAATGTACCATATTTTCTTTACACATACTTTGATGGAGGGACCTCTGGGCTGTTCCCAGTTTCTAGGTATTAGGAGTACAGGCTGTTATGAACATAGTTGAGCAAGTGCTCTTGTGATACAGTGGGACACCCTCTGGGCATAACCCAGGAGTGGCACAACTGTGTCTTAAAATAGATTAACTCCCAATTTTCTGAGAATCCACTATCTTGATTTCCAAAATGGTTGTACAAGTTTGTACGCAACCAGCAATGAAAGGGTGTTACTCTTGCTCCAAATGCTCTCCAGCACAAAGATGCCACTAGTGTTTTGTTTTTTGTTTGTTTGTTTATCTTAGCCATTCTGACAGATGTAAGTTGGAATCTCAAAGTCATTTTGATTTGTCTTTGCCTGATAGCTAATGATGTTAAACATTACTTTAAGGATTTCTAAACCATTTTAGATTCCTCTGTTGAGAATTCTTTGTGCAGATGTGTACCCCATTTTTAATTGGATTATTTGATATATTGATGTCTAGTTTCTTGGGTATACACACACACACACACACACACACATACACACACATATTAGAAATTAGCCTTCTGTCAGATGTGGTGTTGGTGAAAACCTTTTCCTATTCTGTGGGTTGCCACATTTTCCTATTGATGGTATTCTTTGTTTTAAAGATTTTAAAGGTTTTTGTTCTTCTTCTTTTTGGTGCCCACACTATTACTGTTCTTTTCAATGAGTTCTTTCACATGGCAGTGCTCTCAAGCCCAATCTACATTCTCTCTCTTCTATCAGGTTCAGTATATCTGGGTTTATGTTAAGATCTTTGATTCACTGGCAGTTGAGTTTTGTACAGGGTGATAAATATGGGTCTCCTTACATTCTTCTACATACAGACATGCAGTTAGTCTACCATCATTTGCTGGACATGTTTTTCTTTTTCCATTGTATATTCCTGGCTTCTTTATCAAAAATCAAGTGTCCATAGGTGTTTAGATTTATCTAGGTCTTCAATTTGATTCAAGTCTGTTTCTATACCAATTCTATGCAATTTTTGTTACTACAGGTCTGTAATACCACTTGAAATCAGGGGTGGTAATACCTCTAGAAGTTCTTTTATTGTATAGGATTGTTTTAGCTGTCTTAGGAATTTTCACTTTCCATATGAAGTTTAGCATTGTTCTTTCAAAGTCTGTAAAGAATTGTGTTGTGGGAAAATATTCAAAA
The DNA here is from genome assembly GCA_002335545.1 of Apodemus speciosus. NCBI lineage: Eukaryota > Metazoa > Chordata > Mammalia > Rodentia > Muridae > Apodemus > Apodemus speciosus. The sequence continues at coordinate 398,541 of BDUI01000177.1, forward strand.
ATCAAACCACCTACTCTCCAAACCCTGCTAGGCCATCTCTCTGGTGGGGGTTTGAGTACCATTCACTTCCATGCAATGCCACACACACCCCATAATCAGTCATCTCAACACCTAATTATCCTGTAAAAATCAAGACTCTTAGAGCTTAATTTATGAATCAGATTTATATATCAATAAAATCACAATTTACAAGATGCCAATACAGTAATTTCAGAGCCAATTGATAATGATAAAAAGCTTTATCCCAATATTTGTAACCTTGTTGTGGAAATCATAGCTACTTATGGCTGGAAAACGACAAGCGGGTACACATCTGCAGCCATGGTTCTTCTCTACCCTCTGGGACACTCCCTCTCTCTGCAACTCTTAGGGCTGCCCCCTTTTCCTGTCCAATCATAGACTTCCTCTACACTAATGTAATTGGACAGGGAAAATCCTGTGACAAAATTGTGTTGGAATTTTGATGGGGATTGCTTTGAATCTGGAGGGTGCTTTTGGCAAGATGGCCATTTTTATGATGTTAATCCTACCAATCCATGAGCTTGGGAAATTTTTCTGTCTTCTGATATCTTCTTCAATTATATTCTTTATAATTTTTTTATATTCTTCTTTATTATACAGATTTTTCACTTTCTTGCTTAGAGTTACCCCAAGATATATTATTTATGGGTATTGTGAAAGATGTTGTTTCCCTGATTTCTTTCTCAGCCTATTTGACTTTTGTGTATAAGAGAGCTACTGATCCTTTTGGGTTAATCTTGTGTCTAGCCATTTCACCTCATCGAAGTTGTTCATCAGATGTAAACGTTCTCTGGTAGAATTTTTGGGGAAGCTTATATATACTATCATACCATCTGCAATTAGCAATATTTTGATATCTGGCTTTCAAATTTGTATCCCCTCTATTTCCTTTAGTTGTTTTATTACTCTATTTAGAAGTTCAAGCACTATATTGAATAGATGCAGAAAGAGTGGGTGGCCTTGTCTTATTTCTGATTTTAGTAGAATTGCTTTGAGTTTCTCTCCTTTTAATTTGATTTGGTTACCTTTATTATGTTTAGTTCTGTCCCTTATTATTCTTACTCTCTCCAAGATCTTGATCATGAGGAAGAGTTGTATTTTGATTGATTTTCATTTGTTAATCTATCCTTGCATCCCAAGGATGAAGCTTCTTGATCACAGTGGATGATGCTTTTGATGTGTTCTTGGATTCAGTTTGCAAATACTTTATTGAATATTTTTACATCAACATTCATGAAGGAAATTGGTCTGTAATTCTCTTTGTTGAATTTTTGTATGGTTTGGGTATCAGGAGGACTATGACCTGATAAAATGAAATTGCCAATATTCTTTCTGTCTCTAATTTGTGGAATTATTTGAAGAATAAGCCATTAGTTTTTCTTTTCTTTCTTTCTTTCTTTCTTTCTTTTTTTTTTTTTTTTTTTTTTTTTTTTTTTTTTTTTGAAAGCAATCTGGCCCTGGGCTTTTGTGGGGGGTGTGGGCAGTTTCAATGACTGCTCCTATTTCCAAATGGGATATAGGTCTATTTAAATTATTTATCTGATCTTGATCTAATTTTGGCAATTAGTATCTATCAAGAAAATTGTCCATTTTTTTTTTTAGATTTTCCAATTTGGTGAAATACAGTGTTTTTAAGTATGATCAAATGATCATTTGGATTTCCTCAGTGTCGTTATATCTCCATTTTCATTTCTGATTTTGCTAATTTGAATACTGTATCTCTGCCTTTTAGTTTGCTTGGCTAAGGATTTATCTACCTCGTTAATTTTCTCAAAGTACTTGTTCTTGATTTAGTTGATTCATTGTATTGTTCTTGTTTCTAATTTATTAATTTCATCCCTGAGTTTGATTATTTCCTGTAGTCTACTCCTCTTGGGAGTGTTTTCTTCTTCCTCTCCTCCTCTTCCTCCTCCTTCTACTTCCTTCTCCTCCTCCTCCTCCTTCTCTTCCTCCTGCTCCTTCTTTTTTCTTTCTTCTTCCTAGAGCTTTCAAGTATACTTTTAAATTGTTAGTGTAAAAATTCTCTAGTTTATGAAGGCACTTAGTGCTTTAACTTTCTTCTTAGCAACGCTTTCATTGTGCCCCATGAGTTTCTGTATGTTGTGCCTTCATTTTCATTGAATTCTAGGAAGTCTTTAATTTCTTTCTTTATTTCTTCCCTGACTCAGGGATCATTGAGTATATAGTTGTTTAGTTTCCATGAGTTTGGAGGCTTTCTGTTGTTTCTGTTGTTGTTGAAGTCCCACTTAATCCAAGGTGGTCTGATAAAATATGATGAGTTATTTCAATTTTCTTGTATCAGTTGAGGCTTTCTTTGTGACCAATTATATGGTCAATTTTGGAGATGGTTCCTTGAAGTTCTGAGAAGAAGGTATTGTTTTTTGTGTTTCGGTGAAATATTCTGTAGATAACTGTTATGTCCATTTGGTTCATACCATCTCTTAGTTCCATAATTTCTCTGTTTAGTTTCTGTCTGGATGATCTGTCCAGTGGTGAGAGTGAGATATCGAAGTTTTCTGCTATTAATGTATGGGGTTCAATGTGTGATTTAAGCTTTAGTAATTTTTTTTTTTTGCAAATGTGGATGCTCTTGCATTTGATGTATAGATGTTAAGAATTAAAATGATACCTTGGTGGATCTTTCTTTTAATAAGTATGAAATGTCCTTCCCTATTTCTTTTGATTAACTTTAGTTTGAAGTCTATGTTCTTAGGTTTTAGAATATCTTCACCACCTTGTGTCTTGAATCAATTTGCTTGGAAAATCTTTTTCCAAATCTTTACTCTGAGGTACTGTTTTTCTTTGATGTTAAGGCATGTTTCTTGTGTTCAGCAGGATAGACCTTGTTTCTATATTCTATTAGCCTGTATCTCTTTTTAATTGGGGAATTGACTCTACTAATATTGAGAGATATTAATGACCAATGATTGTTAATTCCTGCTATTTTCTTGTTGTTGTTCATTGTGTGGTTTTGTGTGTCTGTGTGTGTGTAAGTTTTCCTTCTTTGGGTTTTGCTGGTATGAGATTATTCATTGCTTTTGTTTTTGTGTATACAGCTAATCTTTTTGGGTTGGAGTTTTCCTTCTAGTACTGTCTGTAGGGCTGGACTTATAGATAAATATTGGTTAAACTTGACTTTATCATGAACTATCTTGTTTTCTTTATCTTTGGTGATAGAAAATTTTGCTGGTTATAGTAGTCTGAACTGGCATCCATGCTCTCTTAGAGTCTGTAAGATAGTTTTCCAGGTCCTTCTGTACTGGTACCCATTGACAAGTCAGGTATTTTTTTTCTGATCAAGGCTCAAAGTTTTAATGGGGGGCTCCAAATATATAGGTGGGCAGGGGGGATCCCTTCCCCCAAAGACTGGAGTCCACAGAACCAGTTTGGTTGCTCAGCAGGTGGCTAGTGCCTCTCAGGAAACTGCAGGTCCTTGAAGAACAATGGGCTAGAGCTCCACCCTAAGTGGGAAGTAGGCTAGCATTGAGGTCTGAAATTCCCACTCAAAGGCTGGGGTGGGGCACAATTCCTCCCTTTTTATTAGTTTTAAGATGAGAAGGTAATAACCAAGTGGAAAAAGAGGAAGCATTGACCTGGTCCTCGTACTTTATGGTGTCTTTTATGGAGGAGAGGGTCTAGGCTTCCTTGTGGCTTGTTATTCTAAGGAATGCTTTTAAATACCAACCTCTATGCAACCAGGCTTGCTTCACAGGGGACTCAGGGGTAAGCCAACTCTCCAGCCAGATATAATTTTAATAGGCCTGCCTTTATATCTTACTTGACTGTCTTAGCTTGGATTATACTTCTGTGAACAGACACCATGACCAAGGCAACTCTTAAAAAGGACAACATTTAATTGGGATTGACTTACAGATTCAGAGGTTCAGTCCATTATCATCAGGGCAGGAGCATGGCAGCATGCAAGCAGTTGTAGGGCTAGAAGAGCTGAAAGTTCTACATCTTCATCCAAAGGAAGCCAAGAGCAGACTGTATCCCACATGGCTAGGAGGAGGGTCACAAATACTATCCCCACATTGACACACTTCCTCCAACAAGGCCACACCTCCTCCAACAAGGCTATACCTCCTAATAGTGCCACACCCTGGCCCAAGAATATTCAGACTACCATATTGGCCTTTTCTGCTTGCACCTTTTGATATGTTTTCTCTGTTCCAAATGCTTGGTGTTTTGGTTCTTTTGTAATGAGGAATTTTTATGTTCTGGTTCAATTTATTTGGATTTCTGTACATTCTTGTACTATTATAGTCATGTCTCTCTGTAGGTTAGAAAATTTTTCTTCTATGATTTTGTTAAATATATTTTCTGGGTTTTTGAAATGGGATTCTTCTCCTTCTATTCCTATTATTCTTGGTTTTTGGTTTCTCTTAGTGTCCCAGATTTCCTGGATGTTTGTGTTAGAAATTGTTTTAGATTTATCAGTTTCTTTGACTGATGAGTCCATTTTTTCTATCTTCAATGCCTAAGATTCTCTCTTACATCTTTTGTATTCCATTGGTGATACTTGCATCTATAGTTTCTGTTTGCTTACCCAGATTTTCCATTTTTGGAATTTCCTCATTTGTGTTTTCTTTACTGGTTCTATTTCTACTTTTAGTTTTGAACAATTTCCTTCACCTTTTTGTTTGTTTCTTGTTGTTCTTGGCATTCTTTAAGGGATTTATTGATTTCTTCCAATTTTTTGTTTGCCTTTTTCTAATTGCTTTAAGGGATATTTTTCATTTCCTCTTTAAGAATCTCTATCATCCTCAAAACATTAGTTTTATGGTCATTTTCTTGTACTTTAGCTGTGTTGGACTACTCAGGTCTTGTTATCATAGCATGGCTGGGCTCTGGTGTGCCATGTAACCCAGGCTGTTGTTGATTGTGTTTTTAAGCTGGCAGTTAGGCATCTGGTTCTGGTTGACTATAGGTCTAGGTGATGATTTCTGAGTTCTTCTCTGCTGGGTGGGTGCTTTGTTCCATGTTTTATGTTTCCTCTTTAGTTTTCTGGTCATTATAACCTAGATTTATGGCAGCCTTCATGACCTCTGATCTGAGTCTCTGTCTGAGGTGGGGACAGGACTTCTGGTGGCTAGCTTGTCCTTTGATACAGCAGGGGTCTCTGTCTGAGTTGGGGCTAGAACAAGATGGTGAGGAGAGGAGTAAGAATGGGGAGCACTGAGTGAATGGAGGCGGTGCACTGATGCACAGCCCACCTGTGTTTCTGATGATTGTTGTGGTCTCTGTTCCAGAAGGGAGTCTCTGCCTGGTTCCTCTATCTGTTTTCCTAACTTGCTTGGCCTGCACCTGTTCTGCAGACTGTAGTGGCCTGTGTCTGGGCAGCTGAAATCAATAGAGGTTGGGTGTAGGAGTGTAAGACCCGAAAAAAACCACAGGGGTGCACCCTGCACCCATGCCTCAGAAGGCAACACCCCAAATCACTCATGAGAAATGGTCTTGATGCAACCGCATGAGGATTTTATTGAGGAACCAGTATACTGGGATCAACTCGTAACCACACAGGGTCAGAGGAGATCGACATCGAGTGTCCAGTGCAAGGGGTTTTTAAAGACAAAAACCACAGAAGGGGAAGGGCTTGGGGAACTCAGAGAGGTTGCAGTTAGATCATAAGGCAATGCATCCCATCCCTGGGGACCGGGTGTAACTGCATCCCACAAGATGGATTAACTGCATTCAGCAAGATAGGTTGGGCAAACATCAACTATCTGTAGAATGCAAGACAACCTGCATGGTTAGCTAGTTCCTGGAATAAAGGTCAGGGAAGGAAGGGTGGGGTAGGGGCTACAGAGTACAGACAAATTGGTGGCACTCTGGCCTTCCAAAGCAGGATTTTCTGGGGGTAAATAAACAAAATTTCAAGGCAGGATCTTTCAGGAGCACATCAGCAGTGTGGGCAGTAGGGTGAGTGGGGAGGAAGTTGAATGGGTCATTTGAGACTGAATCTAGGGAGTGGGGCAGCTCCACAGACAGGAGGGTCACTCACCTATTCTTCTGACTGCATAGCTTGCATCTAGGAAGAAGGAGTTGGGAGCAGTGGTGCTGCAGCACAGTGGGAAGTAAAGTGGTGATGGTAGGGTCTTGGAATGGGTCTTTGGGGAACAAATCTGGGGAGTGGGCAATTCAGCTGGCAAGTGGCTCACTCATCTGTTCTTCTGACTCATGTGGCCTACACCTGAATAGTGGAGGCTGCCTGAGGTGAGGCTAAGGCCTCTTCTTCTGACTGGTATGTCCTGCTCCCCAGGCAAATTGTAGTTTTTCTGACTGTTATAATTTCACAAAGAAATGATAACCAGATTTCCTTCCTCAGATTTATGTGGTGACTTGGATGTCTCAATTGTTATCTTCTGCCATGAGGCTGTAGACTGTTTAGTGTTCCTACTATTCCTTTACCTAGTCTGTGCAGACATAGACATCTTTTATCAGTTCTTCAGAGAGTGAAAACACAGTGATTTTTATTTCATATCCTGAATTCAGAGACTAGAGTTCTTTTCTAAGCTGTCTTTTATAAGATCACCACCAAGCAGGAGGAGGAACGGAGTAAAGACAAATAAAAATGTCAAAAATATTTCCTTCTAATTTTTATCTTTTCCTGAATTCAACATTCTTTTGATCACTGAACACTTTGATTATTTTTGAACATTCTTATGACTCTGTTTCTTTAGTTAACATTCCCTCAGAGGCTTCCTATAACAGTTTTACCATTTAATTTATGTTCTCCAAAGAAGGGAACATTGTGGACCAAAGTACAATGAGGTGCTATGGTATTCAAGCCAAGTAAAGACATCACACTTGCTTAGTAGCACCATGCAAGGCCCATCAAGGAGGCCTTGCAGAGCTGGAGGTTTTCTCATTGGCAAAACCTAACCGGAACTGACTACATAAACCTCTACAAGAACAACACAAGGATGCTAGGATGGAGAGGGGCTGTGTTTCTATTGAGGGGGCAGATAGTTGCTCACATCTCCATGTGCAAGATTCTACAATGCTGATGTTCAAGAAATCAAGAGAGGGTCAAAGCAATCAGCTGGATGATGTTAACTGTTTCCTTCTGAAATGGGTGTTTTCCAAAAAATCGGAGAGAACACATATGTAAGGAAAATCAGGCCTCAGATTCCCTAGAGAGACACTGATGTCAGATGATAGCTTCCCCAGTAAATGAGACGTCCCTGCTTTCCCTAGAATGAACCACAGAGAAAAAAAATCTAAAAAGAATGTTCTCATTCCCCAAGTCAGGCCTCAGTGCTGATTCAGAGCTGAAAAGGAGCAGGGGCAGGAAACACTTTCTACCAAGCATTTAAAGATTTTATTTAATTCTGGATGGACTTTCAATACCTGAAAGAGTAAAGCTGTGAATTTTGGAGATTCCATTCAAAAACAAGAAGGAAACAGCTAGATTTTTTGAGTGTTTTAAATTAGGCAACTTCTTGCTTCCTTGAGTGGAGTCTGTTCACTATATGAGTAGCACGTATAATTGTAAAGTGAGCAAGGGGAGATATAGAGCAGGTTTAACAAAAAAGAAAAAAAATAGGACATAAGTTTAATTAAAATTTTAGCATCACAATATATCTACTTAGGATGGAAATGTGTTTTCTTGGTCCTGACTTCCCTGCCACACAATGTAAGGGCTGAAGAATGCCCATAGCATCTGTAGTCCCTTTTCAGAATGCCACCCATTTACTGCTAGGCCCTGGATTTTAGAAGGCCTGAATCTTGAGCCTGGGGCAGGACATGCCCTGGTTGGAGCCTACATGGGAAACCATGTGTTCCTCCAAGGTTTTTTAAACTTGGTTCCAAGGATGCATCATCAACTTGAATATTTGTGCTATGATTGCTGTGTGAGACATCTCACTCCAAAATCTACCACAAAATTAAGAAGCAAGGAGAAGAAAGCCCAAAGTTCATGGAAAACTAGTTATGTTGCTTCCACACTTGTCTACATATCTCAGGCCCCGTGCTGGGCTATGGGATACACAGTAATATCCGTTCCATTTCTTCCCAAATTGAGTTTTGTTAGGTTCAGTTTTTACTACATATTTTGGTTCACGTGTTTCTGGTGATAAAAGTGAAATAATGGATCTTATTAACTGATACAGAAAATGTCCTATAAGTTTATTGTGAAACAGCAGAGGAAGATGGAGGAATAATTGTGGCATAGAATTTTTTACTCTGTGGTTTCATTTCTATAAACTTTAGATCACAAGAATGCATGAGATATTTACATAAATCTTTCCACAATTCTGTGGCCTTTAGAAGCATAGCATTTGCATGACTTCACTACTGTGGCTAGTGTTCTCATTTTCATCAGCTTTGCTTATATCAGGGAGGAGCCCTCACCCAGGCATGTGTTCATGTCGGGGGGTGGGGGGGGCAAGATTTGTTACTTATCTTTCTCCTCCCTCATTCACCTTTTCTGTAGCAAATTGAACCTATTTTTCTACATCATAATGTGGTCAGCTCTTCCTTGTAACTCCTCACTCCTTGCTAGGTCACTTATTTGGGGGTGGTGAAGAGGACACTAGCCACTAGAACCAAGATTTCTTTGCCATAAGGACACTCAAGGATGATATGGCCCAGATGAGACAATTATGAGCCAGTTAACAGTGACATAAATGAGACCCACATATCTTCAGTAGTCAGATTTTTCTAGCTGCCACAGTTTCTCTATTGGCTGGAATAGTAGGGCATCTAGAGGTATACCCACATAAGTGTGGTCTTACACCACGTCCTCCAGAGCCTGGGCATGCCTTATGTACCTATGTGGGAAAGTAGAGTATTGTATCTGTCCTCCTACATAAAGAAAAGGGTATAGAGTTCATTATAGGCTCCAAGCCATGTGACACCTTGCTGAGACACAAATGAACCACCAGCTATCAAACCCTCTCCTTGGTATCTTTCTCACATTCATATCTTGTTTATTATTTTTCCAATTTTTATATTATTTTCCACAAAATAAACTGATGTTATGATAATGCTGAGAGCAACAGTGATGTAGTGGGTAAGTGTATAGACTTTTCAGAGAAGAATTTATGTGGCAGGACAGACCTAGTCATTTTATTTACCTCACTGCCTTTTCTTCTCCATGAGAAGCAGAGCACTTTAGAAGGAACACTAAACATATCAGAGTATTTAAATCTAGTCTTCACTGTTTTGTTTTATTTTTGAAAGAAGATGTGCTCAGAACCTCCAACTGCTCCATGTATCAGTTGCCTTTTTAGAAACAGGGTGGGGATGGGGGTGCTGCCACCACTTTATAAGTAGTCTGTGGGGGTGAAAAGTATTTTGAAGCAATGTGTATGGTATGTGAGTGCATCTCACTGTGCTGGCAGAACCTGAGAGTAGCACTCCCCTAATGCAGGTAAACCCTGTTCCCCTTCATACCTGTAAAGGGCAAAAAGCAAAACATGCACTGCGTGTCATGTGCATACACAGCAGCCAGGCCARCCTAGAGAGCTGAATGGGAGAGGCTTTCCAGCCCATGGAAATATGAGAATGTTTCTTTTCATCAGGGAAAATAAAACAAACAACCAGGATTCTCTGATAAGCTCACATGGCTTGGTATGAGAGGCCTTCAGTGGCTGCAGGAGTTGGGCCTAGAAGCTCTGAGCAAGTATCCAGAAGCTCTGGCAAGTTCATGTCAGTGAGAGGAGAGTCTCTGCTGATCCCAATGAAGTGCAACAAGCTCACCTGAATGCATTGTGGCACATTTCCAGGGTCTTTACATTACACCCATGAGGGAAATCTAGCTCAGTTTAAGCTCTAACAGAAGGCAACAAAGCTTTTGCTATAAATAAATAGTCTGGAGGGACAGCTTTGAATTCTTTTTGTCACTTAAGGGTTAAACATGAGGTCTCCTGAAAAATTTTCCCATAGATCAAGGCTCTGTGCCACCAGGTCACCAGAGACATCCATGTGTTGATGTGTATATCTAGGGCCCCCAAAAGTGACACTCATCTTTTCCACAGTCTATGGGCTATAGTTCTCTTTCCTTCTTTGTGTGCCACCATAGGCATTTATCAAGATTTTCATTTGACTTTGAAAATCAAGGCTAGAAGAATTTAGCAGATTTAATGTATCTACAAACTTCAGAATTTTGCACAATTTTTTTTAGCTTAAGTAGGGGACAAACAAGAGGAGGAAAAATGCCAAAAATGCAATTCTATTTTGAAAACTCAAAATATCTTAATGGAATCATATCACCTAGAAATGTACCAGAGTCCCTTTTTTTTGTGTGACCCAACACAGTTTTTTGCTGCTTTTTTATTAAACAGATAGATACATAGATGTGTATATAATATAAACATTAAATGTAGTATTATAACCAGATTAGACAGAACTCACCATGAACTGTAGCTCTATTTTGTAGTAGAAATTATATATTCTGTATGAAGGACACACAATCCTGGTATTTATTTATAAGTTTTAAGCCTAGATTGGACAGATTTTGAGCTATTTCAACTTACATCCCAGCCATACATCCCTTGTTACTTGTTGTTTCTCCTGGGCACATACGCATGGTTCATCTTCTCTTGTGGCTGCCTCCTCTTCTCTTCATTTCCTCTTTTCTTTCTTCTTCTCCTTTTACTCCTATCTGTGACCCCAAGCCAGGTAACTTAAAATCCACCTATCTCTATTCCCTCCAGTAATTGGCTGTCGACAGTTTTATTTAAACAATAGGTCTTTTAAAACTATTGGTTAAATAAAGAAAGAAGGTTTGCACAACAAAAGCTGGTGTACATGAGAATTCATTCATTTGGGGGAAACCAGATCTTGGGGTATCGAATTTAGTATTTGAACACAGCAGAACCAGAGCAACCCCCAACAGTATTTAGAGTTAAGTGAGGGATGTATTAAAAAAATATCATTACATTCTTCAAATAATATTAAAACTTTCAGAAATCCTTCGTAAGTTTCTTTTTGATAGCAATTCAGGGCATTCACTCTCTTCATCTAAGGCAGCAGCTCAGTACCACGTACTATTTGTGTCTTCATGGACTTGAAACTTGAATTTCTGCCTAATGATGCTTTTCTCCATAATTAGTTGCCTCAACTGGACATCATTAGGCAGAAATATAGGTACACTGTGTTAGACAGCCTGATTTGTGTGTGACAAAATGCTCAATAAAATCAACTTTAAAAAAGACAAAAACTTGTTTTTTTGTCCCAGTTTCAGAAGATTCAGTCTATGGCTACTTGGCCATGTTGCTTTGGATCTGGACATTACAAAACATCGTCTATGGAGTATGTGGAGTTAGAGCTGCAAGACATCAAAAGAAAGAGGAAAAGATACAAGTTTATCAATGTCCCTTCCTAGGGAACACCTTTAATGATGTAACCTTCCCCTGGCTCAGTCTCCTAAAGGCCCACCATCTCTGAACAGTGCCACAGGCTGAGGACCAAGTTTTTAGCATAAGTGACTGGGAGATGATTAAAATACAGACCATATCACACCCTTATGAAATGCAAATGTTTCTATTTATCCTATCCTTGACCATTATATAAAAGTTATTTTCTTTGCTCAATTTGCTATGTCACAAACCACAGCTTTGTCACAGGTTTCTTTATGGTTCAAAGGTTAAATGATATAGTTTCACAGAACTCCCTAGAACAGAAGGCTTAGCTTAGCAATTTAGAAAGAAACAGACGAATAGATTTCTCTGGACCTTAGAATAAGCTATCTCTATTGGGCTTTCCCCTTGCATGGAATCACTTAAACTATGTGGTATGAATAGTGTGCTAGAGTAGAACCTTAAAATGGTTCCATTCATCGTGACAGGTTGGTTTAGATGTAACAAGCAAATAGTAAAAATTCTGACATCACTGTGCATCTGAGCCATGCTATCATTTCTCATTAATGTCATTTTCTACACTACAAATTCTATAAATCAACAAAATTCAACCCAAGCCAATAAAAAGGACTTAAATTTTTGGAAAGATATGGAGTGTATTCTCTATAGAGATCATAAAATACAAGGCTCAGTTCTTCTCTATGTACAAAACAAAGTTACTAATAATTTCCTAAGCCAGGGAGGAAAAGCTTGTCATGAGATGTACACAATTCTTCATATAACATTAATGAGAAACAACCCTCTAGGTCAAGCATAATATCTCTTTAAAGTAATTTTTATTTTCTCTTTTCTCTCCCCATCCCCTTCAGCTATGAGGGAACAAGGGATTCTAAGACACACAGAAATTTGAGTTGATCAAGAACCACTAGTGGTCTAAAATACTCTGAGCTGACGCAGAAGCAGAACAGAAGTCCAGGCTTCATTGAAATGGTCAGGTTGTTTATTATCATGTAGCCAAAAAGACATCCTCCTGCTTGAGCTTCTCCCTCAGCACATGAGGAAACCCTGCTTATCTTCCCATACATGACCACTGGGTTGCTGTACTGCTACCAAACAAAACCCTGAGCATTTTCAGCAAGCTGAGTACAAATTCTGAAAGAAAAGGAAAGTTTGAGTGTTGCAGAAGAGGCCCTAGGAAGCAAAAAGTCCTCACCTATGTGAATTTCCCTCTCTCAGCAGAAGAAAGAGAACACCCTGGGCTGACTCCATCCAGGGTCAAAGGCACCTTCATGGTCTCTGGGGCAAAATCATTTCAAATAATTCTGTAACAGAGGTGGAGGGAATTAGACTTAAGGGATGGATAAATTGCTGAAATATCAAGTTGTCCTCATGGAAAAGACATACCATTTTATTTCTGAGTTGGGCAATTTTGAGAAGATGGTATTTCTTCTGAGAATTCAAACTTAGTACCAAAGTGATTTATTCGTCTCTCTGTAGCAGATTTTCAACGAAGAAAGAGAAAAACAAATTAGGATAGATGCCATACTGTGATGGCTAATTTTGACCATCAACTTGACTGAATTAAAATACACCTGGGACATTGTAGAGACATTTAAAAATGCAGGTGAATTTGTTGAAATAGATATGCTTTTATGTGACATTTTATTAGAATAGTTATTTTTTGTAAAGGTCCAACGTACGCCTGTCATTGTAGTTGAAGGACACCAAGCCCAAGATTCCTGGTCCTCAGGAATATGCTCAGGAAAATACCATGGCTTCATAAATTTTCATTAGAGCACTAGTCAGGAAGAGTTGACAGAAATAGCTCTTTTCCTGCTAATGTAGGAAAGATTGAAGATCACAAAAGCATTGTGACTTGTGGGGAGAGAGTGTCTGGTGGAAGATGGAGGGCAGAGAAAAATTAGGGTCTGTGCAGGGACAGACAGAGGCTGCAAACTGGGAGATGGCCTGGGAGTCACTTTGAAGGGATCTCGTAAAAGTGCTATTTGTTGGAAACCAGGAGGAAGTGAAAGCATCTTTGGCACATGTGGCTGGTGTGGTAAATTAACTGTTAACAAATAATCAAAGTGGAAGACCCATTCAGGGTCTGCCACCATTGAAAGGGAGAGAGCTACTGCAGGTGGAGACTGGCCTACTGTGTCAGCCTGGGAGTCAGCCACTGGGCCCCTGGGGATACTTGTGGTTTGAGGTGGTGGAGGCAATGAAGGAGCATGCTGGTAAACCTGGATCTAAAACAGAGGGCAGAGTTCGAACTTAAGCCTGTGACCCAGGACCGGGGCAGCCTAGTTGGTAGGATCAGAGGATGGGAGCAGATTAGGGAACCAAAACAGAGGCCTGAAGGACTGTGGTGAGCCAGTGCACTCAAATTTCTCTTTCTGCAGTCACCAGAATGAGGTGCACATTCTCTGAAGCCCTAAAAGCCAGGAAGCTGTAAAGATAGAGGAACACTACTATTAAAGGGGGCTATATAATAACTGGAGGAAAAAGATGTCAAAGTTAGAAGCTGGATGCCATGGCAGTGCCAAACTGCCAAGCCCCAGGTATCTGTAATTGGGGTTCCCAGCTCTCCTGAGAATACTTTGCTGGGAAAAGCTATAGGAACATTGTTTCCTGTATAAATGCACCTTCTTTCCAGCAACTGAAAGTCTGCGATGCTTTCTGGCACTGCTCCTCAGCCTTGCTCTGAAGGGATGTGTTCAGCTTTCAGAGAGGATTTGAATGGTTGCACTTAGGACTGCCGGGCCTGGGAGAATCCTGGGAGAATCAGAATTGTGAAGGAGTCCAGATGTCTGACAAAGCTAAATGAACGCTAGCCTCCCCTCACCGCAAAACAAGAAGGAATACATCTCCTTTCTAATAAGCTGGAAGAAATGTTCAAGGGTGTCTTTCCTTTTATCTTGGAATCAGAGGGACTGCCTGTGGTGGTCTGAAGAAGAACCACAGGCTAGTATTCCAGTGCCTAGCCACCAGGAATGGAACTACTTGAAAATATTATAAAGATTAGGAGATATGGCCTTGTTAGAGGAAGTGTGTCACTAGGACTGGGCTTTGAGGTGTCAAAAACCCAAGTCAGGCCCACTGTCTCTTTCTGTTATTTGCAGAACAGGACATAGAATTCTAGGCCACTTCTCTAGTACCATGTCTGCCTGTGTGCTGCCATGCTCCCTGCCATGCTGATAATGAACTAATCTCTGAAACTGTAAACAATACCCAATTAAATACTTTCTTTTGTAAGAGTTGCTCATGCAGTCTCTTCATAGCAATACAACAGTGATTAAGACACTACCTTATGAGAAGTCTCCAAAACACTTGTGTCCCTATCCAGGTGAGCCTCAAAGAACTAAAACAAGCTGAGATAAGCAATAGTCTATCAAATCATTGCAACAGGAAGCAGTGAACAATGAGCCAGCAGTACACAGAACATTCAACCCTGGAACAGTGCCGCCCAACCATCCCCTCACTGAGAACAGGCAGCCGCAGCTTCAACCTCCAAAACTAAACTTGCAAGTTAAACTGAGCAACTGCAGAGTCTAGTGTTACTTGTTTTGTTTTTAAAAGAAATTGATGTAACTTAAACTTTAGTACATCTATGTCCAGTAAATATATATACAACAGAACCAGGCAGACAAACAGCATTTCTCCCTTTGGGAAAGACATTTAATCTCACCACAGTGAAATCAGAAACTTTGTCATACTACTTTGGTTTCTTCTTAAGCAATAGAATTGCAAGGCCCATCCTGTACAACTTCTGGGAGTAGCAGAACTATGCTGTGATACAGAGGTGGACCAGTCCACTCGTGCCTGAGCACACTAGGTATGAGGGGTCAGTGGACAGGCCCACTGCGGAGGCTAGATAGTGATCCTCAGTGATTTGATGTAGAGGCTTCTCTCCTTCAACATTCTTGGTGGAGGACCCAAAAGAACCCTAAAGATGCATTAGTCTTCTATTTTCAATCACTCCCCAAATATTTGTTGAGTACCTACCTGTACCTGAGTCAGGAACCAGAATCCCAGAAGGAAGAACAGATATGAGATTTGCAGAACCTCCTCTAGGAGGGGGGAAGGAATTAGAGCCAGTGAGTAGAACTGGGGTTGATTGGAGGCCTGGCTCTCAGACTAAAAAGGACAACATCAACTCGTCTATGACTCCTTATGACAGCAAGCTGTCAGATACAGCAAAAGCTGGATGAAGACAGCTGGCTGTGTGTGGCCATGAAATGAGGTACTTTTCAAGATGATGTTTCTTCTTTCCACTCACCATGGTCCAGGCTGTGTTACTAATCCCATTTTACTGATTAAATGCATGAGGTTGAGAGGAGTTAAAGTCAGTCCACAGGTTGCACAGGAATAGGGAAAAGCCTAGCTTCCAGGCAGTGCCCAGTTTTGTGGCCTTTGAAAACTCGCTCTTTGAAAAAAGGTTTGTCTATTTATCTATCTATTTATTTAGTGCTTTATTTATTTGTTTGTTCATGTGTGTGTATGTATATATATGTGTGTGTGTGTGTGTGTGTGTGTGTGTGTGTGTGTTCCAGATATCTGCCAGTAAAGGTCAGAAGAGGGTGTCAGGTTTCCTGGAACTGGAGTTACAGTAAGTTGTCAGCTGCTTTTGTGGGTTCTGCATCTTCTGCAAAAGCATCAAGTGCTCTTAACTATTGCGTCATTTCTCCAGACCCATGAGAGCCTGATTTGTCACCTCTGTGGCCCAGGCTATAAAATAGATGAGATTTGGTTGCAGACTTTGGTAGGCTCTTGTTAGCATGTTAACTGCATGACTACACTGGTACAATGTACAAATACAGACTGTCTATATGAACAGAGCTGGAGGAGTCAGTGAACTTGGGTTTGGACTCTAGTCACTAGCCTGCATGTTATGGAAGACCACAATCTACTAAGGCTTGGTCACCATTATCACTTTATGTATAGTAATGGCAGAGAAAGCACCGTGTCCTCACAGAGCCTGGACTAAGGGTTAAACTTCCCTTTCTAAACCAGAAGACACACACACTGAGAACTGAGAACGTGCATGCCTGATGCAGTTCACACTCTGATACTGCAGGCCTCTCAAGCTGCCCTTTGTTGCCTGTAACACATGCTCTTCTGCAGACTGCCTTAGATCAGACCAGAAGTTTCTCTTCTAAGTCTTGTGTACAATAATCTTAGAACTGAAAAAGTTATGGATTCAATTCTCTCTTGTTTAAAAATATAAGCAGCAAAGAAAATTAAATACACTCCTCAACTACATCAGGTAAACACTGATATTTGGATCGGCCTGGTTCAACTCTGAAGACTCGTAAGAGAACTTTCGAAGTAGGTTGGAAAAGGGCCAAAATACTGAGAATTAGCTCCCAGTTTGTGCTGTGGATTGGCTCTGGGCAAATACAAGTTGACTGCCAAATACAGCTCCTCTGTTCAGGCTCCTAGGAGCAGCGGCTGCTACACTCTGCTATGTCTGATTTCCCAAGCCCAGGGAGGTTCTGTATAGCCACATTAGAAGACTAAGTAGTTGCTTCACATTTTGGTGAATAAAGGTTATATTCTCCAAAGACCCACTTCTGAGAGTCCCAGTGTCTGTAAACCAGTGAGTGTTTCTAACTCCTGCTAAGTTCTCTTGGACCAATGAACATACCCCCAACCCACCCCCAAGTTACATGTGCTGGAAAGCCACAGCTCTTCCCCAAGAGTGGCTCCCAGGGAACTCAGGAGTTGCATTGGCCTAGAAAGGGCAACCCCAGGCCTGAGTCCAGGAAGATCCATGGTTACACCTGCTCTACACAAAACTCTATCCATCCCCATCTTTAAACTACCTTAACCTTTAGAGAGACACCATTCTTAGCTCCACCTACCATCCATAGTCATATTGTAAGACCTAAAGTTGTTCTTGTAAGTTTCACTGCCCAAGGACCAAGTAACTTCCTGGAATGCTGGTAATTGTAGTTCTTGGAAAAATAACAAAGCCACCTGGGAAAGTACAGAAGCTAAATGGTTTTGTCCTTAAATATCCCTGCAACAGGTGAATCAAAGCCATTTTGCTGAGAATTACAGGGCATGGTCCTAACTGAAACCTATCCTGATCAGTAATTAAACCTTGCTACAAATTTGGCTCAAAACTGTGAAACTTCTTTTTTCTCTTGGGAATCTCAGGATTAACCATGTCATCATTATTCCTTTACTAGAACCCTTTTATTTCCTGGGTTGTAAACTCACAGATCATCTCCACAGTGCCCTTTTGGCTCCACTGCCTTAAAAGCAGAAAGCTGTGCTCATTGAGGTCTTCTACTCTACCAGGTAGACTCTGAGGAAAAAACACACGCTGTTGCTGTCTGGAAGCACCCAGGTCGGCAAGACCCAGGACAGCAATTGTAAGGGTCTTTCTGAGCAAACCCATAAGACTAGCATGCTCAAATAAGATAAATATCAAAAGCGGCTTCTACTGATTACAAAACACCAACGTGTATTTGTAGGCTAGGTCCAAGGTAAAACATAGCAATCAAATTAGTGTTTATCTACAATGCATGAGGTCTTGGGTTCAGTCTATAATCACACAAAATAAGTAAATAAGTAAGTCACAAATATAATATTTTAACATAATAAAATTAATACAAAATTCCTTGGAAGTAAGTCTTCCCTCTTACTTGCCTTCATTCCCTGTAAACATACTAACCCTCAAGAGTGAGTAATAGCTTAGAAAAAATAAAGGAAAAGGAAATGTGGTTACATTGTAGATAAAATCTCATTCATATTTTGATTAGTGTTATTACTTATTGAAGTAGTCACATAAATCTACACAAAGTTCTGTTTACCTGACACCTCCCAGGCAACGTATACCCTCAAAGAGCTTGGTTCCCTGCCAAAGACCCACAAAACGGCCACTGTTGCCATAGGACAAACGTCTCCAACCCACCACACATTATCCCTGCAGGCTATGTGTACTCCAGTGAAAAGTTTATGGTCAGCTAAATTTGATACCTCATATGAAATTCCAGAGGCACAAAAACTATAGAAATTTAAAATGTAAGGATTTTTTCCCTTTAGAGTCATATCCCAGAGGTCATTGTGAATATTCTTCAAATTAGGCAAAAAGAAATGGAGGATGGTCAAGAAAACACATGTGCTGAGTGTTTTACTTGTTTTGAACCCACTGCTTTGGACATGTGATCTATCGCCAAGGCTCTCTTAAAGTTTTATGACAAAAAATATTGGTTTTGTTGCTGTTTATATTTCAAGCATGTGAGTTACATACTTGCAATATTGAACAAAACACAGAAATCTTGCTTTTAAAGGTTTTGTTCAATATAAAAATGTTTTAATATGACATAACAATATAGCTGAGACTACAGGCAAAGTTCAATGGTAGAACATGTAAAAAGCTCTGAATTCCATCTGACACCAGCACCATTTAAAAAAATAAAAGCAAAGAATAGCACAGTCACAAGAGGTTTCCAAGTTTTCAATGACAGATGACATGCAGAACAATTAAACATACTCCACCTTCTTACCCTCTAGGTAAGTTCCTAAACACTGCTTGGTTTGTTCCAAATGTGCCTAAAAGTCCTCCTCAGAACATGCAAGCTAAATTACCCTGTCAAGGTTTCACAGGATGGCAAGCTTTCAGGATCTGCTTGTTCAACTAAAAGCAGATATTTTTAGCATTATAAATATTTTTATTAATTATTTTATACACTCCATATTTTATTCCCCACCCCGCCAATCCCTGTCCACCCTGTTCCAAATCGCATACTTCCTCTGCTCCCCCTGTCTCCACGTGGATGTCCCTACCCACCACTCCACCTGACCTCTAAACTCCCTGGGGCCTCCAGTCTCTTGAGGGTTAGGTGCATCATCTCTGAATGAACACAGACCCATCAGTTCTCTACTGTATGTGTGTTGGGGGCCTCATGTTAGCTGGTGTATGTTTCCTGTTTGGTGGTCCAGTGTTTGAGGGATCTCATGGATCCAGATTGAGATTGCTAGTCCTCCTACAGGGTCTCCATTCTCCTCAGCTTCTTTCAGTCTTCCCTAATTAAAAAACAGATGTCAGCTGCTTCTGTCCATTGATTGGGTGCAAATATCTGCATCTGACTCTTTCAGCTGCCTGTTGGGTCTTCCAGAGTATAGTTGTGCTAGGACCCTTTTTGTGAACACTTCATAGACTCAGTAATAGTGTAAGGCCTTGGGACCTCCCCTTGTGCTGGATCCCATTTTGAGCCTGTCACTGGACCTTCTATTCCTCAGGATTCTCTCCATTTCCATTCCTGTAATTCTTTCAGATGGGAAAAATTATGGGTCAGAGTTATTACTGTGGGATGGCCTCCCTCTCCCTCATTTGAAGCCCTGTTTTCGTGCTAGATGTAGGCTCTAGAAGTTCTAGAAGAAGCCTTAGACCATGGCAATTTGATAGAATGCATGGTATTGTTTCAATCTTCTTATACAATCTTCTTGTATAGGTTGAGGGTTGTTTTGTGACCAATTATATGGTCGATTTTGGAGAAGGTACCATGTGGTTCTGAGAAGGTGTATTCTTTTGTTTTAGGGTGAAATGTTCAGTAGATATCTCTGAAATCCATTTGATACATACCCTCTCTTAATTTCTGTTTCAATGACCTGTCAAATGGTGAGAGTGGGGTGTTGAAGTCTTCACTACTATTGTGTGTAGTTCAATGTGTGTTTTGAGCTTTAGTAAAGTTTCTTTTATGAATGTGGGTGCTCTTGCATTTGGGGCATAGATGTTCAGAATTGAGAGTTCATCTTGGTGGGTTTTCCTTTTGATAAATATGAAGTGTCCTTCTTCATCATGCTTGATAACTTTTGGTTGAAAGTCTATTTTATTGTATATTAAGATGGCAACTCCTGGCTCTCCACCATCTTGGCTCACAGACACCAGATAGATGTGACAGGCAGCACAAGATATGAAGACATAGCCTGAGTCTAACATTGCTTGGGTCTCAGCCTATCAGGCTTTTACCTGCACTCAGGGCCTGGGCAGATCTGCGGGCCATCTGTGTGCCAGCCCTGTTGGGGGAAGTTTGCCCTGATGACTGACTGGCACTTGGAGGGGCACTCCACCATCTTGGCTCCCAGAATACAGACAGATCTAACAGACAGCACCAGGTATATAGACATATCATGAGTCTAACATCACTTGGGTCTTAGTCTGTTAGGCTTCTGCCTGCACCCAGAGCCCTGGCAGCTCTGGGGGCCGACTGTGTGCCAGGCCTGTCAGGTGTCATTTGCCCTGCTGAGTGATCAGCACTTGAAAAAGGTCCCCCCCACCCCCCAGGATCCACCATCTTCTCTCCCGGAGGGAGCAGACTGGCAGAACCAGGTTCACAGAGAAAACCCTAATAAAACCTTGCTTGGGACAAGACAAACCAGGGCTCCACTGGGACCAAAGAGGAGGGCAGCAAATCAGCAATCTGTGCAAGGAGAACCACAGTCATCCAGTGGTGTGGAAATAGCCTTACAGGCTCACAGGCACTAGCCAGTAACAAAAAGACCAACTAATGCAAGAGATACCAGATAACAAAACGAAAACATAGGAACATTACAAACAGAAATCAAGGGAATATGGCAGCATCTCAACTCAATTCTCGAACAACAGCAAGTCCTAGATACCACAACACACCAGAAAAAGAAAATTTGGATTTAAAATCACATATCATGATGCTATTAGAGGATTACAAGAAAAACATAAATAAATCTCTCTCTCTCTCTCTCTCTCTCTCTCTCTCTCTCTCTCTCTCTCTCTCTCT
>BDUI01000178.1:34524-51262 GCA_002335545.1 Apodemus speciosus
ACTGTGGAGTTTCCTGGCTCCCTGGTGCAAAGGGCCAAATGACTCCAATCATATGAGTGAAAAATCCAAAAAAAAATTACTAAGGGAAAGGTAAAGCCATAAATTATTTAAGTATTTTAACTAAGACACACATTCTTAGAATAGCAAAACAGCAAATTCCTTGTGAGTCTGAGACAGGACTTCATACAATCATAACAATTTTGTATGACCATTGCAATTTGGATTGCCTACAGAATCCAAACTGGGAAAGGATTTATTATGAAATCATCAGTTAAGTCAATTGACTTTTACCATAAATATTAATTTCATCTGGATGTTTAAATTAACTAGAACATAGTGAGGAGTGTCTAGTCTCATAATAACAAAGGTGTTATAAAAGCTGGATTTGAGTGGTATCATTGGGAGAAAGTTAGAAGGAACAAATGTTTCCTTCATCGGGATCAGAATCTTTATTGTAAAAAAAATCCTTAATATCCCCGCTTAAGACATATGAAATGGAGTCATAGTCTAAAAGTAATAGTTTAGGGGTAGTTTTATTTTCAACCAAACATTGACTCTCCTACTCATTAGCCATGTGGTATTTGGTGGGAGTTCACCTACCTTGGTCCTACTTGTTCTTGAAATGGGGACTGGTAAGACTAATGCTAATCCACATGAAGTGTTTGGCACAGTGTAAGAATAAAGAAAGCACTCCATAAGAGGCAGAATAACTCAAAGTGCATTAGACAGTAGAGCTGTATAGATAAGCACAGACAAGAAAACAGATGGAATTCAAACCCTCTAGTTCTATCCCCCAGCAAAAGGAAAAGAAAAAAAGAAAGGAAAGAAAACACTTAAAATACAACTAAAATGTTGAAACTGGGGGCTATAGTGATGACTCAGTAGAATAAGTCTGGATCCCTAGCATCTACATAAATTTTAGGCACATTAGCACAAGTGTGGAATCTCAGTGTTGAGGAAATAGGGAGCGAGAGGTAGATGGATAGCTGGTACTTGCCATTGGGTGGGATCTGGGATCTAACTTGGGTCTAACAGAATTGGCAACAAGTACTCTTATCCACTGATCCATCTTACCAGACCCTGGCTATGATTTCTTGATGGCTAGTACAGCTAAGGTATGGCAGCATTTCCTTACTTCTTACTTTCCAACCATTGAATACTTCCTTCTTCCTTGGTGTATTCCCCTGCACTTCAATCCAAGGACCCCACCCTGCTGCTTCTTTAGTGTATTTTCTATGGCTCCTAAGAGTCTGTCTACTTATTTCTACCATTTGTAACCTTCATAAATCTTTTATAAAATTTTTCAAAGCACATTACATGTCCTTACCTATATCACTAGTCCCTAACCTTATGTCACTTCAGAGAAGGAGATTTATAATATAAAGATTTATTTTATTTTTATGAACTTTAATATAAAATGGGACCCAATATGAAAGTAGTTACTGTACTCTGTATGAAAATTTCTTTGAAAAATGAAGTTGTTACTTATTTAATTACCTTCTATGCTTAGCAGGCAGATAATATATTGACATTTTCCATTTGTGTTTCAGCCACAGATAGTCCTAGGATTGTTGCTTTTCCAGCTTTTCTAGTTAAAAATATTTCTCATTGTCAAGTTTCACTTCTATTAAGTACCAATAACATGTTCATTAACTGTAGTTACATTTTTTTAAAAAACAGTGTTCACATCCATTTCGTTCTGAAGTGACTTCAAATCCAAATCCTAAATTCTTGATTCCAACTCTTCCTGCGTACATTCCTTTGCCTAGTGMTTGCTATTCTCATACTAAGGGAGGTTTTTACTTTTTATCCACTCTGTAGATTAAATTTCAGTTCTTAAAGGATGTAAGCATCTTGTCCTAATATTAGTAGAACAATCTCTTCTGGGTTGAATAAAATTAGAGGGTACAATGTCCTTTACAGATATGCAGACACTACTCTAATAGCCTTCCCTGTTTCTCTGGGGGCATAGAAGAGGGACTGAATTTTTATATCTAAATTATTTTAAAATGGGAGTAATGACAAGAAGAGAGCTTACTACAGGTGGTTGGAATGCTTCTTCATGCTCCTCCCCTCCCCAACCAAAAATATCTATAGCAAAGAAATCCTTTTATAAGCCTGGAGTGTTCAAGGCAGAATGCCAGAGTTCAGTAGAGATATGACAGTATCTGAAAGTAGCCTGAAAGAGAAGGGAGTTAGCCGTGACATTTACCACCCCATGGCTTTACCATCCCATCTCTCTAGAGAATATTAACTTTGAACAAATTTTAAAAATAAATGCAATGAGCACAAAAAGAAATTTAGAGACATCTGAAATAGATAGATAGAAAGTTCTTTAGGCTTTATATTTCAATTTATATACAATACCCAATACTCAGACCTCTCAAGTAAGAATGAGGCACTCATAATTACTGTGTCATTTCTATGGAAGACATGTGTCACCTTCTTTTGAGATTCTTCTCTCTGTGTTAAGCAGTTTCCATATAGCTTTCACTTAGGATTTTTGTCATTTCTTGAACCATTCTCAACTTCTATTCTCACTTAATTTTTACTAGAATGTCTCCATATTGCCTGTGTGCTCACTATTTTCATGCTAGGGACATCAAGGTAACTAACGACCCTTCAAATCTGCAGTAACTGGAAAATACCCTCCTCCACTATTCTCAAGTACTGTGCATTCCTTTTTGCTTGTGCTTTTATTCCTTTGTTAGTAAGTGACTTCTTCCATGCTTAACTAATTATTAAAAATGTGACAAAGTACTTGCTGAACAATGATGTGCATGGTGAAAGATGCAGAAGCAAATCTTCCAGGAAAGTTCTCTCAAGTTCTTTGAAGATCATATTCATCCTGATTTTGAGGTTGTTTTCCAAAACACATTCACTAAATTTGGCATTTCTATCCCTGTGACCATGTGCCTAGTCCTTCTGTTTTGAGAATTTGGAAGATCAGTTTGGCTCCCTCCCATATTCCACATGTCAGAAGCCTTTTGATTTATGAACCAGTGAATGCCATCTTCACTCTTCATGTTTCTCTTTTCCAGACATAAAATAGACAGACTAGGTGGAGAGAACAAACTTGTGGGTTAAATTGTAAAAAGTCATGAAGAGCATTAAACAGATCCTGCCTCTGGACCAGTGGTTTCCATCTGCATCTTCTCTCCCTTTTTCTGGAGCTGTTAGCAATCTAGACTCTCCAGTTTTAATTGTTATACTGCTGAATGCTCATTTCAGGTTTACAAAACCTCCAAAAAATCTGTACCCAGTTCCAGCTCCAGTGAGTTTCTGCATCTTTTCCACAGGCCAGCTACACCATACTACATAGAAATATATCCAAGTTCATGGTATAGGCTGGTAACCATTTTTACTTTCACTTAAGATAGACTTTATTTTGCCTGTCTTTTTTTTTTCTTTTGGACATTTCTCAAACCAAATTCTCCTCTTGGAATGCTCATAAATCCTCTTGTTAAGAATCACCCACAGTGCCCACATAATTTCTGTTGTTCTACTTCCAACTTCAGTAAGCCAGAATGAGCAGAAAAGGCAGCATGAAGGGTGTACCCATGACAACAAAGTACAGAAGCTTGGATTTGCCCTCCATTGTCCTGGCCCAGTCCTCCTTATTAGGAATCACAATATTTATCCAACCTCCCATAATGAAAGATAATCATTTTTGAAAGACACTTTTTCTCATATTTGACTAAACATTCACTAGAACTGAAACATTCAAGAGGAGAAAATGGTGCTGTAGTTAGTTCATAAGGCCTTTTGTTGTCTTTGTTCTGTTCCTGGAAAAGTCCTCTTTGCCATGTCACCTGGAGACTGTTAGGACCTCTACAGTGATATAGCACAAAGGCTGGTGAGTAGCAATTCCCAAGAGTTAGGAAATCAATTTAAATTTAAACTGCTTGTTATGCAGTACAAGCTCTAAGCTTATAAGCTAAGCCCCATGTTTCTTCATCCCTGGAATTTCTCATGACAGATTCCCTTTCCAAGATATAGAAGGCATCAGAATTGCCTTTCCTGTGTTCTTGCAGGCAACACCAAGTGGTAATGAATATACACCAATTTAAAAAGAGAGATGTTTAGAAACAAGAAGTGACTTGGATATGGTGAAAATAGTTTCCTTAGTTAAAAGCTAAGGGATTTTCAAAGCTCAAGAACCCCATCCCTTATTCGGCATGGGCTTGAAATAAGAATAAAATATTAAGTGAAAAGTTTAAGTGATTGCGCAGGACAATCATTCCATTTCTGGAGGTCTCCTGTGGAAAGTGTGTGTCACTTTTCTTTTCTTTTTTTTTCTTTTTTCTTTTTTTTGTAAAATCATCTCTTATTTTTTCCCCTTAGGCGGGGCACTTCTATATGCCGAGGGACAGAGCCTTCTATTTGGGGCACTTTATGCTTCCAAGGATCTAATTCTGATGTCAACTGGAAATTTTGTCACACAGAGTGACTCAAGATCAAGAAAGACACTTAGCTAGGCATCAAGACAATCAATAGAAGATGTGATAGAAACTTCAAGACTTTGCTCTATCCCTTGCAAGCCATATTTCCTAAGATAAATCATGTAATCTCTGTGACTTCATATTTTTTAATCTTAATGTAGAATTAATACATTTATTTCATATAATTAACCATGCCAGTGTGTTGTCATAGTGTCGATGGCAGAAAGCAAATACTCTATATGCTCAATCTACTATGTACAAAATCTCTATCCTTTTTTCTCTCCCCCCCCCTCTCTCTCTCTCTCTCTTCTTCCTCATGTCACTTTTCTCCACACCATAGTGTCTATATCCTTTAGCCATCTCTATGAAGTTGGTGTTTGTAACTATTGCTTCACATAATCATATGATAAAATGAAACACAGCTATCACTTCACTTATGCAAGGTATACAATAAAAAGACAAATCAATGGAGCTTATATTTGAACCTGGATCTCTGACTCAAAGCATGTGTTCTTAGATGCTCTGATTGCTTCATTTCAGAATGGCCCTCTATCAACGCAAATCAAAGCCCCTGAAGTGTTCCTATCATCAGGTTTATAAAGGGAAATTTAAATGATAAGAATCCATATTTGTCAAGCAGAGATATGCCCACAAAATAGAACCATTCCAATTGCCCATCTCTATGTCTCCATACAGAATGAAGCAATTAGCATCTTCTTTGACACACTTTATCACCCACTTCTGAATCCTCACACATGTAAAGGCAGAATCACATTGAATATTACTCTGTAATGAGAGGTAGATTTGCTTCTTACAGTCACTGTGGCTTTTCTTCTTAACACATGTATTTTCATTTTCTGATCCCTTACAGAAAGTGTAGGTCTTCATTAATAGATCCTTTCATCAAAATGGAGGAGGACAAGCAATGAGGACAAATTTGGGTGTCCAGGAAGAAAAGATGCCAGGAAAAGAGAGACATGTGGAAGGAGGCAGAGGGCCATGGAACAATTTAAGACTAAGTGCTGCTCTGCCACTCTCGGCTCTTAGCTGGCAGTGCCAAGAGCTCGGCTGTCAGCAGTTAAGCAGGCAAAGCCAGGACCCTCCCTGTCTGTCTCTGAGGCCATTTCCCAAGCATTCTACTGTCTTGGCTAGCCAGAGATTAACTCCAAAGTACACTGCCCCTGTTTGGCTCTGCATCTTCTGTTCCCAAACACCGAGCTGTGTCTTGAGCCAACACAGCTTTTCCTCCTCAGAACTCCTTGCACAATGGGTATGTGACCATCTGTCTCCTGCTCTGTTTGCTTTCCTGCACAGAATCAAAATTATCCCTGTAGCTCAAACAGCCCATAACTCAACGTCTGACTCAGACTTGGTGCTTAGTGACTGCTGGTTTGTTTGAGAGGCACATAGGTATGGAGAAAAATACATAAGCCTTAGAAAAGCTCCACATGAAGTTGAGAACGAACCCTTCCTCTTACTCATGGTGACACCTTCAAAAGAGGTGTCATTTCCCCAAAGATGTCACTTCATTATTTACTATTGGAAATAACGGCAATTTGTCTGAGTCAATATTGCTGTGTAGATCACATGAAATTATACAGGGCTAAAATTACATACTATGAACTGGTGAATCCTTTGTAGAGACTCCTAATTACCCCAGTGTCCCTCTATTGAAGCTGCCATTTTGACTGAAAAACACGTTAGAGGCTAGGGATGCACTGCCTCCCCAAGGTTGCCTTAAGCTTTCTACGTGCTTTTAAATGACTTTTTATACAATTACTGCAATCTCCTGAATCCATTCACCAACCATTCAGTCATGTATATTTCACTCAAAAAATATTCATTACTCGTTATTGACCAGAGTCTAAGGTAAAATCTAAAAATGTCATAGAGAGCAAAGCAGTAAGAAAATTTGTCTCTTGATGCTTATAAATTAATGGGAGAGAAAATCATTTACAAATCAGCATTCAATAATTGTTTTATTGAATAAATAAATGAAAAATACAGGTAACCAAGGATATACAACAGTGTGTGTGTGTGTGTGTGTGTGTGTGTGTGTGTGTGTGTGGCTGTGGTAGTTGAGTTGGGACATGATGCTTAAAAATAATGGGGTCTTTCATGGATGAAGTCAATGCAACAGCTTAAAGAATGGATGGGACAAAAGCAGGTTAAATGTGCATCTGTTTGTTGTGTAATTGGAGCCATTGATGAAGGGAGGCAATACAGACCAAAGCCTCCCTGAAAGACACAGATTTGTCGGGAGAATGACCCATGTGGCACAACAAAACTTGACACCCTAAAAGCTGCTCATAGGACAGATTTTAAAATGACCCATTTTGTTACTTCTTATATTTGTCTTTCTTTTCCCTAATGGCTTATATCAATTCTCACAGCTCTGTTGAAAGAAGGAAAAGAATGAGAAACAAGAGAAAGCACAGAGAGGACAGAAGAAGCATGATGAAAGGAGCAGGAAGCTGAAACACTCCTTGAGAGCAGGGGGTATCCATCTTCACCAAGGCTGCTCCTGCTCCTTGGTCCCCGGACTCCTTACAGCCCAAAGGTGTTCTCCCTCAGACCTCAATGGCAGACTTGTCTTAGCCTCCCAATATTCAGTTCTCTCTGTATTCATTCATTGAGTAGCTTTAGTCTGATGTCCAACCCCCTTCCTACCTTCCTATCTTTCTGCCTAAGATCAGACACTGACCACCCTGAACAGACAATATTTGTGAGTGTTTCTTCATAGACTCCCACACATCTGACTCCCCAGAAACAAGCTGAGATTGGGGTTTCTGAAATCGGACTCAGATCATATTCTCTTTGATTAAAATCCTGTAATGGAAATTCCTTTTCATGAACAAAAAGCCTAAAATTCCATTCATGTCACCAGGATTGGCCATTTAATTTCCATGGCTCAGTGCCAATTGTGAAAAAAATATTAAGAATTTCAAAAGAATGAGAACACAGCATTTAATGAAGCATGAGGTCTTTTTATTAATTTTTTGTAAAACTGTATGCCTTTGGTTTCATTATAACATTTTCATATATATATATATGTATATATATATATATATATATATATGTATATATACCATTTTGATTTGCTCACAATGGTCTCATTACTGCTTCTTCCCCACTCCCTCCCAGTGGTCATTTTTTTTTACTTTTAAATACTCACCTCCTGCTTTAATGTTTTATATATATACACATATATGTATATATATATATATATATATATGTGTGTGTGTGCGTGTGTGTATTATATATAACATATAATATATGAAATATGTTGTTATATTATATATGACAATATATGGTATTATTATATGACACATAATCTTATTCTAGATTACACACAAACATGCAATACTCGTACATAATAGTCTAAATTATGCTACTTACCATGATGATCTTCAGTTTCTTCCATTTTCCAGAGAATAACAAAATGTTCTTTATGGCTGAGTAGAAATATACAGGCAACACAAGGTTTAAGTGTAATATACAAATGGCAAAGACCACATGTCCTCTCCAGGTTGGGAAGCTAGGAGTTTCTAGGACTTGTATACATTGTTCTTCTGTATCTCTTAGAAACTCACATGCTCTCAGGTGCAATCAGTTTTGCCTACTATCAGATCCTTTTTCTATACATGCTGCCCATTCTAAGACCACTTCATCTTCTGGGTCAACTAGTTCTTATTTGTTGATATCTATCCAGAACCTCATTTTCTTTCCCTGATACCGACAGACATAGGTTCTGACTTTGGATTACCACAGTCCTGACCTTTTTCCTGTTAATACAACTTACTGAGTTTGATTGACAATATTTATTTTGTATGTTCTTCACCAGATTTTGCATTCTAGAGTGGCAGAGTCAAGATCTTCTGGCTCTAAGCCATGTGTAATATCTACATAAATATTAATTCTATGATTATTCACACTACATAATATATGCATATAAATCTACATATTTCTATAGTTTGGCTATGTTTTGATTGCGTAATCCCCAATGTGGCAGAATTAAGAGGCAATTGAACTCTTAAGTTCAAAGTGAAGTTCAATGTGAACTAGTTAGAGCAGGAGTTCTCAACCTTCCTAATGCTATGACCCTGAAATGCAGTAGCTGAACATCAGGTGGTTCTCAGGAGTCTTGTGGAAGTGTTGGGGATAAAAGTAAGTAAGGACTGAGTCAAGGACAGGAAGACCTACAGAGTCAACTGTCTTGGGCCCCTAGGGGTGCACAGAGACTGAAACACCAACCAAAAAGCATGTAGAGGCTGGATCTGTGCTCCACCATGTGTTTGCAGCAGAAGTGCAGCTTGACCATGTGAGTCCCCTAACAATTAGAACAGGCGCTGTCTCTGACTCTATCGCCTGCCATTGGATCCCCTTCCTCTACCTGGACTGCCTAGTTGGGCCTCAGTGAAAGAGGAGGTGCTTTTTCCTGTAGGAACTAGATGTCCCAGGGTGAGGTGGTACCAAAGGGATTTTCCTGTTCTCTAAGGATAAGGTGGGCTAAAGGGAAGAGGGACTTGTAAGGGCAGGAATAAGAAGAGAGGAAGGACAGAGGTGCAATTGAGGGACTTGTAAGGGCAGGAATAAGAAGAGAGGAAGGACAGAGGTGCAATTGGGATGTAATATGAATAAAATAAAAATAAATTATGAAAAGGATAAAAACATTGTACAATCTATTTATTAACATATTTGGTGTTTATTATTTAAAAGTACCAAAAGCCAATTCTTTTATAAAAAAATGTAGTTTCTAATTTTGTGCTCATCCCCAACCATAGAATTATTTTTGTTGCTACTTCATAACTGTACACTGTTATGAATTGTAATGTAAATATCTGACATGCAGGCTAGCAGACTTTGGGGGGGAATCCCCCCCAAAGAAGTCATGATCTGCAGGTTGAGAAGTGCTGAATTAGATAGAGTATTAGAAGTGCTACCCTCAGAAAGGATAAATGTGGTCCTGATGTCCCCCTCCACAGTAGAAAATCTTGTTTGCCCTCTAGTTTCTCCATCTCACCAAATGATATCTTCTTCTCACAACACCTTCCTCCTGATGCTATGGACTATAAGGTGCTCATGCCAGAGGCCAAACAGATACAGTGGATAAGTCTTGGCCTACAAGTCTAAGCCAGCCAACTGAACCTTTTTTCTTCATAGGCTATCTCCCTTCAGTTATTTTAAAGTAGAAAAAAAAAGGAGACAAACACAAATATAACTCTACTAGCTTGCACAAAACCACAGCTAGCAAATGAAGGAGACAGTACTCTGAGCTGATTACTTTTCATTCTGAACCCAATATTCTAAATCAAAACACTTTACCCATTCTAAAACTTCAGGTGAGTACATGAATGAAAGATGTGGCATGTTGAATCTTAACCACTAAAATGATATTGTAATACTTAGAGCTTTGTGACTGTTACATTATGTGATAAAATAAAATTTTCAGGTGTGAATGTTAATTAATACATAAGGAGATGATCCTGGTCTTCCTGGAATGGAGTACTATTCAGCCATTAGAAACAATGAATTCATGAAATTCTTAGAGAAATGGATGGAGCTGGAGAGCATCATACTGAGTGAAGTAACCCAGTCTCAAATGAATACATATGGCATGCACTCACCGATAAGTGGATATTAGCCTAGAATCTTGGAACACCATAGACACAATCTACCTATCAAATGCTGTCCGACAAGAAGGAAAGAGTGGACCCAGGTTCTGGAAAGGCCCAATGCAGCAGTGTAGGAGAATACCAAAACAGGGATGTGGGAAGGGGTGAATAGGGGAATGAGGAGGGGGAGGAGAGGTAAAAAGACATATGGGACATTGGGGGGGTGGCGGGGAAACCAGGAAAAAGGGAAATGAAATGTAAATAAAGAATATATCCAAAAAAAGAAAGAAAGAAAAAATGCACGCACATAAGTCTTTTGAAGAAGTAGGAGTATTTGGATACAGAACACAATGCTATATATCCACAGAAACGGAGCCTGGAACTATAGAATTTATCATATCAGAAACTAAGAAACATGA
Source organism: Apodemus speciosus (assembly GCA_002335545.1). Lineage (NCBI taxonomy): Eukaryota > Metazoa > Chordata > Mammalia > Rodentia > Muridae > Apodemus > Apodemus speciosus. The sequence continues at coordinate 45,001 of BDUI01000178.1, forward strand.
ATAGATTATTCCCCAGAGTGTCCAAAGAGATATCACTAATGATACTTAAATTTTGATTCAGCAATACTGGTTTTTGATGCTTGTTCTCCAAGAAGTAATATGGAATAAATGTCAGTGTTTGAATCTTCCATATCTTTAATAATTTGTTCTAGCAGCCACCGGGGAAGAAATCAATTCATTCCTGAATGAATCCTTATTTGGAAGAAAGAGGAAAGAGGGAACATAAAGAATGAGTAGACTTCACGGTAGATGATTCTTACTAAACCTGTATACTGTTTCCAAAGTAAGCAAGTCCCTTTGCGTCTATGAAAACACTCCATGAGCAGGTGGTCTTTGAAAATCACCCTCTAATGGGCAAAGCATTTGGGTGTAGACACCAGGCTGCCATACTCCTGGTTCTGTGACCTTTTCAATATACCCTCCATTCTCTTTCCTCAATGAGAAAGAAGTAATCACTAAAGGTGTCCTAAAGTTCATAAGTAAATTTTCTACCTCAGACAGTGCAGCTCCTGCATTCATGTTTAGCTGATGAACTCCTTCTGGGGACACAATCACTACAGTTGTATAGTCCCTGGGAGCCACCTGCACTTTGTTACATTTGCCCTGGACCTTGGCAATCATTCTGGACTGTTTGAATAAATAAAAGAAGAAATGAATCAAAGAAATTTCATATCAGACTTAGTTTTGTGATTTACAGTTTTTCCATTTGTCATTATGGCCCTGGATTCCTGAGTCACTAAAATATTGGTACAAACAATTTCCCAACAAATGGAAAACATTAGGTTGTATTGCCATTATAAATGGGCTGCCTCACCACTAGCTAAGAAAATTTTAGAGGAGACAGTGTCCTTTGTCTCTCTATCTCTCTTCTCATAAAACATCTGTAGAAAGAAAATAACCCACATGGATTGCAACTGATGACAGAATGAGGATTCTTTCAATGCACCAAACAGGAAAGAGACTGTGCTTCAGAGAGACGCAACTGTAACTGCTTTCTTCCCTGGCCTCTGCGCAGCAATTCCATCTTGAGCATAAGCAGCATTTGTCTCCTTTCGGCCACCATGTGTCTCCATCACTGTATGTAATTGAGAGCTAACTCTGGCTTCCTCAGGGAGGAATTACATATGGAAGATTCATGCCTCTGGGATTCACTGGTCCCAGTTGAAAGGCCCTTGTTAATTTATATGAGTCCATAAATCAGCAGGAAAAGAAACATTGGCTCACAGTCCATGAGAGGAAAAGACATCCTTCAGGACCAAATGAAAACCAGGCCTTAAGCCTAAGGATGATTTAAGATCCTGGGCTTCCTTTCCAGTCCCTGGCTGATTTGAATTCCTTGGGACTTCTCTTCTTAGGGCACAGGAAAGAAGAGTTTTGAGTTAACCAATGACCATAAAGAAAAGAGACACAAAATGTCATTTAGCTAGTGATACATCACTGCCTAAAGGTAGATTAAGATACAAGGTGGCCTTTTAGCCCCAGAAGAGCAACACTCTCCTGTGTATCATTGGTCATGCATGATGCTGCCTGTTGGCTACAACCTTTATTTCAAACTAGGTTTTATAATTGAGAAAGGTAGCTTACTTTTATGTATTATTTTAAGCTGGCGTCCATGACTTTGGCAAAGAAGTTCGGAAGAGTACAAAGAGAAAAATATGTAGGGATAATCAGTAACTTGTAGTTGGTAATTATCTAGGGTACCCAGATCTCAAAATTTGTAACCTCACATTACATTCTAAAATATATACATGTCATTGTATACATGACCATAGAAAACTTCAATGAAACTTCTTCTGGAGTTAAGAAAATGGTTACTTAAAAACTAGTTGTTTTTTCTAACTATGTCTATTTAGCTTGCAATTTGAGGTGAGGGCTTGGATATTTCCTCAGCATATTTTATTGCTGGTTCTGTCTTAGATGCCGTAGATAGAACGTTCCTTTCTGTGGGAGGCAACGGGGCCAGAGGAAGGGCACACGCATGTGAATGGGCATGAAGCTGAGGGCAATGGGTGCTGTGTAAAGCAGCTGATAGAAATGCTAGAGATTCCCTCTTCAATTCACTTAAAAAGCAAAGGCAAATTCCAGAATCTAGAAGGAAAATATAGAAATTTTCTATCTGGATCTGGATCATTAGAGTGGAGTAAAGAGGTTTAACAAAGAAACAGTCAGTACCAAGAAATGGAACTCTTTCTTTAGTAGTAGTGATTGTGGAGGACCTGAGAATATCGGATAAGAAAGTACAGTGTGAGAAAGAACAACCATTGAGACTAGAAATGTTAAGAAATAAAATTTTCCGTGATGAGTGATTATGTCAGATCAATGAAACAACAAAAATATGAGAGGTTATGCCCATGTTCTGGAACCACAGGCAGCAAGGTAGCCTGCTTGCCTCATTTTACAGAGTGCCATGGAAGAACACTGAAAGAAGAGGATGAAGGCAGGGTGTTCAGGGGTGATGGGGCCGGCTCTCTGGAGACTCCGGGTTCTTCTCTATCTCCAAACCTGCTGTGTAACTTCAGGCATGACTCCATCTCATTCAGTTGGGGAGAGTGAAACCTGAAGTATGGACAACATAATCTACCAAAGCACTCTTGATTTTGTTTTTTAAAATATAACTTTATAAAAAATAATGTGTTATCAAATTGATTAAAGGTACAGGAAATAACTAAAATATAAGCAAAGAATTTATATATGTCAGGTTATTTTCAACTATAATTGTAACATTTCTGGCAGACGACCTCATGTATAACTCACAGGATGAAGTGATGAAGACATGCTTCCTGCAAGCAAGAATGAATACATTCAGCTAAAGATGCCCCAATATATGTAGAAGGAAAGGGAAGCATAGAGACTGAAAGTTGCTAAAGAGAAAGAATGAGGAAGGGTTTGTGGACTTAATGATTTTGAGGACTCTGCAAGATTCTTCATTTCCTTGGTTTAGTGAGACATTGAAATCACGTCACATTTCCTGCTTCAGGGCCTTCACACAAAGTAGGAGGCAGGGCTGTGATTTCCTGGGCACCATCCAGGAATGAGCATAGCATTTGGCACTGTCGAGTCACCCACAGACTATTGAGAGACATTGAGCATCAACTCCAAGCCTTCATTGACCCATCTTAATGCTCTGATGAGGCCCATATCCTGTCTGTAAATGGAAGACCCCCAACCTTCACAGTGGTTCCCCCATGGCTCTTCTGTGGGAGCCATCCAGTCCTGCCCAGTTGATTGATTTCTCCGGATACATCAAGGGTGGTCCTGGGGAAGGGGATCTTGGCAGGGTCTCCCCCCATATTCTTAGCTCATTTGCCACTTTGCCCTTGCCAAGCTTTGCTTCCTGCGCATTTCATCAGATCATTTCTTAGTCTGTCTCCTTAAGGCACATTCAGAGAATCTGAATTAAGCTTCAGTCAGTCCTTGACTTCCCAGAGAAAGCGTTGTTAGGAAACTCATCTACAAAGGCAGCCTGGGCACTGTCCCAGACCCCAATCTCCCTTTCCTCTCCTCCTTGCCCTCCTCCCCATCAGTCAATTAATTCCTACCCCATGTTCCTCTATGACCCCTGCTCTCCTGGTCACTGGGCAAACCTTTGTGTATCCTGAAAAACTATGCCAAGAAACTGCCCATCATAGCCCTTCTCTTCTGCTCACTGCAGCTGGGACAATTTTATCTAATTATCTCTGGACCTGCAAACAGTTTCATTTTCTGCAGAAGAATATACAAGATTTGGTCTCCAGCTTTCGCTGTACCAAAGGCAAGCCCTTTTAGTAAGGGATGCTGCAAGAATCTCCTACCAAATACTCACATCCACCCACTGTAAACCATACCCTTAAATAATAAACTGATTTTAAAAGATCTTACTGACAAATACACATGTCATGCATCACAGTGAATTCAAACACTTGCTTGGTTCCATGGTCTTCTTTAAGCTGAGAAATTGTTAGCAAACAATTTCTAAAACACTAATAAAAGCTCCAATAAACTCACCATTTTAGAACACTTCCATGCTTCATACAATAAACCATCAAAATGAATCATTCCATCTGCCAAGTTATCTCCATTTCATTTATCTCCCTCTAAACTAGGTCACCATTAACTCTTACCTGACTTATTTTACTTATAGCCCATATGGTGTCCGTATTACCATTTGTATGCCCTATAATACATAATTGTGTTTGGCAGGTAGAGAGACCAATTAAGATATGTGTTGTCTATGGTTTTCCTCTTCTTCTCTGGCCAAAACTCACTGAACCTAAAATTCAAACTTCATTCTGGCTTACAAAAAATCCAAGCTTCCTGAGCAAGCACGACTTGCTCATCTCATCCACTTTCTTCAGCTATAACAGTACCTTTCTGTGCTTGGTTGTCCATAGGATTCTCTCCTCAAAAGCCCTTGTAACCATATTTTTCTTCTCCATTGTATATTCTCCTTCTGATTAAAATATTTTTATTTCATTTTATGTGTTTGGGTGTTTTGCCTACATGTAAATCTATGTACCACTTGTATGCATTGACTGTAGAAGTAGGAAGAGAATATTAGAGCCCATAGAACTGGAGAGTAACAAAGAGTAGTTAGTTGTCATGTAGATGCTTGGAATCAAATTCACATCATCCAGAAGAGCAGCCCATTTTAACTGATAAGTCATCTCTCCAGCCACCTGTTCAGCCATTTTGATTCTTACCATCCCAAATTCTTTTACCATTTGAATCTCAGATCCTCAGAGAATTTTTCCTTGGTCACATCATTTAAGCAATCTGACATTTTCTATTAGGCTGAGTTGTATGAAAGTACTGACTTATAGGATGAATGTGGAAAGTTTCATAAGATTTCATTCAAATGCATGTACTCCTGTCTCATGTGAAACATGACATTCTATCCATCTATGTTATTCACATTGTTTTTATATACTGTTTGCCATTACATTTGGCATACTGTAAGAGACAAAGGGCAGTTGCTGTTTATATCACTGTGTAGTCAACAGCACTGTCATCTCTGCCAGCAGCAGCAACATCTTCATTTTCATTCTTTGATACCTAAAGTGATATACATGATGAGAAAGAATTCATAGAGGAAACTTCAAACCTATTTTGGAATGTAGCAGATGATGAATTTTAGATTAGAGCTTACATTGATGAAAAATTGCACAATCTTGGATAAAATTGTATCCTTTACAGACAACATAGGGATTGGATTTTGAAAGTAGTTGGATAAGAATCAAATATCTTACAAAATATCAAGATCTACCAATCATTCTACAATTAAAAGTTTCTGTAAGACAAAAAGAAAGTAGGAATGGTTCTTGGTAGTCAATGCCATCCTTTCAGTCATTTATAGAAGGTATGACTTTGACTTAATCTAGATCAAAGGCAGTTATTTTGATCATAAATATCTTCAATGTACATTCCAGAAATTACAGAAATTACTGGACTAAACTCAAGAGTCTTTAGCTTCTAGACTTATTTATCATAATCTTATACTGATAAAGTGCATACTACTGAAAATATCCCAAAGATAAAGTCTTTGCCAGCCATGCATTTTTATTTTGGAATTCATAATATGTTTTAAAGGGGATTTGACTTGGTCACATTCCTTCCCCAAGAGAATGCCTAGGTTAGCCTTTTCTTTATTTCCTCTTAAGCCTGGAATATTTTACCTGTGAAACACAAAGTTTGCTCATCATATCTAAAGACCCAGTTGTTCTAAATGTCATTAAACTATAATGAGAGAAGACATACCCTTACACATACCAAGCAGAAGATATGTGAACAACAGGGGCAAAGGAGATTCTCTATGATGCCAATTGTCTAAAATAACCTAAAAGTTTCCCCAGTCAGCGATATGAAAATTGTATCTCAGTAGTCAAGAGGACTGAATTCAAGCCTCAGTTCTCCTACACAGTTGCTGCAGTTCTCAGAGGCTGTGGCTCAACCTCCCTCCCCTCGGCATTTACTGTTCATTCTGTGGAGAAACAGTATCTGCTTGCTGATTTAGGGTAAGTTTTGAGCCATTAACATTAATGAGTGTTAACAGGAAGTAAAATGATTGGCATTAAATAATTGGCAGTGATGAAATTTGTCCTTTGTCCACTCATGTCATTTTTTTATTTATATTTTTCATTGGATATATTATTTATTTACATTTCATTTCCCTTTTCCTGAATCCCTGCCCCCCAAATGTCGCACATATCCTTTTCCTTCCCCCTGTTCCCCCATCCACCCCTTCCCAATTCCCTGTTCTGGTATTCCCCTACACTGATGCATTGGG
>BDUI01000178.1:52379-65040 GCA_002335545.1 Apodemus speciosus
TGAAGAACTGAGTTGGGATTTTCATGGGGATTGCATTGAATCTGTATATTGCTTTTATAGATTTAATGCAATCCCCATCAAAATCTCAACTCATGTCATTTTATGGGTTGAGTTTTCCTGAGTTTTTCTGTATAAAGAATCAACAATGAGCCAAATTGGAGTAGGAAAATTGGGTACAACCTAAAAGGCAGCATTAGAGTCTATCCCCTATCCATCCCTTGCCTCTCTTTCCGCCAGACGTATCTGCAATCTCTGTGTCTGCTACTGAGGCACAGGTAGAAGCTACTTTCTTACTGAAACCTATAATAATTGTCAGCATTCTTACAGATAATCCTAAAATGCATCCAATGAATGAGAATTTCTGTGACTAAGTGGTCATTTTCTTCCCTCTGACCTCTCAGAATTAGTCAAGGTAAACTAGGTACTGGAGTCAAAAAATATACAACATAAACAATAAAAATGTGTTCATGTCTCCAAATAATGTGGTGAGCTGAGGGCAAGTAGCTGCCCTGGGAAATCCTTGTTTTCTTTGTCTTTGTGTGCCATGTTCCTCCAGGTTTTCAGACTTCTGTGTCCCATATATTCAGAAAAAAATGGCTCAACCACAAGTTTATTCTTCTGACCCAGAAAATATGCAATCCAAATAACATTTTACCTAATGTCTAAAAAAACATGGAGAATTAGATATTGATTGATAGTCTCATTCCCTTTCCTTTTCCACTGATTCACTGGTTGGTTCTAGGCTCCTTTTGGTTGTCTTCACAGGATTCAGGCTGGTCTTTGTGCTAAACGCCTTAAATAAAGATCTATTTTTTCCTTCAGTGCTTAGTCAACTACTGTCTATGCCTTTTTGAGATTTGCCCCTTCCCTTTGCAGTATATCTAGACTGGGGACATACTGTCACTTTTTCCTGATGAGTTTATCTGTTTGCTTGTCCACTTTCTGAAGTTTTGGCTCTTTTTGAGCCCAGAACCCTCTACTCTGCCAATGGGCTACCATGGTCTCATCTTGCAGCAAACCCTCCAGTGCTGAGGAGGGCATTTAATGAAAGCAAGTAATAATTCTCAGCAGATCCAAAAATAGCTGAGTGTTAAAAGCCAAATTTAAGAGACAAGCCAGACCTTAATCGAATTGCTTTTTGTCTGAATCTCAGGAGCCTCATCTGTAAAACCAGAAGAATATTAGCTATCTCTCTCATGTGGTAATGAAGAACTCATAAATTAATGGATGTAAAACTTTTGGCATAGTGCTTGCCACTCACAAGCAATGTTCAATAAAATATTATTTGTATTATCAAATCCCTCTGGCCTGCTTTTATGGATGGAAAGAGCCTTCTCCTGAGCTCAAGGAGACATGAATTAGGACAGAGAACCTCACTCTGAGGGCATGTGACCCTCAGGGGATGACCCAGGCACTCTGGGGCTCTGGCAAGTTCCCTTTGCCTTGGGAGGGTTCCTTGATGGAGTTCTTGTGGTGGCAAGAAGCTGACAAATTAAATGATTTAGTCTGCTCAGCAAAGCAAACGTGGCTCCTCTGGGAAGTGAGAAGTAACTCAGAAGGGAAGCTCCAACTGCCACTGGGTGGAGGGAATTTTCCTTTCCAAGCTCAATTTGTTTGCACTTGAACTGCTTTATTTCATCAGCGTGCTCTTTGGAACATTGGCATAAATCCATGAAAAAGTTTTCTCTTTTTAAGTTTCCCCCCTTCTTCCGTTCTAGTTCCTCAAATGCAAAATAATAATAATAATAATTAAACATATGGGAATCTAGAAAACGCCCACCCCACCCAAGAAAAACAACCCACCAGTTCAGCACAAGTGTGCATGTGTGTAAATTGTTGGCAGGAATGTAAAGTCTTTGGATGTAAAGTCGCTAAAAGAAACTGAGGGGTTGCAGTTAAATCGTTTCCTAAAATGGTCTTGCCATTGATAAATGGCCTTCCCTTTACAAAAACCCTTTATCCATGTCAGTTCTGAGAGAGGCTTTCCAAAATTTCCCCCATTTCAGCCTCAGAAGGAAGGAAATAGAACTTCATCTACAGTGTCCAGAAGGTTTCTCCATCAAGGGTCTCAGTTACTGTATATTCTCTGCTCACACATTAGGGAAAGTGACCTTTCACTTTCTACCTTTACCAACATGGGCAGGGCGGGGGCTCAAAGGCAGACAATTTTAGAGGAGCTTCCCTATTTGTCATGTGAAATTTCTTTCAAAAGACAATAGTAAGTAAGCCAGCAGACCTTGCTTGCACTGGCCCATGGAAAGCTCTGTGGTGATGTAATCTCCCCAGACCAGAACCAGCTTACTCCAGACTACCTCAGATTCCTTCTGAGCATGAACCATTGCTGGTTTAAAGCTTCAGTTCCCTGTTTTGGAGAGGAAGGTTGTAATGTCAACAGCAAATGCCTACAAAGAGAATATTTTTCTTCTTTTCTTTTCTTTTTTTTTACCTCTCCCAAGTCTTCACCTTTTTCTGTTTTTGTAAGAATTTGGCAAACTCAATAAATGAAGCAATTTTTTCCACATAAGGAGCATAAGGATTCATTGTTAACCACATGCAGGAGTTAACATGGCTGTAGTAGCCTAACTCATTTGGCAGATATTTTTTCTTTCTACATTTAATAATTATAAAAGAATAAAAATTGTCTGAAAAGGATAACCAAGAGAATACATAACACCCAATTCGGTTGATATGTTTCTACAAAACTGGCTCCTCATTATCATTCTCAAATTCTCTTGTAAATCTCTTTTCTTGAGAGAAATGTAATTCCTTAGAAAAAAGCCTGGTGTTTTGCTTAATATCCAAAAGTAAAAGTATCTGAGTTCTGACTTATCAGAACCTACCAGCCCAGTGACACACAAAACAGTGAGTACCCTCACTCGATAGTTTCCCTCTTCAGAATAACTATGGACAGCAATGTGACCTGCCTCATGGATTTGTCTCTCTCTCTCACACACACACACATGCACACACACACACACACACACACACACACACACACCTTTAAGGGAAGAGCTGATAAGTCAGTACAGTATATACCTTGTAAGTTCCAGAACCTGTTTGCTCCCCAGAGTTGCCTCCCTGCTACTTTTCCTAGTGCCAAAAGATATTATGCAAACTGTTAGAGAAAGAAGCCATTAACAGTCTTGTCTGGTTGTAAATCTTGAGAGGTACTATAATGACCAGCCTGGCAAGAAGTGCCATTGGTTCAGGAGTGGCATTGTAGGCTATGGTGTAACCAAGACCTTTCCTGTTTGGTCAAAGTCTCACTCCATAGAGGAGAATTCATCACCTGATACTGTTCACCTGGCAAAACACTTGTGACCCAAGAGGTCATAGGCCATAGAGTAAAACCTGCTAAACTATCTTTTAAAGAATTCTCTTTACACCAGACATTAGTGCACCTCTCACCTTTCAAAAGAGAAGCTTCTTTTTGTACTAGACAGAGGTTAACACTGGTACTCACAGCCTCTTAAAGTACAGAGAGCAAGAAACTGTGGATTGCTTGGCCATATATAGGATATCTATGCCACATACCCTCCCCATTGGACTCATGGAACATCCTGGAAGAGAGGACAAAAATGTTGTAAGAGAGAGGATAAGGAAAAGCACTGTTTAATAGTGCCTTCTAGACATGACATGCCTGTGGTTTCCTACATAAAACTAATCTAAGGAATATTGTAACCAAGATGAAAGACGGGCTTGAAGGCTCCATCTCTTGTTGAGAAGCTATTGGCAGTTGATGGGCAGCTGGGGAGGAGGGAACCAGCTTTCTTTAGGGGTATGACTTTTGGTAGGTTGCCCATGCTCCAGTAGATGACCCTACACCCATGCACATATGAGCAGCCCCATATCGGGGAGATACTGAAACTAATAGAATAAAAAAAAAAACAATAAGACATGAAGTTTTGTGAGGTGTGTAAGGAGAGAAATCCAAAAGTAGAGGGGTAAAATGAAGTGAGGATATGATCAAAATATGGTCTATACAAGTACAAAATTTTCAACAATTTTTTAATAACTAGGTGTGTTTATAATTATAGTATTAGGAAAGGAAAGACAAACAGTTCTCTGGGGCTTCCTGGCCAGCCTAGGTTCTGGCTGACGTACAAACCAGTGAAAACTCAGTCTCATAAAAAGGTAGCTGACAGCTAAGAAATGACATCTGATGTTGTCATCTAACCTCCACTCAGGCATACACATCTGCATTCATGTTCAGACACATGAACACACACACACACACACACACGCCTCTATGCACATGAACATATGATGAGACATATACATATACACATAAAAATGCAGTGCAATCTATTTCATGCTCTTTGTATGTGGTCATATACCAATCTCTTCCAGCATAGAGTCTAAATCCCAATGCATCTCAAAAAATACAAAATAGCCAAGCCTAGGTAGAGACTGTATGAACCTCCATACTACCCACCAACCTCACCTTAATATAAGGCAAGGAGACTGCCTTGTCACTACCTGACATATCATAAGAAAGTGATGACAGGCCTGAACTCTCAAACCTCTGGTCAATGAGGTCTACACAACTACTTGAGTATAAATATTGGTTTCAATGTAGACCATAGATATTGGTTGAGGTATTAGTTGGAGTCTCCCTGGCATTTCAGATCACAGAAGAATTAGCTTCACACATCATCCAACTGTACATCCTGATCTCGCATTCTGCAAATTTCCAATGATTCTTGACTTTTAATACCTTGTTTCTGAATATGTTCTAGTCCCTAAAGAACAAAATCAGAGAACTTTTTTCTTTAAGTCTATAATTATATCAAACTTTCATGCATGAAACATAGACTTTATACAACAATGGAAAATGAGAACTCAGAGGTGAAATTTCTGTTGCTACCATGTAAACAGCTGTAGAAATGAGAATTGCCAGTCCAGAAATGTTTCAAAGCCACCTTGCTACATTTTTATAGCACCCGGACTTAGTTTCTTTCTGTCTTGATTGTTTCACCTTACACTCAGTTCTCCTTGGTTCAATTTAAGATCCAAACATCATGAATCACACTTCTGAAACAAAGAAAGCTAAGAGTCATCCATGGGTAGCTGACATTTCTTCATCCACTTCTGGAAGATCTCAGCTGCCCTAGGACAATTTGTATTCAGTTCCACTCATCTCTCAGACGGCATTCTCATGTAGGGAACGTCATTAAATAAATAACAATGATGTTACACCCTAGGTACTACTTTAAACATTTCGTGTTCATGAACTATTTTAATCCCTACAACAGCTCTATCAAGTGAGTTTAGCCCCCATCCCAAGGGAGAGTCATGGCACAAATAAAGTCAGCATCTTCTTTAAGATCACATATATCGTGATAGTCTTAAGACTCAGTCCCTGGCAATCTATTTCGAGAGTCTTTCCTGCTAGTGCTTCTACATACTCATAAGACAAATAAAAAGGTGAAGAGCTAGGCATACTGATATGTTGCTCCCCCTGACTCACAAAAAAATGTCAAATTAATCTAGTTATTTACAAAAATATGTAGGCCAAAGCCTTGAGGTTTGGAAAAACTGTAGAAGTTGTAAATAACAAATGATAAATATAAAAACTATGAGAAATTAAAGAAAAGTGAAAGAATCAAAAAAGCATTTTCAGAAGAGCAGAAGTAGCCTCTGGGTATAAGGATCATAAGGCAACTGATCAGACCTTGGATAGTTACGCGCAGGGGTTAAGCTGGGTTCAGCAAAGCAATGGGTTTTAATGGATCTAATCTAATTTCCATACTTCCAGCTAAAGAACTATGACCAGCGAGCAAGCTACTTTCTTTGGGGAAGAGAAAGGTGTCTGGAGGAATGATAAAGTAACTCTCAGTTACACGAAGACTGATGCTGCAAAGGAAGAGCTCCGCATCAGAGCCAAACATTGAGGAAAGTTTCTGTATATACAGAGTCTTTGTTTCCTGCTTGGAAACCATGGCAGCGCCTGTACATCTGCACAGTGCTGCCTGCTGTAAGAACCCAGCACTCTCATTAGAATAGAGCATACTGAGCAATCAGGGATGGGGCACCCTGAAGGCAAAAAGGGGTTACAGTATTCTGCCCAGGTTCTCCTTCCCAAGCACGTCACTCTTGTCAACAATGGAAAAAAGAAATCATTGTGTATATGGAGACTAACTGAAGAATAACAGAAGACTCTGTTGCTCGGGCTCTTTGACATTTTACATTGTTTAAAGATGCATCTTAAGAAATAAAGGTCTTATTCACTTCATGAGTTCACCTTTTCCATTTAGCAAGTGAACCTATTTCACCTTTCCTTGCACCCAGATTAGCTGAAAGGCTATTTCATTAAATACAGTGCTTTTTCCGAGAGTTCCAGCATCATCTATTCCTACAGTGATAATGATAACATTATTCTGCAGCATATATTTACTTCATAGCTACATTGTGCTGTTTGATGAACATAAACCCCAATGCAACCTTTGTTGACATTTTAGAATGACACTGAAGATAGCAGAACTAACTTTACCCTTGAAGAAACCAACACTCGGAGAAGAGCCTGCAGACAGTATTGAGCAGAACCTTGGTTCGGCTCATAGTGTGACTCTGGAGCTTTTAACTACTTCACTGTTTGCTCGGGCAGAGACATGTTTGCAGATGTTGGTGGAGGGTGCAAGGAGTTCCCCAACCATCCCTGCAACCAGGCTTCCATGTGAAATGTTTCTCATTACCTATGAATTATCTATTAATGTCAGTATCACTGAGCAAGAAATACTCCATGGACCTCACTCGCCCACAGAAGCCAGGAAGCAACTCACCCATGTGATAAGAGTTCTTCCTATTTTCCATGTTACTAAAGGATTGGAACATGCATTCTCCTGGCCTGTAACAATGATGTCCGATTGGCTTTCCTTAGCTATCAGACAGTTTCCACTTATTCCAGCTGGATTATTCTATGGATTCTAGAAATATGACTTTCTGGGTTTCTTGCTAGTACTGATGGTCATCTAAAGACCTTTGATTCTGATAATACTTGATCATTATTTAAAATAATCCATAATTTCTACTGTCCTTTCTATTTCTGTGATAAAAGACTAGCCAAATCAAGTTGGGTAGAAATTATTTACTTTACCTTGCAGTATATAGTCCATTATGGGAGGAAGTTGGTGTAGGAACTCAAGACAGAAACATGGAGGGGGGAACTGAAGTCACAGCCATGGCGAATATGAAAGTGTTTCTTACTGACTTGCTCCCTGTGTCTTGCTCAGATTTATTTTTAAAAAATAAAACTCAGGACCGCATGCCCAGGGATGTCCACAGTGACATGGGCCCTTCCACATCAATTATTCATGAACAAATTCCTCAGACTTGCCTACAGGACAAACTTAAGAAGCTATTCCCTAATTTGAGGTTTTTCTTTCAAGATGGCCTTAACATGTGTCAAGATAACAGACACCAGCACACTACCTTTTACCCTTCAAACATGTTTGTGTTTATGTATGTGTATGTATGTATGTATGTATGTATGTATGTATGTATGTATTATGTATGTATGGATGTATGTATGTATGAAAGCTTTGCTGAATTCAGCACTGAGTAATTCTTCCATCATCCTGGTCTTTTCAGCTTCTTTTCCCCTTTAATGTCCTGTTATTCTTCCCTCTCTGTACTTTGGCCATTTTCTTATCTCAATTCAATTACTCCAATAAACCATTTCATTGGCCTTTGAGGAGTGTCTAGCTTACAGTCTCTGCTGCTTCCTCCTCATCTCAGAACAGCCCACTCACACTTCATTATCCAGCTACGATTTCATGAACCATCACACTGATCATGTCTCTGCCGATCCTGTATTTCCTGTATTGTAATTATCTCATTGTGAGTTCTGTGTGAAACCACAAATCAAACTAAACTGCACTTGAGCCCTTTGCAACCTTGCACATTGATTGCTGGGTCTTTACGGCAGAAGAGTAGCGAAAATCACTCTGAATTGGGAAAGTTCTGAAATCATGGGTTTTAAGATTTAAATGGGACCCTAACAATGCCCAAGAGTCCAATCATGTTTTTTGTCTTTGTTATTTCCCTCTCTTCTAAGGTCACACATGTCAAAATGTCATCTCTGTGCTCAAGCACATGATGATGACTCTCCCTCAGTCTCCATTTGACTTTGACTTTTAGGAAATAAAGGAGACCTGGCTCAAAACACATTCAACCTCCTGTTATAAAACCCACAGACATATTTTCATCTTTACCCATTTCTTCTTCCTCCTTTCTTGATAGAGTATGAGGAATATTTATGTATCTAATTATTTATATTAATTATATGTATTGTGTCTATGAGTGGGTGTGTGTATGCCTACAAAGGACAGAAAGGGGCTCCAGAAGCTAGAGTTATTGGAGGCTATAAGCTACCTGATACTTATTCTAGGAACTAAACTGAGGTCCTCTGTGAGACCAGCAAGAGCGCATAACCACCAAGCCTTCTCTTCGGTGTTCAGAAATATTCTTTACTTCACCAAAAACTAAACCTTATGCTCTAGATCCTGATCCTTTTCTCCTTCTGAAGTGTGTCACTACATCTATGTCCCCCTTCAGTGTGCATTCATGTCATTAATATGGTGACACAGATGTAGCATTGTCTCCTTTCAAGACCCAATTCCTCCTCAGACTTACACATCCTTTTCCTTTGTTTCGTTGAGAATGTTCTCTAGAAATCTCTATGATTTATTTCATTTTATCTCTTCTTGGACCTCTCTACCTGACTCTTTCACACTACACTACAGAAGCTACACTTGAAAAACTCACTCCTAATCTCCTGCTTATCAGACAACGTGTGCATCTTTGTTTGTTTGTTTGTTTGTTTGTTTTTCATTTTTTTAACTCTGCCTCACATGACTTCTCTAGAAGTTAATGTGCTAATCAAACCTTTTTCATCCTGGGATTCTAGAACAAATCCCCTTTGTTATTCTGGCTATCTGGCTGTTCATTCTCTTTCTTGTCTTTAATAGGTCTTGTTGCCAAACTAGCACTCAAAATTATGTGTGATATATTCCCACTAGCAATATTAGCTTGTTGCTTGTCTTTTTAACTATAGTCATCAGAAGAGTAATTCGGGGACATCCCACTGGCTTTAGTTTGTGTTTTGATGATGTCTAATTATACTGAGCACGTTTCTGAAGCCTGTCAGAGATGTTGGCTGTCTTTTTAAAATTATCTGTGAATTCTTCCTGATGACTTTAGTGCACTATTCATCTTTAAGTTGTGAAGTTGACTTATGTTCTCTAGATAAAAATCTTGTCAGCCATATATACTGCAAATACTTTCTCAATGTCTGTAGCTTCATTTCAATTTTTACAATAATATCTTGTGTACATATTGAAAGTAATACTATTACATCAGTTTCTTTTTCTTATGTGAGTTATAACTTTTGTATCATATTGAAGATATTTTTCTATTCAAGTAGTGAATATATTATCCATAGGTTTTCTTCTAAAATACCTTACATCTTGTTCAAATATGGGCTTTTTCTTCTAAAACTTTTTAACTGGGAGGTTCTATGCATAGATTGTTGTATTTCTGCTTAATCTTTGTATAATATGTGAGACTGAGATTTATTGATTGTTTTTCTTAATGAAAAGCAATGAATTTAAGTATTCATGAATTTGAGGAAGCAAAATACAAGAATAGAATAATACATAAAATTGGAAAGGAAATGAGTATTAAAATTCAGGGTAGAGAGAGAAAGGAATAAAAGAATTAAGTAAGAGGAAAGGAGGGAAAAGAGAGGGAAGGAGAAATGAGAATGGAGTGGAAGGAAGAGGAGAGTAGAAGAAAAAGAGAAAAAAGAGGAAAAGAAAATGGGAAACATAGAAAAAGATAATGGAAGATGGAAGAGAGGGGGAGAATGAAAACACTTGTAAGGATGTTGGCCTTCATTCTTTCTATTCATAAGGAGTAGGCTTCAGCAGAGTTCATGGCTCTAGGCATGTGGTTCTTCTTTACAGGTTAAGATCCACTTGGGCGAATTTCATGACATTCAAAAACTTATTTCTAGGCTGGTGGTGTAGAGATGAAGTGTACTTAATAAAAATTGTCCCAAAGACCCGGGATAGGGAAGGTCTCCAGGAGTCAATGTGGGTGACCATAGTGGAGATGCCTATCAGTAGGAACGTGGACCCTTTAGAGGCCACCTTCTGTCCCCAGGAGAGACCTCTATGGAAGGATGGGGGCAACAACCCACCCACTAACCTTTTGACCCAAAATTTGTCCCATCTAAAAGAAATGCTGAATGGAGCAGAGACTGAAGGAAAGAAACAATAACCAGCCCAACTCAAAACACACCCTATGGGCAAACACTAATCCCTGACATTATTAATGATACTCATTATGCTTAGAGACAGGAACCTAGCATAACTGTCCTCTGAGTGGCTGTATCCAACAGTGGAGGAAAACAAAAGCAAAAGCAGATACCTGAAAGAGTTGGGGGAAGGATCAAAGGCCCAAAGTAAGATGGAAACTCCTCCACTGAAAAACCAACAATGTCAACAAACTTGGACCCCTGGGAGCTCTCAGAATCTGAACCACCAGTCTGGAATGAGACTCTCCCCACCTTACTCCACCCTACCCACACATAGCAGCAGAGAGGCAGCTCAGTCTTCATGGCTGACCTCAGTGGAATAGGATGCACCTAATCTGGCAGAGAACTAATGTGCCAGGGTGAAGGGATACCCAGGATATGTACCACCCTCTCAGAGAAGAAGGAGGTAAAGGGAGGGTGAAAGGGACTTGGAGAAGGAGGGACCAGGAAGGAGAGCAGCATTTGGGATATAAAAAATAATTAATTTAAAATAAAAAGGGAAGAACCTCCCCCGCTGCCATCTTTGCTGCTGCTGGGACTGGACAAGTGGACTCAGGTACCCGAGATAGCCTGAGTTTAAGATCTCTGGGAACTCAGGCCGTCAGGCAGAGATCTGAGCACAGGAGCTAGGCAGAACAGCAATTCCTGTGGGACAACCAGGCATGGGTTCTGGGCCCTGTGGGATATCCTGCACTCCCCGCTGCCACCATCTTTGCTGCTGCTTAGACTGGACAAACAGAACAGGTACCCAAGATATCCCTAGTTTAAGATCTCTAGGGACACAGGCCTCCAGGCAGCGATCTGTGCACAGGAGCTAGGCTGAGCAGTGGTTCCTGTGTGCCAGCCAGGCATGGGTTCTGTGCCTTGTGGGGGATCCTGCTCTCCCCCGCCACCATCTTTGCTGCTGCTCGGACAGGGCAAGCAGACCCAGGTACCCCAATTATCCCAAGTTTAAGATTTCTGGGAACTCAAGCCTCCAGGCAGCGATCTGCACTCAGTAGATAGGCAGAGAAGCAGTTCCTGTGTCCCAGCCAGGTGTGGGTTCTGGGTCCTGTGGGGGATCCTGCACTCCCTCGCCACCATCTTTGCTGCTGCTTGGAAGGGACAAGCGGACCCGGGGAACCCGAGTTATCCCGAGCTTAAGATCTCTGGGGACTCAGGCCTCCAGGTTTCAACCTGTGCACAGGATCTGGGCAGAGAGGTGGTTCATCTGTGTGCCAGCCAGGCCTAGGTCTTGTGCCCTGCGGGGTGGTCAACACTTGGAGTGGCTCCCAGCCACCATCTTCTCTCCCTGACAGAACAGACAAGCAGCATCAGGTCCACAGGGACAACCGAGTATAACATTGCTTGGAGCAAGATACACCAGGGGTCCAACAGCACCCAAGAGGAGAGCAGCACATCAGCAATCTGTGCCAGGGGAAACCCAGTCATCCAGTGGTGGGGAAATAGCCTTATGGGCCCACAGGGGTTCAAGCACCAACTAGTGACTACAGTACCAACTAACGCCAGAGATAACCAGATGGCAAAAGGCAAATGTAGGAACATTACTAACAGAAATCAAGGCAATATGGCAGAATCCAAACCCAATTCTCCTACAGCAGTAAGTCCTGGATACCCCAACACACCAGAAAAACAAGATTTAGATTTAAAATCACTGGTCATGATGCTGCTAGAGGAACGAACACAAGAAGCACATAAATAAATCACCTAAAGAAATACAGGAGAAAGTTATAAGCCCTTACAAAGGAAACACAAAAATCAGTTAAAGAACTTCAGGAGAATATGGATCAAAAGATAGAAGCCAATAAGGAGGAAATGCAAAAATCACTTAAAGAAATACAAGAGAACGTGGGTCAACAGGCAGAAGTCATAAAAGAGGAAATACAAAAATCTCTTAAAGAATTACATGAAAACACAAATAAGCAAGTGAAAGATCTGAGCAAAACCATCCAGGATCTAAAAATAGAAGTAGAAACAACTAAGAAACCACAAAGGGACACAACTTTGGAGATAGAAAACCTTGGGAAGAAATCAGGGGCCACGGATGTAAATATCAACAACAGAATACAAGGGATAGAAGAAAAAATCTCAGATGCCAAAGATACCATAGAAACCATTGGCTCCACAGTCAAAGAAAATGCAAAATGCAAAAAGCTTCCAACCCAAAACATCCAGGAAATCCAGGACACAATGAGAAGACCAAACCTAAGGATTATAAGTATACATGAGAGTGAAGATTTACAACTTAAAGGGCCAGCAAATATCTTCAACAAAATTATGGAAGAAAACTTCCCCAACCTAAAGAAAGAGATGCCCATGAAAATACAAGAAGCCTACAGAACT
>BDUI01000178.1:67724-98077 GCA_002335545.1 Apodemus speciosus
GTTGGGGGAACAGGGGGAGGGAAAAGGACATGTGGGACATTTAGGGGGCGGGGAACCAGGAAAAGGGAAATGAAATGTTAATAAAGAATATATCCAATAAAAAAAAGAAATAAAGAAGTGACATGTCAAAAAAAGAAACTTTTCAATTTAATGTAATCCCAGTTATCATCTCCCCAGATTATTTCCTGTGTTAATATAATTCTTTTTAGAAAGAAAAGTCATCTAAAAAGCCTTAAGAGATAGGTTTGTAGATATATTGTTTACTGTGAAAGCACTAAAACCCAAGTTCAGATCCCAGGCACTTGCCTAAAACCTTGAGTGTTATTTATAAATCTCTAATCTCAGAATTGGAGAGGTAGAGACAAGCAATTCCCTGAAGCTATGTGGCCTCCTGGACATAGTTCTGAAATTGGATTCAGTGACAGCTCGATCTCAAAAAATAAGGTAGACAGGTAGACAGTGATTAAGGAAAACACTTGACATAGATTTCTGGGCTCCATGTTTGCACATTCATGTGTATCTGCCTATATCTATGCATGTAAAGGTACACACACACACACACACACACACACACACAGGCTTGCATCTCACACATGAACACACAGGCTTGCATAAAGTCACAAATGCATGCATGCATGCACACACACAATCAAAAACTTCCCCACCCCACACACACTCCAACTTGTATCCCACAGGGTTATTTTGGGAGGCTTGGAGCCTGCCCATGAGTCTTCTCCAAACACTCATTATCAAATCTGGGATGAAGTCATAGAAACTTACCACAAGCCATTAAGTGATTCCCTCAGCATTTTAGATTCGGAACCACCATCCTTCTCTGTGGAAAATTTTAATGGAAATTAGATTATGGCTGGAAACATTGAGCTTCTAGATGAAAGCAGAATTAGTGTATTTAATAAATACTCAGCTTTGTGGCTTTCAGATACAGTCCACGTTTCATCTTCCACCAAAAAGAGGAAAGTATTAAGCTCCTTCAAAACATCAATGAAGGTAGCCACAGAGCAAAGGTCCACATTCTCCATAAAATAAAATATGAAAGCTCAAGAAAAATGCAAGAAAAAGGATTAAAGAATAAAAATTATAAAATGCAGGAAAATATATTTTGTTTTTTAAGAGGTAAATGCTACCTGTAGCTTAGCTTTCACTGCTTCCTTAAATGGAGTTTTCTGTTCTCAAGAAAGATTACGTTTTACCAGAATTAGTAAAGAGTTTTTGTAATTTTATGAGTTTTGTGGAATTTCATACAATCTGATTTGATCATATGCAACCCCCGTCCCCATCTCTCCTCTGTTTGACCCCCTTTCCACTATCCAATTGTGTACCCCCTTTATTCTGTTTTGTTTTTTTTGCAAGCACATCACAATCAATTTATTGTGGTGCCCAAATATTTGGATATATGGCCTTTCGCAGAAGCATGGTTACCTTACTAGGAGGTGCAGTCTTATAGAAACTGTTATTTTCCTCTTCCAGTAGCCAACAACTGACAATAGTTGATGGGGCCACTAAGAGTGAAACTTCACACTTACCTTTCTTCTCTATATTGAGATTTGATCTGGTTTGGACTTACACAGGTCTTGTGCATGCAAACACAGTTGATGTGAGATGTGAGATGACATGTGTGGCTTCTCTGCTGTGTCTAAAAGACATTAGTCGCCATCTCTGGCTCTGACACTCTCCTTGAGCACCCTTCTCCAATCATCCCTGATTGTTGCGAGGAAGCGATATGATGTATATGTTCCATTTGGGGCCAAGAGTTCTCCAGTTTCATATTTTCTATACAGTGGCCAGATGTGGGCATTAATCACCATCTATTATACACAAAAGTCTCTCTGATGAAAGTTGAAAAACACATTAATCTATGGGTAAAATTATAAGTCAGTAGAAGTTGACTCAATATTATGTCTATTTAGTAAAATGTTAATAATAGATTCTCCCCTATCTATGCTATGCTATGACATGTCCAGCCATAGTAATTGGTGTTTGATTTAAAATCAGTCAGAAAGAGGTCGATAACTTCCATGATGATTGTGCCAGTGTTTCCAGTGTCTTGTCAAACCAGTTACTATTGCTGCTCCTGGGTAAGATTGATTTTTATATTTTGTCTCCAGCATTGTGGAGAGCATCATCAGCACTATGAAGAATTAGTAGAGAAATTGACATCCAAAAGACATGAATTCAAATCCTGAGTTTGATATTTTCAGTGGATGATCTTGCATCAAAAGATTGCACAGCGTACTTTGTAAACATGAACATGCATTGGGTACCTTCCTAAGAAAGAGCACAGGTGGATGTAAACATGAGAACTACCAAGGGGCTCTTCAGTTTTCACAAATACACTTTATTTCATTTTGTTGTTACTGCTGTTATTGTTGTATTTTGTTTTTTGTGTGATAGTGTATATGTGTGTGTGCGTGAATGTGACTATGTGCATTACTGTATGTGGTATATGCAACAATAAGTGTGTGTGTGTGTGTGTGTGTGTGTGTGTGTGTGTGGTGTGTTCTGTGGTATGTGGTATGTGTGAGTGTTAGAGTACACATATGGTATATATGAGTGTTTGTATGAGTGTATGGTAAGGCATGTTTGTTTGTTTGCTTGTTTGTTAAGCTAGGGATCAATATCAGGGCTGAAACATAATTAACAAATCCTCAACTCCACACCCCCAGCTGTAGCTCCTTAAAAGCAAAACTCATTTATTCACTTTAATAATGAGTTCCCTAGATGTCTATAAAATAAGATTTAGCTCTAAAGAAATGTGCCATTAAGTAACTTTTTGGAAGAGTCCCCTCTATGAAACGAGGTAATATTTTATGCAGTTAACTCCAGTAAAGTCTACTGGTTGGCTAAGTATCAAAAACCAGTGTGTGAGGCAATGAGGAAATTGTCCATGAATAGCCCTTAGGATGGATGCTTTGATTAGGAAGAGCCAGAAGCATAGTTGTATGAGGGCTGTTCCTGACTTGTGCTTGTCGTAGCCGAAACAAGAAGGAAAACGGGAGCATAGCTGTTACCATTACTTCTCCTAGGCAAGTTTATTATATGTAAGTATCCATTAAATTCTCCCAGCAATCAGATGGGATTTGTCATATTATCAAATTTCATAGAAAATAAAATCCTGCAGTGTCAAAATTACTCAGTAAACACGTGTCATAAAGCACAAAACTATTCTGCAAAAGGACTGACATTCATATCCTCCTCTTTAACTCCCTTGGGTCTCCTTGCCAAAGGTCAAGAATGAAACATCTCAAATACAATTGTCCCATTGTGCAGGTAACTGAAAGGATTGCAAGTTGGAAATTAGAGGATAATTCATAAATGCATAAATTTTTCTGAGCTCACTCTAAGRAGCAGGTCCAGGTGTGATCACAGAACTGAACTATAAAGAAATATCTAAATTCATTGGCTGCCTTTGGTTTCTCAGAGATGTTCAAAAGGTGTCAAAAATGTTATTGATGAAGGAAACATCTGTTTGGTGACAAATCAATCCATTAAAAGGTAATCAGAGAATGCACCATATAAACAAGTTTCTGGTGATCTTTGATTGCCATAAAGTTTTAAAGTTTCTCCAGAAATTGCTGTCTTTCCATTTGGACATGCTGGCAGTAACATCAAGTCTTCAACCAAAGGAAGCAACAGGCCAGAACTCATCAGTCTGTAATTTCAATTAAATATCACAAAGGAAAATAGCGAGATGACAGCGAATCAGTTACAGAAACAGAAAAACATTCACCAGTGGGCAAGCAACTCATCTTTTATGTTCTGTCTTCCAGCTGTCAAGCCAAGGAAACTACAACTCCCTGACAACATTAGACACATTGTCTGTTAGAGAGGACCAAGATAAAGATGCATCAGAGGCAGTTCATCGACTTTTGTTCTCTCAGTGCAAAAGTCACTAGTCAAGACCTCATGCATATCAGAGAGTCAAGCATCAGCTTCTCCCATTGGGGCACAATAGCTGGACAATTTATTTTCCTTCTCTTTTAAAAACATTTTCTCTTTACCCATCTTTTTTTTTCAATGCAAGCATAAAAGGTGCTGAATAATCCCTAATAAGAACAACTATAGTATAAGCATTCTAAGCATAATGAATTAGCAATTAGCAAGCACAGGAAAGAGATGGCCAACCACGAGAGATGGATACTTAATTATGTGTGAAAAGAAAGAAAGATGAGACACAAGCAAACCAGCATGAAGTGAGCATGAGGCATGAGCAGACTTGCATGAGTCAGGGAAAGAACACTGAAGTCCACGGAGTTCACTGACCCAGAGGCAGTCAGCACTGGCATGAACGCTGCTGTGCTGCTGTGACTAGAAAACTGATATTTGGATCTCTACACTTTGATAAGAAACAAAGAGAAATTGAGTAGTTATATATACTTGAGTTAGAGTAACAGTGGACTAAATTGAAATCACCTTAACCCACACCTATGTAAGATTCTTAAACCCATAAGTTAAAGTTTTTATTTTTAATTTCTGAAAAGTGCCACCTATACAGTATCATGTTATAATATCATAAAACATATTGTGTCACAATATGATATTTACTAAAGTGTTCAGTACACAGTAAAATACCAGCTTTATTAGTAACCATTTGTAGGAGGCATGTATGTCTAGGAATTATCACAAGAAATAACTTATGATTCACAAGGAGAAGGAAATGATAACGGACAGCAAATTAAGCTGTGAGCAAATAGAGAAAATGATGACTGTCTCAACAAAAGAATAAACTCAGTAGTAAAATTCAGAGGTATACATGCTAAAACTCTCACCAAGTTAATAAAGGTGGAAAATTCTGCTTCATAATTAGAAAAACAAAAATATGCATATACTCTACAGGCTTGGGAGTGACAATGAGTATAGAGCTTTCTGTGCATGCATGAGGACTCCGGGCAGATGCCAAGAACCTACATCATAGCTACACACAGCAGTATGTGTCTGTAGCCCTGAAACTGGTGGGATAGAAATATGGGAACTCACAGTCCAGCCTGCATAAACAAGATGAGCTCCAGATTCAGAAATGTTAAAGTGGAGAGCCTCTGGTTTATACACACACACACACACACACACACACACACACACACACACACAAAGAGAGAGAGAGAGGCAAGTCTACTTAGTCTATTTGATACCACAAGTATGTAATATGATAATAAAAATAAACAAAAAATAAAATGGGAAAATTACCATTTTATATTTAGATATCAAAAGACTTTCAATCTGAGGAATCTGAGAAAAACTAAGTAAACAAGAGACAAGGGAACATTTGCGCATGCTTCATGGGAAATTATACAGCTGTTAGGGAAACCAATGCAGAGGTTTCTCAAAATACAAAAAATATAATCACAACTCCAACCCCACTAAAATCTATCAAATTTTCAGAGAATTCATTTTAAAATGGGGTATTGGAGGAGGACTACATTTCGGAGGGAAAAAATGTAACATCTTTTCTCTCAAAAATCAATACTTTAGGAGTGTTCTTCTTTCTCCACATCCTCGCCAACATCTGCTGTTTCCTGAGTTTTAATCTTAGCCATTCTGACTGGTGTGAGGTGAAATCTCAGGGTTGTTTTGATTTGCATTGTTCTAATGACTAATGATGTTGAACATTTTTTTTAAGGTGCTTCTCAGCCATCCAAATTTCTTCAGGTAAGAAGTCTTTGTTTAGCTCTGTATCCCATTTTTGATAGGGTTATTTGGTTTTCTGGAGTCTAACTTCTTGAGTTCTTTGTATACATTGGATATTAGGCCTCTGTCAGATGTGGGGTTGGTGAAGATCTTTTCCCAATTTGTAGGTTGCCRATTTGTCCTTTTGACAGTGTCTTTTGCCTTACAGAAACTTTGTAATTTTATGAGGTCCCATTTGTCTATTCTTGATCTTAGGGCATAAGCTATTGGTGTTCTTAATGTCCTCAAGGGATGAAACTGCACTGGTTTTAAAATGTTCTCCATTACAAAACACAGCATAAAACATACTGAAGAGAGAAAAATTACAGGCTTAGGAGAGGTATTTATAATAAGCAAAACCAGCACAGATTAGACTCCTGAACAAGTACAGAAAGCAGCAATGCAAAGTAAATGTAGAAGGATGGAATCCGACACTGAAGAAAGGCCTAAGAGCACATGAAAAGATCATCATGCACACCAGGAACAGTGGAAATACAAATCGGAACAATGGGCCAACATTCCATACCAAATGATTCGACAGGCAGTAAGAAACCTATTAATACCAATTGTTGGTAAAGATGTGATAAGCTGAACCCACGGCCCCTGCTGGCAGGAGTTTGGATCAGTACAATCACGTGGGAGAGCAATTTGGCTGAAGGTGGTGAAATTTAAAACACACATACCCAAGGACATGTGATTATACACTCAAAAAGTCCTGTGTGTGTGCCAAAAGAACTCTAGCATTGTCTATAATGGAGAAAAATTGGAAACAAATTTTGTCTTCAGCAGGAAATGGGAAAACAAATTATGATATATTCATCCAATTTATTACAAGAGAAAAATTACAAATAAATTAGATAAATATCAAAAGTATAATATTGAGTTTTAAAGATGAAGAAAATTATTTTTAAATTTTATTTTTTATCTCGAGATTATAATGTAATTCTCCCTTCTTTTCTTCCCTCCAAAGTCTTCCATATACACCTCCTTGCTATCTTTCAAATTTATGAACTTCTTATTCATTAGTTGCTGTTTCATGGCTATATTTTATGAATAAGAATATACAAATATATTCCTAAATATAACCTGCTCAATCTGTATAATGTTACTTCTATGTAAGTTTCCAACACTGACTATTTTGTGTTAGACAACCAGTCAATGTGCTCTTCTCCTGGGAAGACTGTTTCTCCCACTCTCAACATTCCTTAGTTGCCTGTACCTCTTTGTGTAAGACTGAGGCTTGTCTACACCATGCACTTCAGATGCAAGACCAAAAGCCCTTGATCTGGAACTGACCTGTGTGTCACCTCCTTGGGGGTTAGCTTTTACGGTACTAGCAGGCAACATTCAAGATTCCAAAGGTGAGGAGCAAGTAACAGTCCTCTACATTTATGATGCCTATAGACCTTACCAGTGAACAACACAGCATGAAAACCCTAAGAGTGTATTAGTGACACTCATATTCTGTCCATAACTAACAGCTCTTTCATTGAACTTAGAAACCTCTCACCAAGAAGGAGCCCATGCCTGGTATTGGAGAGAAAGTTATTTAACAGCACACAGTATGAAATTAGTATGTAACACTATATAAGAAAAATTCCCTGTAACCATACATGCTCCTATGGCAACGTCTAATAATAGGTGTAGAATATCGGGGCTTCAAACTGATGGTGCAGTGGCTTCTGGACAAGGAGGGTAATAGTTGATGCAGGAGGAAAGGGTTTCACCATTGCTTACAATGCTTGATAGTTTTAAGTAAATGAACACATTGTATTATAAATTAATTGTAAATGTATAGTTATCAGACAGCTGCAAGATGAAAACCCAACTCCTCCACATGAATTTAAAGTTGCCAGGGACTTTAACATCTACTATCAGGAGAGATCAGGAGCTTTCGGGGTGCCTGGATGGGCCTCAGGGGTAGAGGATGCAGCTAGACCTACTGCAACTGGATGTCCCAGAGTGGGGTGGTACTCAAGAGGGACCTCCCATTGCTGAGGACAAGGAGAGGGAATAATGGGGGGAGGGATGTGAAAGCATGGGACAGGGAGGAGAGAAGGGAGAGGGGACCATGATTAGGAGATAAAGCATATTAAATTTTATCAGCAGGGTAGTAGTACTTGTGGGTATCACACATGTGCAGACATGTATAAAATCATGCATAGGCATGCATATATATGTATGTATGTATATATATGTATATATATATATATGAACCCACATGCACAAAGAGATATAAAAAACAGAGAGAGAGAGACAGAGAGAGACAGATTGTGCATTGCCACAGTACTAATTTGCAAAACTTCTAGGTCTAGATTTCTTTTTTTTAATTTTTTTTAATTTTTTAAAATTTTTATTGGATATTTTATTTACATTTCAAATGCCATCCCCTTTCCAGGTCTCCCCTCTGGAAATCCCTTATCCCAACCCCCTCCCCTGCCTCTATGAGGGAGCTCTCCCACCCACTCCCACCTTCCTGCCCTGGCAGTTCCCTGTGCTGAGGCATCAAACCCCCATGGGACCAAGGGGGCCGCTCCTCACACTGAAGTCCAACAAGGCCATCCTCTGCCACATACAGGGCCGGAGCCCTGGGTTTCTCCATGTGTATTCTTCGGTTGGTGGTCCAGTCCCCAGGAGTCCAGGGGTTCTGGTCTGTTGACACTGTTGCTCCACATGGCTACAAATGACCTCAGCTCCCTTAGTACCTTCTCAGGGACCCTGTGCTCAGTCCAATGATTGGCTGAGAGCATCTGCCTCAGTATTTGTCAGGCTCTGGCAGAGCCTCTCAGGAGATAGCCATATCAGGCTCCTGTCAGCAAGCCCTTCCCAGCATCAGCAAGTGTCTGGGTTTGGAGACTGTATATGGGATGGAAGCCCAGGTGGGGCAGTCTCTGGATGGCCTTTCCTTCAGTCTCTGCTCCATACTTTGTCTCCATATTTCCTACTATGAGTATTTTCAAAAGAAGAGACAAATCACCTATTCACCTTGTCCCTTCAATATGAGATCTATGCCTATCTGTTTGACCTTCAGCCAGCAGCACTGTCCAGGGAAAAGGAAGAGAGTCTTTTAATAGCCCATCTTAGCTATCTTCAGTGGATTATCTAAACATTCTCAAAAGTTTCTCTTAGTTTTTATTCAACAAACATATAAAACTGTAATGCTATGTAACTCTTTTCTTCTTCATAAATGTCTTATGCAGTCAGTATTCTAGCTTCATTTTATTGATAAGAAAACTACAACATAGATGCTGAAGTACTTTATACAAGGGTTCTAATTGTTTTATCTGAAATTCAAACCCAGGTTTGAATGACATCAGTGTTCATCGCTTTCCATGGTAAGGAGATGTGGGAATACAGTTGCTGAATCAGCTTCCCCAAAGACCTCTTATTCAYAGATCCATCCCAGACACAGTGGAGAGAGTGAAGGATAGCAAGATGTGTCTGCTGTACAAGATCTTGGGATCCAGCAGCAGGTTTACCTCATCCTCATCAGAGATATGAGAAGCAGTGGGAAGTTGTAATTAAGCCATCCCACAAACCTTCCAGGCCAAATAAGCTTGCTGCCTTTCATCTCTGCACATAAGTCTTCTATTCCAGGCCTCTGCAATTTCTACCAGATTTCCACATCCCTTCTGTATCTGGATGCCAAGAACTGATCATAGCCCTGTAGCAAGAGAAAGACCCATGCTGTCTCACTCCAGCCAAATGTCCTCATGTGTGGTGTAAGAGGATCCCCTTCTTAGTCCAGTCTGGAGGTCTCAGTGCAATTAATGCTGCATTCGAGTTGTAAGAAGTCACACCTAAAGCCTCAGTGTTGACAGCCAAGCACTGATGTGTTTTGCAGACACATTGAATGATTTCTCCCCATGTGTCTATATGCAATGTCTGTTGAGCTCATCTGAATCAGGAAGTGGGCTCTGTGTAAACACCAAGAGACAGCGTAGGTAACATGTCCTCCCCTAAGAGCTGTGGCGGGGATGGGGGTTGGGGAGTACGAATACTCAGGGCTTGGATTGTTCCTGTCTGCTCAGATTTTGAGTTTAAGAATGGTACCTTTTACTCATGCATTGACTACCACATTGAAATAAAAAGACCTCCATCCCCATGGGCTGTTATAGACTTATTACAGGACAGCCTGGAGAAAGGTTAGCCATGTGTAGCCCACAGTGTTAGAAGGCAGAGCAGGGAGTCACCTCCAGAGGCAGCTTTGCATAGTCCAGCTAGCTATCTTAGCTTTTGCTGCTAGCCTGCCCTTGGTGATGGGTGAAGAGGGAGGCAAAGGACAATGGAGGACTGTGGATACTCATACCTCAAGCAACTATGGAGGGCATACTGCTTGTCAGGTCACATCTGAGAACCAACATGAAGGACGGAGTTTTGAGAGAGTGCATTCAGAGATGTTTTTGACCTAAGATCCTCAGGGACACTGTGGTCCATGGACCTCCAAATTTTTAGACCCTCCTAGAAACTTTTGAAAACACAGATTCTTTGGCTTCACATTGAGCTTTGAACCAGGAGTATATAATTCTAAAACCATGATACATTTGTGTGGAATTCCCTTGGGACCATCATCTTCATGATAGAAATGGGGATGTTAAACACAAAGAGGAACAATGAATTTGATTTAGCAAGAGTTATTAGAATCCAGGGAGCATGATTCCCAATTCAGAACTCCCTGGTTTGATTGTTGTCTCTTTCTCAATATTGAATCTATATTTTTCCACCTCTTCTTCCATTTCAAGGTTAAGAAATCACTCTGTCAATCACCCACTTCTCAAACCAAACTCTGGGACATGATTTGTCCAACCTCACCAGATTTTCCAATTAATACAGTTTGCATATATTCCCTTTCTCTTTCTTATTGTTAATTTCATAGTTTAACTGCCACCTCTGCTCTGTTGATTTAGTGGAAGTAGAAACCTGATTATATCACTGTCTAAAACAAAGCCTTCACTAGCTTGCAAGAAAAAGTTTTTGATAGAACTTTACAACTGATCAAAACTGTTGCTATTCTAGAACATATCCTTACATCTCCTGTGATTCAAAAAAATTGCACATACTATTTCAGTGCCCTGTACTCAAATATAATCAATATCTTTATTCTAGAAAACTTCAACTCTACCTGACCCATAAAAGAACCTAAATCTAGCTATCCAGGTTAAGGATTTTTTAAAATCTTACCCTTATAACATATATATGTGTATATATATATATATATATATATATATATATATAATTTTTCCAGTTGAAAATTACATTTAAAATATTTAAATATTTAAATTACTTCACATTAGTTGCCTGGATATTTGTATTGAATGACACTCTGGCACTACAATTAAGTTGCAATAAATGTTTTTACTAAAAAGAATAAAACACAGGACTTGTAATTGCATGTATTAGGAATTAAGCATCATAGATAGTTTATATAAAAGACACATAATCCAGGCATTATATTTATAAGACATAAGCTAAATTTTGGAGGTTGGAGCTATTCTAATTTATTCCACAGACATAATGTCACTTGTTACTTGGTATTTTGTCTGGTCGCATCCTCATGGCCCATCTCCTCTCATGGTGGCCTCATGTTTTCTTTGTCCTTTTACTTCTCTCTTTTTAGTCTCGCTTGAGACCCCTCACATGATCCTCATGTCCCATTACTCTCCCTCTACTGCCCAATCATAGGCTCTAACCTTTTATTGACCCATTAAATCATAGAGCAACGTTATATAGCATTACCTGGCATACATGATGATCTGCTAATTGGGGTCAGCAAGACCTTTGGAGCCAGTAGTTGGCATTGAAATACATAGCAGCATCAGACAAGCATACTGCAAGCACAAGTACTAAAGCATTCTTGTTGAATCAAACTATATTTTTTAATGTAATGGGTTGGTGATGCCAGTCCCTCTATGTAGGTTTTTTCCTATGGATTTTTGTTGAGATTCTCAGTCCTTGGCCACTTAAAATAGCTCATGCAAACTAAATCTTCTGATTTCTCTATTAACTGAGTATTTTGCAGCTGAGATCACAAGATCTATGTCCTGGGGTTATACAAACAACATGCCTCTTTTAATTGGATAAAAATATGTGATGACTCATGCTTTGTAAACTCAGTGTGTAGAGAAAAGCACTGTATTTGTATTGTGTTATAGAAGACCACTAAACACAACACATCTAA
Source organism: Apodemus speciosus (assembly GCA_002335545.1). Taxonomy (NCBI): domain Eukaryota; kingdom Metazoa; phylum Chordata; class Mammalia; order Rodentia; family Muridae; genus Apodemus; species Apodemus speciosus. The sequence continues at coordinate 79,585 of BDUI01000178.1, forward strand.
GACTACAGTTGACTAATAAATAGGACAAATATCAAATTCAAATCAGATCTGTGTGCCTCCAAAACGCAATACTATTAGATGATACTATACTTCTGTAGTTAGTGATAGCTAAAACTATAAATGTAAGAGAGTCATGAATGTTTACCCAATATTCTCCTCRTCCTCATGTATCCTGAAAGATTCAAGGAAAAGACTCATTTTTATGAGGCAGATATGGGGTGAATGAAATGAACAGCAGATCCAAGAGAACATTTTGCACAGATTAGCTAGCCAACCCAAATCACGATATCCTAGAGAATTTACTTTAGGTAAAAACAGTTATTAATGAAGGTCCCAAGCCATAGTGCAATGAGGTAACTTAGCCAACTACTTACCAGCTGATTTTGAAAGAAGTCAGAAGTTATTATCAGCATATCCCTCTACACACACACACACACACACACACACACACACACACACACATTCACACTCACACTCACAGTTGAAGTTCATGTCTCAGAGAATACCTACCCAATTATATTAATATAATTTGAAATCAAGAGTTCTAGGCACTAATGATAATTTTGTCAATTTCTTAATTTTAGGACTTTGGATGGGGAAAAGRAACATTGTTTTCAGATTTCCAAGTTGAAAATTTTAGTGCAACTTTCCACCCTTAATTTGCTTGTTTAATTTTTAATAAATAGAAACCCATAACAGTGAGGACTATGTGATGAAACAGGTATTTTCATGCAAGGATAACGCAGATTTAGTATAATCCTTCTGCCGGGTAATGATGACATACAGAATGGTCTAGAAATGTGTATAATAACTCTGTTCCCACGAATATCCTAAGCCATGTATCATCAAGCCATCTAACCAGTTAGTTTTCATTTAAGCAAAATATTTAGGAATGGTAATATCTGTTCTGTACATCAGCATCCCACAGTAGCAGATCTGACCCATTTGACAGAGACCATGTGGCCCACAAAGCCCGAAGAATTCTTCTTAAGCAAGCAAGATGTTGCCATAATAATTGCTGATTATTGTCTCCCAGTTAGGGAAATGACTGTAGGTTGCTACTGACCCAGATTATGTGCACAGGCTAAGGCTCCCAGTGCTGAGCTTGAGGTCACAATGTCCTTGAGTTTCCAGTACCAGATACTGACAAGTTCAATTTACTAAACCCCATGCAATGTCAAGGACAACCCACCCTAGCTGTGTCTTGTGAGAATTCATTCTGTCTCAGCATCTGCCTGAAGGTGACACACTGTCTCCTGTTCCAGCCTGGGGAACTCCCTTCAACTGATGGAGACTCCAGACGACTTCCATGGAGGCAGAGCCATGAGGATCCCCTCACCTAACCTCAGGCAGCCATGAGTCTCATGATGTAGTGGTATGCTTCTCCTTCTCTACTTTGAAAGGGAGCAAAACCTTTTCCCCAACCATCCCTTCAAAAATGAACAGAACTGCTTCTGGTTCTTTCTTCTTCAGAAGAAAACAAAAGTTAAAATTTTAAAATGTTACCTTGCTACACATGTATTAACTTTATAGTTGAAAATACTAATAAATACATTTCAAGATTTAAAAAAAAAGGCAATGCTTAGTGCAAAACTCTTACTTATATGTTTGTGTACTCTCATGTGTGGGTGTATGTGTTCAACTTGTACATTGTGGTGGTTTGAATAGGTTTGACCCACATAGACTCATGTGTTTGAACGCTTGGTCCATAAAGAGTGGCACTATTAGGAGGTGTAGCAATTGTTAGGACAGGTCTGGCCTTGTTGGAGGAAGTACATCAGTGTAGGGGAGGGCTTTGAGGATTCCTGTGCTCAAGTTCCGCCTAGTGCAGGAGTTCCAGTCTCCTCCTGACTGCCTGAGGAAGGCAGTCTCCTTCTGCTGCCTTTGGAATAAGATGTAGAGCTCTCAGCTCCATCTTCAGCACCATGTCTACCTGGATGCTGCCATGCTTCCTGCATGATGATAATGGACTGAATCTGTGAAACTGTAAGCCAGCACCAATTAAATACTCTCATTTATAAAAGTTGCCTTGGTCATGGTGTCTCTTCCCAGCAATAAAATCCTGGCTGATTTACTCAGGTAGGTCAGAGAACAACCTGGAGTATCATCATTCGTTTGGTACCAAGATACTAACAGACTTACTTCTTCCTTTCTTTTCTTCTTTTCTTCCTTCCTTCCTTCCTTCCTTCCTTTCTTTCTTTCTTCCCTCCTTCCTTCCATTTTCTTTTTTCTTTAATTTTTTTATTCATGGTCTGCCTTAGCCTGAAATTTAGTTAGCAGGCTAAGCTTGCAGGCCAATGAGCCTCAGAGACCTGTCTATCTCTGCCTCCCCAGTGCCAGCTTTCTGTGTACCTACCACCATGCCTAACTTTGCTTTTTTCTCATTAATTCTGGGAATGAAACTGATATCATCATTCTTTACTAACTGAGCGGTCTCCTTGACCCACAGATGGCTTTTGGTAACCAGATGACATTATATAACTAAATCATATAAATGTGTAGCTGCTTCAGAGATATAATTGGAGCTATAGGTTATAAATCCGGTTATTCTGAAACTATAGATGGGTTTTGCTCATATTTGTAAAAGGAACTTTTCTAGTTGCCCTAAGTTTATTCTAAGGAATAAAATGCACTCAAAGCAAAATTCCACAGCTCTGACTGCTCTTCCAGAGGTCCTGAGTGCAATTCCCAGCACTGTCATGGTGGCTCACAACCATCTGTAATGGGACCCTATGTCCTCTTCTGGTGTGTCTGAAGACAGCGACAATTATATATAAAATAAATAAATCTTAAAAAAATAGAAAAATGTTTAAAGAAAAGGAAATTGTTCTCACATACAAAAAAAACTATATACACCTTTTTGCCAAAAGGATTGCTTGGAATACTTCAAAAACACCTAAAATCAGAGTTCATTAGAAAAGATATTTGTCTACAAAGTACCCAGCAATTTAACTAATCAACCCATAGCATACTCCAGAACAATGAAGAAGCCTCCATTGCTGAGTTAACAAAATGAGAGTTTTTACCAGTTTTGCATTATAGAAATTTGGCACCTAAGAATAAAACATAGGGAATATTTTCAACTCATTCCCCATTTTCCAGATCAGACACAGGGGACAAATCTGAAGGAATGCCTTGCTCCCTGAGCTCCCTGGTGAGGGTATCTGTGCTCTGACTTAGATGCTTTTCTGAAGATGGCCTCCTTTCTACCCACCTCCCTGCCTCCTGCTGAGGGACAGCTGGGGAGCATGGGATGAGCACAAAGCAAGATTCTAGAGAGTCTCAGAAGACATGAGGTTTGTGTAGGGGAAGGGAGCCTTCTAGAGACTGGGGGGGGGGGTGTGCTCGACTCAGAGCAGCAGGCATGCTGTGCTCAGAGCTGCCAGGCCCTCACTTCATTCATCAATCCCTTCTGGGAACCACTCTGCAGACCTACAGTGAACTTCACTTCCTGACAGGTTGTATATCCTTTCCGTCTCTAAGCTCAGGGTTCATTTTTCTCCCATTTATGGCCCTGCCTTACCCTTTGATTAAACACTAACCACATTTTCTGCTTTGCCTGATTCAACTCAGGGTACAGGCATTTAATGCACTCATGCACTATGGGTGGTCCGGCAAGAACTTTTCCTTTTGAACAGGACACTGACAAGATGAAGGGCGAGTCTTATTTGCCAGACCAAGTCTCCATTCTGCAAGACTGAGGTTCAGACACTCCTGGCCTCACTCTCTGCCCATTTGCCCTTCAAAATGAAAGTGTTGGCACTCTCGTCATCACTGCCAGATGACACATAAGCACATACGTAAATTGGGGCACCTCTTACCCTACAGGCAAGATCTGCTTTCAAACCCATGATTAATATCACTTTGCACTTACAATAGGCCTTTCATCTTTAGGACTGTCTCCAAAGTACTTATTAAGAAAGCAGACTTGGTTTTAAATGTTTTCACTCTATCTTCCAAGCTTTGGTATTTACCCAAGCTATACCCATGCCCCATGAAGAATCTCTAGCATCAGTTCTAACTCAGGAAGCTGACAAGAGCTCAGGGAAGCTCAGCTCTTCAAGATTCCCATCTGCAACCCACAGCTTATCTTAGCCACATGATGCCCCCAGCAAATCTCAAGGAAGAACTGTTCTCAGTAGCCACAGAAGAAAATTTGTAGTTGGGCATTTTGCTACCACAAGAGGAAATAAATCCAGAAAGATGGTGATTCAAACCCCCACTTTGAAAAATATGTACTTCTATGTTTGAACTGCTTTGTAGTAAAATATTGATGCTATCTAGCTGATTTAGTGTTGCAATGTTGGTTCAAGGGGAAGTACCTAGCATGTAATATTTTTCACTGATCAGCAAATGTCTTTCATTAGCATACAGCACCCATGAGTTAGGGATAATCCCTAAACCATTCAAATAAGGATGGGTAACTGAGACATAGAAGTGTTACAGGTACAGGCAACCAATTAAGGACCTACAATTTAAACCCAACCTTAATCTCTGAGTCATCCTGCTGCCACATTTGTTGATAGCAGTTCTCCATGATGACAGCAATCAGTGGCACCACGGTAAGAATAAGAATGGCCCAGAGACTTTCATAAAATCAACTCCACAGGGACCTGGATTTATCCAACCAGTCAGTACCCTGGCATTCTGGCTTTTTCTTTTCTGTAGCAGAAACATTGGCATCTTTAATTCACTCATTAGTCCTTTTTATGTGTATAATTTTATCTCTTTAAAATACAAGGGAAAAATCAAAATAGTTTTAAGACTCATACTTTTTATGTCACTCAAATAATACTCCCACTGGCAATACTTCCATTAGGACTCTCCCTTAGAAAGACCTAATATAAAAATGTTTATATTCATATTTATCTAGACTATTCAAAGCATTCTAAGTGATTTTTTTATTTTGCTTATTTGTTAGTTTTTCTTTTTATATTGAATATTTTATTTATTTGCATTTCAAATGTTGTCCCCTTTCCCAATTTCCACCCCCAAAAGCCCCCTATCCCATCCCCCCTCCTCCTGCTTCTATGAGGGGGTGCTCCAACCACCCACCGACTCCTGCCTCCCCATCCTCACATTCCCCTACATTGGGGCATTGAGGCTTCGCAGGACCAAGGGCCTCTTCTCCCATTGATGTCCAACAGGGCCATCTTCTGCTACATATATGACTGGAGCCATGGGTCCCTCCATGTGTACTCCTTGGTTGGTGGTTTAGACCCTGGGACCTTGGTTGGTTGATATTATTGTTCTTCCTATGTGGTTGCAAACCCCTCCAGGTCCTTCAGTCCTTTCTGTAACTCCTCCATTGGGGACCCTGTGGTCAGTTCAATGGTTGACTGCGAGCATCCACCTCTGTATATGTCAGGCTCTAGCAAAGCCTCTCAGGAGACAACTATATCAGCCTCCTGTCAGCAGCCTTATGAGCAGTTGTTAGATCTGCCAGATCCTGCATGCATCTACAAAACTGAGAAGGCTAAATTGCACATCTTGATAGGGAACATTCTACCATGCATTTAGTGATAGCAGGATGATTGCTTAGGAATGACAGCAGTAAGGAAATGGGAAGTATATTTCTGAGAAAGCAGACTTCTAGGCAGAAGGAATGTACGTGTGTGTGTGTGTGTGTGTGTGTGTGTGTGTATGTGTGTGTGTGTGTGAATGTGTGTATACATGTATATAAAAGGGTTTGATGTCTAGTGCCTTCCTCTGTTGCTTTATGCCTTCAGTTTTAAAACATGATTTGGTTAGATGAGGGGGATAGCAAATCCCCCTGCCTCTAACTCTCTAGCACTGTGGTAACAGATATGTTCTGGCATGCTGGGATCTGAACTCAGTTTGCTATTGTTTATTTGTTTGTTTGTTGCAGTAATGATTTTAGCCTCTAAGCCATCTTTCCTGCCCCTGAGGCTGAATTTTAATGACTAAATAGGTTGGAAGGAAGGTGCAGATAATGAGGTCCTAGTCTTGAAGTACAAACGTTATCAAGCCATGAAGCATCACCTGAAATGATGAGACTATAGCTAATTGTGGACTTTGTTATGCCTTAGCAAGGACAATATGGCTGATAAATGCAGAAGATCTGATCTATGTCTTAACAGATTTTGTCATTTAAAAATGCCCTTGGTGTCAACACACTAAAACTTAGAGCCATACTTCACTCTGCAGGCAGACTGAACAAACACCTATCCAGCCTCTCTGATGCCCAAGTCACTGGTCACTTCGCTGTTGATATGCAGGTTAATATGTGTTCCTTTTTCACTGTGTAATTCATATCCAGGCTTTGAATGACCCCTGCCCTTTCCACACAGCACAGACATTCCACCATTTACTAGGTACCCAGAATGCTTATGACAGCATAAAGTAGGAGCTGTACTCTGGGGCAGTGGAAATATAAACCTCTGAAAGTTTTATTTCCTTGCTTGGGATATTTTTTACAAATGAAATACACACAGCTTGTCACCACATACTCAGCTATTTTTAAGCTTCCTGACCATATTCACGAGATAGGCCTTTGGGGACAGTAAGTGGCGACAGGAAGGTGGGACATGCTCTTGGCTCTGAGTAGACTATATCTTCTGGGAATCTTGACGTTTGGTTTGGCCAGAGAATATTTCTGGTAGAGAGTGGAGGTGAAATGAAAAAAGTCATCCCATTTGCCTGTGCCTGATTCTTCCATAACCATCAGGAACCCCACTCATTTCCTTTCCAAAGATTCAGGACTGACAAGAGAAAAAATGGGGTTCTACCTCCCTCAGTCCCTCTGTATCATAGACCATACCACAGATAAAGGGGCCACAATAGGATTTATTCCCATGTTAGCCCTGGGTCATGACTCAGCTGGCCAGTTTCATCTCTTTTCTCCCACACTGACCAAAGCCTCAGCCAGATGGGGATTGTGGGCGAGTGACTGCGAGTCCAGAAAGGATTCTGCGTGGGTGACATTCTCAGAGTTTCCAACAGTGGTGTCTCTCAGTTCCTGAGGTCTGAGGATCAATCAAAAACAAGGTCAGTTTAAACTGATGCATGGTTTTCTGGGAAATTACATTGAATTTTTCACTTTTCATCTAAATATCATTAAATGGTGACTATACAAAACAGAGTACAAATTGCCTTGTCACATAATACAAGGGGTCATCATCCTGATCTGGTGCAAAAGCTCCTATACTAACAAGGATAGATTATCTGTGCACGTGGAGAGAGCTGACAAAAGGGCTTACCACTCATCCCTCCATGTCACCTGAAGACTCTGACATTAACCTGTTATACATGGGACATGCTGTACATGGAACAACTTAGGCTAACCCCTGACTATCAAACTAGATAAGAAATGCACTTCTGAATCCAAACAAGGTATTATAAATATGTAGGTTGCTTAGAAAGCTGAAGAACATGTTTAAAGCTACGTTAAAAAAAAATGTAAGAATCCTCTGAAACTCAGGACATTGGTAGAAATAAATCGTTTCAGGGAAAGAAACCTGTATCAGAAAACCCAGTTTCAAACTAAGCCTGGTGTAAACAGCTGTGTTACCCCTTACTATAGTATTCTTCATGCTTACTTTCCTTTTTTGTTCCATTCCCATGCAGTACTGGTACCTTGTGACATAATTTTGAAGCCCACAAGGATAAGGCTTCCTTTGCTCTTCACTCAGGGCTTTCAGACTCTCAGGTCTCCCTTCATTGGCTGTAGCTACCTTGTCATGGCTTCTCATGCTTTCTAGCTTCCTCTGGTCTCTCACTCTACTAGTGTCTCGCTTACTCAAATCTGTCCAATGTCCAAGGATCTTTAGTAACATAACAGCTTGTCACATGTGTGTAGACTGAAATTTTTCAAAATATATTTTAATAAGTGTTCTTAAACACTCAACCTTGCTTCTAGCCTACCAACGAAAGGTAGGAGAGAAAGATGGTTAATAGGACAAGGGGTCATGTGGACCTGTTTAGAATTAGTTCTTTGGGGAGATTCTTTTTTTTATTAGATATTTTCTTTATTTACATTTCAAATGTAATGGTTTCCCCTCCGAAAACACCCTATCTCATCCTCCTTCCCCCTGCTCACCAACTCATCCATTCCTACTTCCCTGTCCTGGCATTCCCCAATACTGGGGCATCGAGCCTTCTCAGGACCAAGGGCCTCTCCTCCCTTGATGTCCAACATCCATCCTCTGCTACATATGTGGCTGGAGCCAACGATCCTTCCATGTGTACTCTTTGGTTGGCAGTTTAGTCCTTTGGGATGATTCTAATCTTCACTGTCAGGATATCAGCTGTCTAGTATCAAACATCAAACACAAAATGATAGTTCTCTCTGAAAAGTCATGACAAGGGAAGATCAGTGAAGACTGGTAAAGTATTGCAAGAGTGAACCAATGCAAGAGTGTGATGTCAGCAAAGACCAATGAAATGTTGCAAGGCAAACCAATTCAAGAGCAACTTCTCACTGTTTATGGAATGCCATTTATATACTTTCCAAACATCACACCTCCTCAAGTGTCTATTCAGCAAAATGTCCTCTCATAAGACAGCTTCCAGAAAAACATCACATGGCACAACTGAGTCTCCAAAGAAAGCAGAAATTTCCATTTCACACATGCAACAATTTAAGGTTAAGGGTCTGATATGGCTGTTCTAGAAGGCCATGAGTCATTGTCCTTGAGGAATATTTCACAGCCTAACTCTGCCCACCACAGCACCCTGGAACTGCTTCACTTTGTTTTAATTCACTTCCAAGTCTCTGACCAAGTGTATTGAATGTTCTGAAATTTTGTCTAGACAAAATTATCTAATGTTATTAAACACTTCAAAGTCCTTTGTCAAATGGGCCCTCCCCCACCCATTAACTGTCCATCTCTACTCAAAGAAAAAAAGTTAAAGCTGAACCATTTCTCAAGATACAAGAAAATGTTTTAGAGAGCTTCACTATCAACTCCCTGGCCCACCACTCAACTAGTCACTAGCAAATGGACAAGGAGTGACCAATGGGACTGTCTCTTCCCTTAACCTCTAAGAAGGCAGAATCTGCTGAAGACCTTAAAGGTGTGCACAAGAAAGGGACAAAGTGTGAAGTGGTCCCATATTGTCATTTAGCTGCCACAACTAACCACAAATTATGGTTTAGATTTTATTGTTACACAGTTTTACTTTCAGCAGTACAAGCATTTACACATTTATAAATTCAAAGAAGCAATTCACCAAAGAAATATGATAGGATTTTTCTCTATATAAGATATCTCTATAATCTGAAAAACACATATCTTAAGCAGCTCATTTCCGTGGATAGAAGTCTGTTTCCTAAAACAGTTGAACATTCATTTTTATTGCAGTATATTCATCTCTGAGGCTCTGACACAAAGCAGGGAGCTCTCCAAGGATTCTCCTCAGGCAGTGATCAAAGGGTCTGTATGTTCTTTGTCTCTCTCCACCATTTATAATACCTTCTATCCAGCTTCAAAAATGAGGGAGGAAGTTGGGGAGTACAGACAGACACATCAGATATTTAACCACCTCTCTTGAAAATGAGCATATGACATGTACTCACAAACTATTGTCAAAATGGCCATATGGTCAAGCTAATTGCCAAGGATGCTGGGAAACATCAAGACGTACTTCTGTCTTAATCAGCAGCAGCAACTTCTGGCACACCAGATTGCTCATAGAGGGATTCTGTTCCCTCTACTAAGAGACTCAGCTAAACCAAGTCTTCACTGTTATCTATACAAATAGCTATCAGACATTCTGGAATTATAAACTTCTTAAATCTTAAATTATCCCATATAAATCTGTAGGCCTGTTGTATTCTATTACACATATGCCTTTTCCTAGCCAAGTCCCTTCCTCCCAGTATTTACTTAAAATATAAATGATAGCAGATTTGGCATTGAAGTTTCCACATCCCTTCCAAAATCTAAGGATTACTTTTATTTTCTTTATTATGTGTCCCTTATCTGAATAGAGTTGGAAATTCCTACATAAAGTTATACTCCAAGAAATCTTTGTCTCAGAATTCCCTTTCACAAAGTTAAAAATTGATTCTTCAAGCTGTCTCTTTCCAAATAAAATTTCATCCTCATTATTTTCTCTTAGGTTTGGCAGACAAGCAAGACTTATGTCATACCCTTGCTGTCTGGGTCTCCTTGGAGGTGGATCTAAGAATGAGGAGATTTGAATGGCTCCCAGCTGAATTCTATAGTGTTCTTCCTGTGGTAGCCTTTCGCCTCCACAAAATTCTAGGCGAGTCCAATGTGGGATGTGGATGACAGGAAGTGAAAGATTCCAAGTCTGTTCCCAATGAAGAGTAGATGTATTGTTCAGTCACAGTTATGTCCCTCTGTTAGATCCAAAGTCTCAAAAATATTACCAATTTTGGGTGCTCTTGGGGATCCAAGAGAAAGAAGTAGAAATAGGAATTTGTGGGGAAAGTCTTATTGAACAGGGTTTTACTTCCATAGATTTTGAATCTTTCAAGGTTTCATTCTTAGTGTTTTTGTCATAACTGACATAAGTTCCCATTGACTTCTTTGGAATAAGCTCTGAACTCAACTCAATGCTAAAATTAGGGTCAGGAGAATTTGCTATGGAACCTGATCTCCTATGAAAAAGACCCTTAGACCTTAAGCAGAACAGTTCACTCACTGGGACTATTCCATCACCAGCAATTACACCACATGTATTTTTGGTTCCAGTCCAATCAAAAGGACCATTTCTGTTTTATCTTCATACCCCAGAACTTGACACCTGGTCAGATATTTATTAGTGTCTGCTATGGTTTGAATATGCTCTGTGCCCTCTGAAAGCTATGCTAATGCAGAATTCCTATGCTGATGTTGAGAAATGAAGGCTTTAAATGATGATATGCCAACAGTCTTCTCAGATACATTTTCCTAAGAATGCATTGTTGTACACTAAGTCTGCCTTGCTACTCTTACTGCCCTCTCTATTTGTCCTTCTACTGTCCTGCGTAAGATCTTTGCCAAAAGCGACCACTTAATTTTGCACTTCTAGTCCTTAAAAGGATAAGTAAAATAAACTTCTTTCCTTTGCAATGTACCCAATCTCAGACAGTATAAGTAACAATGAACAGTAGTTTAAGACAGTATCATTAATCACTCTGCAATGATTAATGAATGAGATCTGTGAATTTCTCCTTTTAAATCTTACAATAGAGGAAACTATCTCAACTCATTCCAATTCTATTGCAGGAATTTATTCTGGCTTCCCATGCAGTTTGCACATGGGTTATCACTGCCAGCATTGTTGGATTAAAGAATAGTAACTACAGATAATTCAGAATGTTTGTACAATTAAACCTTAAAGAAAATAGAAAAGTCTGCAATTCCCTTAGCATTAGGGTATAACAACCCATCTTACATTATACAAAACTTGAAATTACATCCCTATGTTTTTGTAACTACAAAGGATGTTTCTACATATGAAATAACATGATCTTAAATAGAGGTTATTTGTTTATGAACATAAAAGCTCATGAATACATGGATGACTTAATAAAATTTGAAAAATAGTGACTAAATGCAGGTGAACTAAATAGTTTGCTAAATCTGGTCACATTTTATTCTGAGGACACACCTATTTTGATAAAACATGAATATGCACTGGAAGAGGAAAGAATAGAGTGGGAGAGGGTGTTAGATTAAGGTATTTGATCCATTTTCATTGATTTTTATTCAGATTGAGGAATGCAAATCTAATTTTTTTCTTCCACATGTAGATATTGAGCTTTCCCAGGACCATTTGTTGAGAAGGTTGATTTCTTTTCCTCCAGTGAATGTGTTTGATTTTATAGAAAAAAATTGAACTGCTTAGAAAAAGCATATCCCATATCTATTGGATGGAGCACTTTGTAGATACTTCTTAAATTCAATTAATCTATGATGTCATTTATATCTCCAGTTTCTTTGTTGATTTTTGGTTTGGAAGACTTATTTATAGATAAGAATAAGATATTAAAGCCATCTACTTTATTGCTGCATCATAATTTGTGAACTTTTGTACTTTTGGCATTTGTTTTATGAAATTAAAAACGCCAAAGTGGTTTGACTTGAGGCCATTCATATTTTAGATTATGACTGGCAGCAGTTTGTTGATTGCTATGACTTTGCTGTAGTTAGTCTGATTTTTGTGGATAACTATGCTTTTCTTCCTTTGCTATTAATTATGTTTGCTGATTTTCTGCATTAATTTATAATTAATCCATGCAATAAGTATGGTTGATTCCATCCTATACACACATCCTATCTTTAATTCTCTCATGAAATTCATTTTCCCCTATTCTGTCATGAAAGAGATTGTCTTCTTCATCTGTTTAGCACTCCTCTTTGTGTTTTCAAGAGTATTTTGGCTTGATAGTTATAAGTTAATTTTGTTCCCATAATGTTCTTATTTATCCATCAATTTTGGAAGATAACTCTGCTGGATATAGAGCACTCTTATTTTCAGGTCTTGAGATATATTACCCCTTGCTTTTCTGACTTTTAGGAATGCTGGTGAGGCCAGGAGGAGGGAGATAGATGATGGTGAAAGCCTTTAATCCCAGCTCTTGAGAAACAGAGGCAAGTAGATCTCTGTGATGTCAAGGCCAACCTGGTATACAGAGTGAGTTCCAGGACAGCCAAGGCTACACAGTGAAACCCTGATTTGATAAGACAAAACAAACTCGTGCCTCCAGGGGAGACTGCAATCTGAATGAAGCACCTTAGACTGCTTGGCCATCCTGAAGGCAAGTCTAAAGATTAATAATGATCAATAATAATAATAATAATAATAATAATAATAATAATAATGAAGGAGAAGAAGAAGAAGAAGAAGAAGAAGAAGAAGAAGAAGAAAGAAAGAAGACAAAAAATGAAAAATGATGACGAGACATCACATCTCACAGATAAATTGGTTATTTCTCCCTACAGCTTTTAATATTTTTTCATTTTGCATTCTTCATCTTTATTGGAATTTGCTTGTAAAGGTTACATTCTCAAATACTAAATGTCTTATGTGATCAAGATCTTTGGGGGGGGGGGTTGGTAAACTGTAGGCTACAATTTCATTGAATATATTGTTTGTGTCTTTGAATTTTTATCTAAATCTTCTAGCCTTTGGAAGTGTCTATACCTAGTGTGTGTGTGTGTGCCTGGATGTATGATTGTCTCAATTATGTCCTCCACCACTAAATTCTTTCTTCTTCATCTTACATATTGATGTTGCATTCTATTGTATTTTTAATTCCACTCCTTGATGCTTTCATTTCTAGCATTTCTGTCTGGTTCTGTTTCAGAGCCTTATTTGCCATCTTGAATTCTAATATGATATATTTTATTTCTTCTCCAAACTGCTGACCATATCACCTACTTTGATACTTTTCTTACATAGTTCCAAAATTGATTCCTTTGCTTCCCCCACCTGTTTACTTGGATCATCCACGTTGTTACAGTTACTGAACCCCTGTAAGAGTAAAGACTGTCCTGAAATATCCACTATCTCATTATTTGTGGATTCTAGCATTGAGGAACTGCAAGGATAGAGAGGCTTCATGGTGCTTGTTTACTTATATCTTAAGTGTTTCTTCATTGTGTCTGATCCATTTGTGGGAATTAGCCTATCTTCCAATTTCTCCTTTTTCTATTTTTCCTTTCCTTTTCTTTCTTCATTTGTTTCTTTTTTTATTTAACTCTTCCTAGTGAGTATTCTTCATTTATGCTGTGCTCACCACCACTAGTTTAGAGGACAGACAACCATAACAAACACAGTGCCTTGTCAGGAAATGAAGAACAAACTCACAGCAGAAGATACCATTGCATCTTCTATCCCTAATAAGATCAGGAGATAGTAGCACAAAGGTACTTAGTAGGGAAGAAGCATAATTCATGGTATCTTACAGCTAATAGCATCCATAAGTAATATATAAGAAGAAGGGGGTAATGAGAAAGGAAGGAAAATAAGAAGAATAAAGTATTTGGGCTAGAAATATGAGGAACAATAAGGAAAATTCTAGAGACTATTGCAGGAAAAGAAATGGTAGTCAAGAAGGCCTACTAAGATGAGAAATAAACTAAAATGCAAGCCATTGAACTGTAAAATGTGTTTAACAAAAAATATTTGTTTAAAATGAAAAATAAAATATATAGTATAATGTCACATATTTGTATTTTTATATAGGCCACTGATAAGTAGATAGGAAGATTTCTCTCTAAATAATATCTAAGGAGGAGAAACTTCAGTGAGAGATGGCATACTATCAGCCTTCCTTCCTATGGAAGAATACTGTGGTTGCTCATACCATCTGAATTGCTTTTGTAGCAGGCTCTGCAAGTGGAGAGAGGGCTGCTGGCATTCATCAATTAAGACTCCTTAAGTCAGTACGTCCTTCCTCCTGAGAGGAGTTTGTGTGAGACCCACATCTTGCATCAGTTCCAGAATCAGAGTTTAAGTTTCATGCAGGGCTTTCTGTGGTCCATGTTTTTAGATTTTGGAGACCCACCCTTATGCCTTTCCTTATCTTTGTCAATAGTGTCTTTGTCAAAAGGGTCTCTTACCAGCACTAAAACTAGAGATCATCCAATTTTGGGTTTTCTTTCTGTTCTACTCAACACCAGTGGATGTGGCCCCCTCCTCCTGCTCCCTAGGTTTTAACATTCAAGGAGGTGAGGTCAGGTCCTACTTTTACACTACCCTTCCAAATTTCCACCATATTCTAATTGTTAACATGTAGCACTGCTCTGTCTGTCCATATCTATAATATAGCCTTGCTTTAATCATGCTTCTACAATTCAGTCAGTCTGTCTCCAGGTGAACATTCTTGGGTGCTCAGGTTCAGAAGTAGACTTAGTCTGTGCTAAGTTCTTAGCATATATCATTAAAATTATTTCTTAGAATAGTGTGGAGTTTCATTTAATAACAAAATCAAAGATCAGCATGTGGTAAGTGTAGAGTGTTTAGTCTTCTAGTACAAGAGCAAAGAATCCTGAGAATTAAATGTGAGTTGGAAGGCTAAGTTTAAGACTCAAGATAGATAAACTGTTGAGAAATTATAACAGGCTATAAAATAGGTACTGTGTGATTCTGCCAACATGAACCATGGTGGCCTTGCTTGACATATTTTATGAAAATGATAGCAAGTTACAGCTGATAAGTTTTGAGTTTGTTCTTCTCTTGAGAATTTTAGCATCACTGTCAATCTTCTATGAGCTAAATGCTTCCTAAGTATACTTGCAATTAAGTGTTGCAAATACAGAATATATCCAGGAAGATACTCCCTATGAGCTCAAAGTCTATCAACTTCACAGAATTTAGCTAAGATTATCTATACTTATTAGGAAGGAACAGATGGTCTCCTGAGCAATCACTTTTGCTTATCTTTCTAGCCACACCTCTTATAACTCACACATAGGCCATTCTGACTTTGGTCAGTAGACTTCAATATCATAGATCATGTCTTTATGTATTTTCTGTCTCTATAAATGTGTCCACTATCCATAGTATTTCTCTTAGCCCATCACTCACGTGCTCATCACCTCCTACCTCTCCAACTCAAGCTCTTCCATTTCCCTCCTCTGTCTTTCCTTGAAAAGCATTGACTACAGAATTTAGAATAGCATACTCTTCTTTAATAGAATTTAAACTATAACTTGATTTCCTTCTTTGTCTCCCCTACAAAAACTCATGTACAGAATATGTCTCATTGATAAATGAGTCCATACATTCTTGTTAGAACTGAACTAGAAGTTGGACTCAATATTTGATTATCAACCAAATGGATGATTGAAAAGGCAGAGGTGGATCTTGCCTTGGGGCACCACAGACAGCTAGTGGTTGGAGCCAAGTGCACTGACAGAGTCTGAGTCTAACATCACCTGTCCCATCAGACTCTTACCTGCACCCCAGCCTGAACAGCTCGGGGGGGGGGCAGTCTGTACACTGACCCGCTCTGGCACCAACTCACTCAGGGGTCTGTGCCCAGCTTACAGCAGAGGCCGCCATCTTGCCTCAGGGCACCGCAGACAGCTAGCAGCTAAGGCCAGGTACACAGACAGAGTCCAAGTCTAGCATTGCCTATCCCATGGGTCTCTTGCCTGTGCCAAGAGCCTGAACAGCTTGGCGGGCTATCTGTGTGCCAACCCACTCAGGAACCAACTCTCTCAGGGATCTGTGCCCTGTTTACAGCTGAGACCATCATCTTGTCTCGGGGCACCACAGACAGAGCCCGGTGTACTGAGAGCGCCACCATCTAGGCTCCAGCAGTTCAGCCAGGAAAGCCCTGGTCCTGCAGGGAATCCCGTGATTAGACAGAGTCCTGAGACTCACCACCATCGTAGAGCTGGTAGCCTAACACGGTCACCATAGAGAACCAACAGACAAGTCCAGATTGGTGGAAATAAAGAACTGATTCTTAAGAGAAGGCATCTAGGCAAACCAGGAGGAGACAGCAAGAGGCCAGGCCAGTTACACGACCAGCAGCAAGTCTGGAGGAGACTTGAGTCCAACCCAGCAGAGGTGAGGAGGAAATTTGGAGCCCAGTGGCAGAAACCATCCTGTTTCTGCCTCGGGAGCACAGATGCCCTCTGCCAYAGCAGCTCCAAATGTCAGGCTCATAGGAGCTTCAAACACAACCAGTAACAACAAGACCAACTAACTCCAGAGATAAACAGATGGCAAAAGGCAAACTTAGGAACATTACTAACAGAAATCAAGGCAATATGACAGCATCTGAACCAAAATCTCCAACCACAGCAAGTCCTGGATATCACAACACACCAGAAAAACAAGATTTGGATTTAAAAGCACTGGTCATGATGCTGCTAGAGGAACACAAAAAAGATATAAACAAATCTCTTAAAGAAATGCAGGGGAACATGAATAGGTTAGAAGCCCTTACAATGGAAACACAAAGATCACTTAAAGAATTCCAGGATGATATGGGTAAACAGACAGAAGCCAATAAAGAGAAAACAAAAAAATACTTAAAAAATGCACAAGAAATTGAGACAACAGGCAGAAGTCTTGAAAGAAGAAACACAAAAACCCCTTAAAGAATTGCAGGAAAACACAAACAAACAAGTGAAGGAACAGGGCAAAACCATCCAGGATCTAAACACAGAGGTAGAAACAACTAAGAAATCACAAAGGGAGACAACTTTGGAGATAGAAAATATTGGGAAGAAATCAGGGGGCGTAGATGCAAATATCAACAACAGAATACAAGAGATAGAAGTAAGAATCTCAGATGCTGAAGATACCATNACTGCCAACCTTTATTACAGACCAAAAARTCACCCCACTTGAGGTATTAACTGAAATGAATACCCCAATTCTCCCTGCCCCACATCTCTTCAGCCATCCCTGGCATATGTGACTTCCAAGCTTCATCTACATCCCTTATTCTGCATCCAGATACAGTCTAGTGAGTCTCCTAGACATTCATTTCCCTGTACCTGTTTTGAGTCCACAAGTTGAACATCTCATCCAAGTTAAACTCTTTCTTCCAGGCCTMGYCTTCTAAGGGTTGCTGTGTTATTCCTATCCATCAGGGTTGGCTTACCCCAGACACCATGTAGTTTCTCAGCCAATTCATCCTTCTTTACACTAGGTTCACCACCATATCCAAACTCTAGGCCTGGCAATGATAGTAAAACCTGTGCCCAAGCAAATCCTGGTGAACTCCTAAGCCTGCTTATTCCTTCCTAGATTCTAGACCCAGACATGATTACATGTGTMCCTGTCCATTCTCTTAAGCACACTTTCCCCCACCCTAGGCTACCTGGGCATTATACAACCTGTCATGGAATCTAAAAAGATCCACTCTGATGAGTTGATGCAACCTCTCCTAAAACATAATCTCCAAGCCTAAGCCATTGATGCTTCAGCCAGGATAATCTGCATCACCACCACAGCCCTTAGGAATGGATCAACCCAACCATGAATGGAAGCTTCTAAAACCATGAAACAAATAAATCTTTTGAGATGACATCTTACAAGCATTTTGCAATGGTGATGAAAGCCAGGGTAAGTTCAAATGCCATATACTAAATGAAAAAAATACTGAAATATCATAACTGTAAAATTTGGATGTCGTTAATAAAAGAGAAGTCATTCTAGAAAAACGAAGCACAGGAAGATGTAGAACTATTGCCTGAATATCTGTTCAATGCACTGGGATAGGTAGACATTATGATTATTTCTTGCCATCAAGAAATGGAGTAAGAGCAAAGAGACATCCATATTTGGCACCATACTACAGATTAGAAGAGAAAGATCCCTTTAGAAAGCAACATTTAAAGCCATTTAACTATCACAAAATCCCCMAAAATGATACAATATTCTTGGATTTAATCTCCAGGAAAAAAATGCAATCTCCTCTCCTGCTTTCAGAGTCAAAAGTGGAATATCCCTAAAAACCAAGAGAATATTCACAGCTGGTCTCTCTTTTGAGATGGCAGAAACCTGATAAATGAAGTTGCACTGGCAAAGAACATTCACAGTAGGCATTATT
>BDUI01000178.1:113729-128508 GCA_002335545.1 Apodemus speciosus
AATGTCCTCAAGGGTCTTCCCTAGTTTCTTTTCTATTAGTTTTAGTGTTTCTGGTTTTATGTGGAGGTCCTTGATCCACTTGGAGTTGAGCTTAGTTCAAGGAGATAAGAATGGATCAATTCTCATTGGAACAGCAGGCATCATGGTCTTTTTTTCTTTCTGTAGAGAGATGTGCTCATAGAACAAGATAGACTTGAAGCACTTTAGTGGGATCTATAGCTATTAGGTTTTAGGTGTGATTTCTGAGCTGGTCAAACCTCTTTATTATTTATGTTATTTATTTTTCTCTGCTTCTGTTATTTTTATTTTGGAGTTTATCATTTCTTCCAGAGTTTCCAAGCACTTAGAACATATGCCTGTGAAAGGAGAAAATATTATTTTCTATTTTCTGAGACAATATTGTCAAATGATTCTATTCATTATGAAATCATTTTTAGGGTCTATCTGTTTTAATCACAGTTTCTGCCATGCTGGTATGTTTTGAGATGAAAAGCTAAGGTGGAATTTTTATTATACTCTTCTGCTCTCTGACAGTCACATCACTTTCTTGAAAGAAATCCAAATGCATCCATACTCAATGATAAGTGGATATTAGCCTATAAACTTGGAACACCAAAGACACAATCCACATACCAAATGATGCCTGAGAAGATGGAAGGAGTGGACCCTGGTTCTGGAAAGGCCAATGCATCAGTGTAGGGGAATACCAGAACAGGGAAGTGGGAAGGGGAGGATGGGGGAACAGGGTAAGGGAAAAGGGCATATGGGACCTTTGGGGGGCGGGGAACCAGGAAAAGGGAAATGAAATTTAAATAAAGAATATATCCAATAAAAAATAAAAAAGAAAGTAAAATTCTGTTCAATTTTGATGGAAGAAAGACTTTGACATCCTGAAGTGATAAAGAAAAGACCATCATGCTATCGTTCACAGACCTAGAGAGGTTACTACCAAGGAGGGCCTAGGGGGCATACAAGAATTTCCCTTGTTTGAGGGGTTAGAATATATTTTGTGGATAAAGTTGGGGGAGATGGATTTGGAAACAGGAGGAATAATGTGGGGGGGGGCTGGTGGCATGGAAAATACTGAGAGAAATAACTGCAATTAGGGATTTGGGGAGGTTCAGTTAGAAACCTACTGCAATGGAAACTCCATGGAACCTGCAAGAGGAACCCTAGAAAAGACTACCAGTAATGGAAGACCCGGAGCCTGAATCAGACCCCTTCATATGACAGCAAGGCCTTAAGTGGAAGGATTGGGACACCAATCCAACCATAAAACTTTACATCTCAGTTTGTCCTGCCTACCAACTGTTCTGGGATTAGAGCCTAGCAGAATCATCATCAAAGAGACCAGCAACTGATGGCAGATGTAAAATACCACAGGAAACATTAAGTGGAGCTTCAGGAGTTCTACAGAGGTGGGGACTGGTGGAACCAGACACATCAGGAACACAGCAAGAGAATATAGTCCACAGAATTAAGTGGCTAGGACTCATGGGGAATCACAGAAATCAGGAAGCCTGGAGGGTCTGGCCTAGAACTTCTTTATATATGTTAAGGCATAATTGCTTGGTGTCCTTGTGGGAATCTTAACAGAGGGAGCACTGGCTGTCCCTGACACATTTGCCTAACTCCGGAACACTTTGCTTCCTACTGAGTTGCCTTATCTAACCTTGACATGATGGTATGTGCCTGGTCATATTGTAGCTTGTTATTCCTTGTTTAATTGATATCCCTGGTAGGCTTTCTCTTTTCTGAGGGGAAGCAGAGTGGGGAGGATCTAGGGGAAAGCAGAAATCGGGGGAAAGCCTGAGGGAGTGAAGGGGAACCTGCAGTCATCAGCACCTTCTAGTCATTAAAAATATTGTCTAATCATTCTGCATCATGTAAATTCAAGAATAAAATAATTTAACATAAAAAAAGAACCTCCACATAAAAGCAGACACACTGAAACTAATAGAAAAGAAACTGGGAAAGATCCTTGAGGACATGGGCACAGGGGATAATTTCCTCAACAGAACACCAATAGCTTATGCTCTAAGATCAAGAATTGACAAGCAACACCTCTTTATGGCTTCTGCACCAACTTGACTCCAGATTTCTGCCAAGCTTGAGTTTCTGCCTTCACTGCTTTTAATGATTAACTGTTATATGGAACTCTCGGCAAAATAATCCCTTTCCTCTCCAAGCCTTGGTGTTTCATCAGCAATAGTAACACTAACTAAAACAATTATATAAAGAATCCAAGAAGTCAACACCAAGAGAGCAAATAACCCAGTTAACTAATGGGCAGTAAAACCGAAGAGACACTTTTCAAATGAAGATATACAAAGTTCAGCATGCCCCTCAGTGGAAGATGATTGTGCAGTCCTGCAGTGTCTTGAGGTGCCTAGGTAGGTTGGTATCCAGGGTGGATCTCCCCCTTCTCAGAACTGGGGGAGGTGCCATGTGAAGGAGAGGGGGCCATGATCAGGATGTAAAGTGAATAAATAAATTATTTGGAGAAAAGCAAATAACAGTAAATGTTAATAAGAATGAGCACCAGGAAGCTACGCATAGTTGTTTTAGGTAATCACCAGCTCAACTTGACCACATCCAATGAGTTGTAGAAGTATATTCAGTAATAGATTATTACTGTCTGTGTATGGATAGCAACCTACTTTAACTTGCCATTTCACCATTTACTAGACACCATTACTAATATCAACTGAACCTAGATATCTATTCTTATAAAACAACAGATGAAATAAAAATGGCCAAAACATCTTGGCGCAGTCACCCTAGACATAGAACTCTGTTAAGACAATGTCTGCCTATGTGCTACCATGCTACCTACATGACAATAATTGATTGAACCCTTGAACTTTAAGCTAGCTTCAATGTTCCCTTTAAAGAGTTGCTGTGGTCATGGTGTCTCTTCACAGCAATAAAACCCTAAGAGAAAATTCAAAATAATTTGGACTGGAGTTCCTAAGAACTACAGTATTACAACTCCCTATGTGACAATAATTATATTTGAAGGAGTTTCCTGACTGAAAAGTTCTAAGGTCAGCAGGAAACTTTACTCAAAAATGTGCATGTTTTTAAACTAACTTCCCTCATGTTTATGGATTCTCCCATGGTGCAGTGCCTATGAATCATAACAAATATTGAATTTCACCTTTCCTTGGTAGATTTGGGCTAAATGACTAATAACCTGTAAGGTAGACAATGTTTTCACAAAGCATAGAAAGGCTTCCAATGTAAAGTCTGTGTGGAGTCTGGCATGGGAGAAGAAGATGCAACTACCTTCAAATTCACAGATTTTAGTGACAGATTAAAAACAGTTTTTAACAGCTCTTTAATATGGCCGGCAAACTCTCTTGCACAGCCCTGAAAAGGAGCTTAGAGGTGCTAAAGAGTCTTCCTTTGGGGTTGTCTCCAGATTCCAGAAAGCTAACAAAGCAATGACGTCTGAACATGATGCCCATTTACTTGAGACTTATCACCCACTAAGCCCAGTATTTACATCGAGTAGAGCTGTTCAGAGGAGAAAAGACTTCTGACTGGGAGTCTGACTAAGATATTATATCCCCGTGTCATCGGGAGTCACAAAATAGGATGTGGCATTGCTTTGCATTCCTCTCTGCCCAGATATTTTTCTGCTAGGTCTGAGACTGATCCTCCCTCCTGTAGTATAACTCTTAGATACCATGCTGTCAGTAGAACCTCTGCTTCCTGGTTGATGCTTCACCCTTTCGAATTATTTCATCTCTCATTGAAGGTACAAGCTTCAGAACTGAGGAAAGGGAAGGTGTTGATTTATCACTGACAGTCTAATGTTCTCCATACTATTCCATGTGACCATAAATACAGATTTCCTATTCACTGCTACACCATTTTTTTTTTCTAATTTAAAAATATATTATTTGGTCCCAAGGTCCCATACAACTTTAATGTTGAATAGGATTATAGCTGACTACATCATTTATTTGTCTTTAACACTCCTTACCTGATATATAAAACATAGACTCCCTGGGCTGATGTTGCTATAAGTGCAATTACAGTGTGTCTGATTTTTGTATGCTTTTCATTTCCAATGCTTAAGACTGCAAAGTACCCCAAAAGAACCTAGAAGATGTTTTATAAAAACAATGGGTATGTGTATCATTAATAAGTTAACATTTATTAAGTAAATGAATGCTAAAACACAGCATAAGCACTCTCTTATGCATTGTTGAGTGTCTTCTTTACAATACAACCAAAGTAGACACCATGGCTCCTGTTGAACTAAGAAAGACAACTCAGAGAAGGGAGAATGAACTATTTGTTGGAGGTGCCAAATTCTGGTGGTGATGTAGCCAATAGGCACACAAGTCTGTCTGGTTCCTCTACAGAGGCTTCCCCCCACTGCTCCACAGTCTTTAAGCCTATCAAAGAAACAATGCCCACACCCATGCCCCTGTGTTTCACACTGCTATAAGGAGAGGGCTATTCATGCTGATTGGAGTGGCAACAGTACCCAGCCCTAATTTGAGGAATAAAGAACTAGGGGAGAGATCGGGTTTCCCACCAAACGCTTCCCAGGCGAAGCAGCAAACCAGAATAAAGTTGCAAAGGGGCTTGGAAATAGCATACATGATGAGATGGCGGTTCTTTAGGTTTGTGACCAGGAAAGCCTGGGGCTCCTGATGCAGCTGCCAGGCCTGCAGATTAAGCCCCTTTTTCTTTCTTTCTTTCTTCAAAAACAAGAATGTTGAGACCCTAAACTTGTTTTCTTTTAAATGCTATAAGCCTTTCAGGGAACAGCTTCCTCTGGGAACCTGCTCATTACAGAGGCCCCTTGAAGAAGTGCCAAAGTGTAGTTAGGATGGAGGGGGTTGGAAAGAGGGGGAACGTTGGGTAGATTCACTGGGGTTATTTGATGCTAGAAATGCCTTTATCCAAGGAACAGAGAAAAGCCTGGTGCCTTCTCAGCCAGACAGAGCACACAGACTTCTGGGAAAGGAGCTTGCAGTGGATGAAATTTAGCTAAAAACAAATTCTTGCAACTGCGGGTGATAAGTTTAATAATTTTAATAATTGGTCCCATATACTAAGGACTTTGAGCACCAAAGTCAGGTCTTTTGATTGAACTTAACACTGTAGTCACCATGTTGGGAGATATCTTTACAATATAAAAACAAAACCACAAAAATGTTAATTCTGAGAATAAAATAGACATAAATGCCACAGAGATAAGACATAACCAAAGCTTTATTTGAACCCTATTTTGGTTACACATTTCATGTTGTACAGTCTCACTTATCAACAACTGAGTAAAGAAATTCTAGACCTATAAGGTTAATTTGCAGCAAAGAATTTTCCTGGAATAAAGAATGTGGAGACATATTTCCTTGTGTCAAGATTATATACAATCATGGCATCATTCTTCATGGATATAATAAAGAAGGGATAGAGCCTTTGGATACACAATTATGATCATCCCCTGTGGAGTGTTTAAAGTACTTCAATGCGGTTACTCACCACCTGAGTATCATTCCTGCCTAAAGCCACCAGGACCTAAACACATCATCTTTAGAATTCCCTCTTATAAAATCCCTCAGAAGCAGAACAAATTTGAAGACCTTTGTCTGTGAGAAGAATGCAGAGATGTTCATTTGGGGGTCAGATTATCTTTTCTTTGTTTTCGCCCTATTCTAGCTGTGTCACTGTGGACAGAAGCTGAATTTTTAAGACTCTTGCTTTCCTCATCTGTAAAACAGATCTAGGAGACATTTACCTTGCAGAGACTATGAGGTCAGAAGATACCACAAAACAATAGCTCAACAGAATGGATAATCACTACAATTCCAATGATTATTGAGGTATTATACAGAGATTATTATTGCTGACATTATAACATTTGTCCAAAGAAGCATAAGCACACAAGACATGGGTGTGAATGAATTTCTCACAATTTGACAAGTATGACGTTAGTTTTCATGTCTGATAGTATGTGATACTCTCAGAATCCCTCTTTACTAGGGAACAAAAGGTTCCCTGGACAATTTAATAAAGCAAATCATAGTAAGATTAAATATTGCCTTTTAAATTCACAGAGGTTATGAGACTTTGAATCAAGATTCAGACCCAGGAAGGCTAATTCAGACAACATTCCCATGGGTATTTAGATGGAAATTTCCTACATGATATGTTTTCAAACCAGGTCCTGTAGCTTCCTAGAAGCTACCAAATGTGGATAGTAATAACACCAAAGCCCTCTTTCCCTCTCTAGCACACTTCCTTTTGTTGATATTACATATGCAATTTTAAATAAGTTTATCATTTTAAAAAGTAGTTTCATAATTGCTAAGCATTTAGTCTAGACAGACTGTGTTGCATAGTTTGAACTCTGTGAAGATCTACAAGGAAGAGCACAGCCAGTGTCATGCTGCTTGTGACATATTTTTCACAAGATTTCACACTAATACTGGTACTGATAATTCCTCCTTGAGACAAAACTTGTTGGGAAGCCTTCTTATTCTTAGCTGGTTGAGGAAGAGCCTTAAGTTTCAGCACTGTACTTAAGAACAGCAGCCACACAGCCAAGTTCTGGAGGCCTGAACCCAACCAAGAGAAAGGCAGCCTGGCATCCAAAGATGCCGGATGGATAGACATTTCAGATATAGGAAATTGATAGGAGTTAAGATGAATCTTTAGTGTATCATTTATCTTCTGTTTCTCTTGCTAACAAAGACATCATTTTAAAGATTTTTCACACACTTCCACTGTGGACATTTCTTGTCAAACTACCATTTAAATATAAAGGCCCAACATAAATATAAAAAATATTTTAAATATTGTTTGTTTAAAGAAAGAATAATGATAACTTCTGGGAAATAAAAAAATGGGTTTAAAGGAATATTCCTAAAATAGCCTTGGAATCTTGAAATATCTTTGATGTCTCATTTTACATTGTAAGATGTTAAAATAACCACCCTACATGTCTGGCTGAACTAAAGGATCTAAGAAATGCCTTTTTTGTTCCTCTAAACACTAGCAGCTTCCAAATAGGTTATATATATTTAAATGCTATTCTACTTGCAATTATAGGTTAGACTTTTGGGGCGTGCATTGTAGCTGTGTTTTTCACTAATTACATCAGTCTGTGTTGCCATCATCAAAGTACAATAAAAAGTCTCAAATAGACAATTTATGAGGAGGTCCCAGTGAGCTCATTAAGACACAGAGCCTTGCCATTTTCAATTTGTTGTCTTTTATAAGGACTTTTGCAACAAACTATTCCATGATACTCCACTTATACATGAGCTAATCAGATTATTTTCACTCTGCATGGCATCTTCTCCAGGGCACCATCATGAATTTGCTCCTTACAACTTCTTGAAGGACCCTGGGAATACCTGTAGTCCACTGTTGGGGCTTGAATGAAAAAGACCCTGATTGGCTGACAGGGAGTGGCATTATTAGGAGGTGTGGCCTCAAGGGAGTAGGTGTGTCACTGGCGGTGGGTGGGCTTTGAAGTTTCAAGTGCTCAAGCTAGGCCAAATAGCTCTCTTCCTGCTGTCTGCTGACCCAGATGTAGAAGTCTCAGCTCTGTCTCCAGCAACACATCTGCCTGCATGCTGGAGGTAATGGAAAAGCCATTGGAGCCAACACTAAAGTAGGGAAAGAAAATTCTAGATGCCATGCCTCTGGTGCCATCCTTCAGGAGAACACATTCTCAGAGATTCTTGTGAAAAGGAACGGAATCTCTTTGTTTTTCTTCCTGGATTGTTTCTTCAAGCATACTTTTCCTCACTTTCTAGACTGTGGGATGTAAAACCATGCCAGGAAGTTTGGTAAGGTAGAACGGGTTGAGACCCAGAGACTCACTGGGCACACACCTGAGACTTAGGTGACTCCCAGCTACCTGCCAGACTCTGGGCCTAGAACACATGCCACAATCCTCCCATAAAGAAATGTGCCCTATGGTCACATAGGCCCAAATCAGAGTTCTCCATGCTCATGAGGTACCTAGAAGCCCAGAGGGCTTAACCAATAAGTTTCCCTTCCAAGACATACCTCCTGGCAAAAAGTATTTAATCTCAGGTCCACCCTGAGAAGTGGGTATGGGACATTATGCATCCATTTCCACCATGAACAGCCAATAAACTGTTTAGAACCATGGACTGTCTCTTTCCTCAAAATCCACCGTGGGGAGCCAGTGGAGAAGGCATTCCACTACAGAGCTTAATTATCCTGTAGAAGGCCTTTCTGCACTCCCTGCCACAACTGCCACCAAGCCTGCCTCCACCAAGCTAAGGACAATCACCCATGGGACAAACGGGTGCTTGCCTTCCTCCCCAAACACCCTGGCCCCTGGATAGACGCTGTCCCCAGCCCAAGGTCCCCCCAACTCCATTTTTTGCCTGTCTGAAATTCCCAGCAATGCCTGTACATCCAAGAGTCCGAGAACCCCAAAGTCCTGGCCTCAACACAGGCCCTTGGACCCCCAAACCAGCTCTGGCTTTCCCACATCTCAGACTGTGCTTCCCCATCCCTGGAGTGGTGTCTCCATGCTTCCAAACAGTCCAGCAGCAGGGTGGGGTGACCGCAGCCAAACTGCCTGCATTATACCTCCCGAAGAGGTGTGCCCAGAGGCAGAGCAGACACAGATTGACACAAGACATTTCTATAAGTTCTTCCCCTTATTTTCATGCCTCATCAAAAAGAAAGTTCTGAGTCCAACATGTGTCTTCTGACTGTACACCTAATCCAAATTTAACTCACATATCAGAAAATGCAATGTACTACTACCATATCATGGTATTTCTCTAAAAAGTTTACATCCACAACCTAATTGACCATGTTTCTGGAAGCTTAATGAAATACTTTTATTTTTTTCAAATACCACAATTCTGGAAATGCCACCTTATTCAAAAGTTTTACTTTTGAAGGTAAACCTACAGGGTGACGATATGTGTATCTTCTTCTTGATTAGGTAGTATAATTCAGAATACTGAAGACAATATAAAGGATACACAGGTAATAAAATTCAGACCAGCATTCTTAGTCAGATCTTTCTACTGCTATGATACCACCACATCAAAGGCTAATCACAAGATCAGCACATAAATAATAGTGATAATAATAAAAATGATGGTAGCTAATGTTTATTAACTACTAGATGCCAGAAAAGACACTAAACATACCTTAATGATTATTTCATTTTGTTCTTACTTATGTACATATATTTTATGACATGAGCCTGTTCTCTTAGCATTGTAAAGATAAAGAGATCTGGAAGGCTTAATGCACAGTCTAAGTTAACAAAATGAGTAAGTGGAAGAGCAGGAATCTGCAATTTAGATTCATCAGGCAGCAAAGCAAGAGCCTCACAAAGTTTGCATGTTGACTTTCCCCGGAGATGACCTCCAAAAGGAATTTAGAGCCCCCCTCTTTGTTCCCACAGCACGGGTTATACCCCACTATTAGAGCATTCAGTGTACTATATTATAGTTATTAGCTTAAATGCTTAGATTCTCAACTAGTCCACATGTCATTTGCATCAAATTCTGCATCTTTTATCTTTGTATTCCATTACCTGGCAGAATGGTTTATGCACACTAGCATTGGTTCAAATTAACAAATAATAGGAAATATCTCTTGTATTAGAAATGAGTCATTGTTTTATTGGAGGTAGACTCCAAAAGAAGGACTGTCCATTTATAAATAAGGACAATTCTTATTCTTTGGTGCCAAGCAATGCTCACAATTTTGTGTTCATGAGCCAGTACATGTGTGCAACTGGCAAGAAACATCTTGGGAAAATCCTACCCTATTATTACAAGGCACTATTGAAAAGGGACCAAAGAAGAAAATTCCTACTGTCCTAACATGATCCAGCTGCAGCAGACAAGTTGTCATTACACCAACAGAAAGTTATTGCCTCTTGACTCAAACCCAGCAAATTGGCTTGAAGTTACAGGATACACTCTTCATTGCATATTGTTATGAACTCAGGCTTCATTGTAAAAATGCATGCTCTCTCTCTGCGCGGGGAAGCTGTCATTGTGTCTCAGCACCAGGTATGCAATCAGCGGCTGATGGGCACGTTGCCAGGATGGCCATCTGTGTTGTGCTTGGTTGCTAGGGCACAAACAAGGATCTGTGTAGTATCTTGTTTTCACCCTAGCCACAAAAGCCTGGAGCAGTGACAAAGGCTGCTCAAAATGCTACGACATCAAGGAAATGTATATATTTTGCTTAATTTGTGGAAGTGCTTGCAGAAGGCAGCTCAGAAAACCAGGACTTGGATCTGGGTTCTGCAAGTAAAGGTTCCAACATAGATGCATGTTTTTCTGGGAATACTAAATCCTTATGGAAAAAATATGGAGACTCTAAGATCCTATCACACCAACAGTATATCAAATACTTATAGATACTACATGGACAAACCTCTAGATCCTTTAGCACTTGTAAGTTATTGGATTGTAGACTGAAAGGACATTACTAAATACTTCTTACACATATAACTTCTTAGAGTGACTGCACAGCAAAGAGTTCTCACGTTTAAAGTTATCTCTTTTGTTTTATTTTTTAGTAATGAATCTACATAAGGAAATGTAAATTCTGATAGCAGTTGTAGCTAAATATGACAAAAGCCACAAAGGTGGAACAATATGGCTAGAGGGAGGAAAGATGTCAGTAGGACGTGGGACAGTTATAGTAGACCAACACAGATGACTAACTAAAGCAAGAATCTGGACTATATTGGCTAAAGCAATTTTATTATGAAAAGTTATATAGACTACATAGGTCAAGATAAATACTTTTGAACCCACCTACAGGGTATTAGACACTACCTAGATGTTGTAGATTCAAAGACAAAGAAGAATGTGTCTTGGCACAGTCTTACCAGAAACACATAGCAATTTCAATCTAGGCTAATATTTATAGCAATGTGAAGTCATCTCAAAGCCAGAACCAAGACTACCTAGCAGGAAATGGCCAAAGGAGACTTCACAGTAGACACAAATTCCAGGTTAAGCCTTCAAACCCAAGAAAAACATCACTTCACTATGTAGGCCAGTGAGGACATTGCAGGCAGAAGAAAAAGTATGGAAAAATGCTAAGTTGAAAACCTGACAGGAAAAATATGGGTTCATTTTCTCTATTTTAAATATGAACAAGATGTCTGTTAAGTTCTGCATTTCATGAGTGAGAGATTGGGATGCTCAATGTGCAATTCTGAGCTGGCTAATTTTCTTTATACTGTATTATATCACACTGGAAAACTCAGCAAAGTGTATCAATTAATGGTATATCAAGGTCATTGTTAACATACTAAGTATAGAGTACTTACTGTTCATCAAAAGAAGGAATAGTAAGATCTGCCTCTTTATGGTCAGATCCCCAATTGTAGGTAACATGACACATCTTTCTTTGAAGTCCCTGGTACATATGTAACAGAGGACTGTCCTTCCTGGCCTCAGTGGGAGAGGATGTGCCTAATCCTGTAGAGACTTGCTGTCCCAGGGTAGAGAGATACAGGGGGAGTCACCCTCTCAGAGGTAAGGGGAAGGAAGGATTGGGGAACGAACTCTCTGAGCCAGGACTGGAAGTGGGCAGCATTTGGGATTTAAATAAATAAAATAATTAATTAAGAAAATTTTTAAAAATTAAAAAAAGATATTGTTAACTGTTGGATAATTCCCAATACACCTTTCCATAGACTTCCAGAAAGACTCCTCTATGGATTTCTACCAGTTCATACGCTGAACATATTACCACATTTCTCTAAAAAAAGAACAATGGAAACCTTCTGTCCTTGGAGAAATTTTTATTCAAGAATGAGGCAGAAATGATACATGTGGACCCTTGATACTGGCATTGGTTACCAAGGTAGGGAATATACATTTAAGAAATGTTTCATAATACCTTCACTTAGTGAGGACATTTTATCAGATCAAGGAGAAGAATTAGGTCTTACAAGATGTCCCCTCCTGTTCCATATTTTAATATGAGCATCCAAGACATATTCACACAAAATCTCTGCATTCAACTCTTCAAAAAACAAAGATGATTTGAAAATAGCATAGCTAATTATGTTCTCCCTATCTTAACAGTGGCTCTTCTAAATCAAAGCAGGAACAGATGGCTGGCTGGAAATAAGAATAGCTTACCTGTGAGAATATGAAGGAAATTTGATGAAAACTAAATACAGAAAATGTTGGCTTATACAAGAAAAGACTTAGGGAGGAAAATAGTAGCTATGGTTGTTCTACAAAAGGGACTATTTTTGGCTTGAGAAGAGAATTCTAAAACAGGACTCTACCTGGGGTGTGTTATGATGAAAATAGAAAAATCAAAGACATCTATGAGTTTTAGACTCAGACAAGCAGAATGGTTTAATTCCCCCATTTAACATATCAATTGACATCACTCTATTTGGTAGATAAAACAAAAACTGTGAAGGTGGAACACCAAAGCCAGAAGGTTGAATAAGACCAGGTGTAATCTGAACACTCACCCTTCTCTCAACTTTACTTATCAAACTGAGGCATCATATGCTGAATGCATCACCCTAAGGACCGTAGTACAATTGGCACAACAATTGAGAAGAAACAACGTGTTAATCAAATATTCATCTTCACATTCAGTGCAGTTCAGCTGATAATGGCATTTCATTATTTAATGGACGATAGGTTTGGTGACCACTCTGTGTCTCTATGGAATAGTATTTTCCTCTTTTGTTTTGTTTTGTTTTGTTTGTTTGTTTGTTTGTTTGAAGTATAATCAAGTGTAATCTCTATCACACAAAGAGATACAAGTTACAATATATATTATCATATCTAAATGATTTTTATTATCTTGTATCTGTTAACTTTCAAACCCTGGACAAGAAGTTGAGGTGCCTCTTAAAATGTATCAAAGCAGACCTAGTCTCTACGTTCTCCCAGCATTCCTTAGTTCCTGTTATAGGATATGGCTAGCATACCCTGTCCTCTACCCTCAACTCTCCAGCCCAGGGGCTGGCGTCCCCTCCTCCAAAGGTTCTTTCCAATATGATCTAGACATGTTGGTTACCTGTCTTTATTTAATTCTTTTGTATCTTTGACCTCCTTGCTGCTATACTTGGTTTCCTCACTCCCTTCCCCTTCCCCTTCCCCTTCCCCTTCCCCTTCCCTTTCCTCTCCCCCCCTCCCCCTCTCTCATATACTTCAGTGTCATGACCATTCTGGACTCTCCCTATGTGCCTGCCTCTGGCTATGCTCTCACACATTTATAATAAATCGTCTCCTTCATGACTCCTAGAAACAGCCATGTCCTTTCCTTTCTTTTTTATTTCAATATATTCTCATTCACTATCTAGCTAATTTCTTAAATTGCTTTATCTGTCATAGTATTAATTTTGTTAATTCCCTATACTTTTTCAAACATAAAGACCCATTATCTACTATTTTATGTCTTTTCCTCTTCTTTTAAAAATGCATCATTGTCCCTTTGTTGAGTCTTGATATCTTAAAATTACCCAAGCTAAACTTTCTTTGGAATGAAACAAATAACAAAGTGACCTGGCATGCTCTGAGTCCCATGTGCTGTAGCTGAGGAGGATAGATTCTTACAACTCCTGTCCCAAAGGTGCATCTGTCAGCAGTACTGACTCCAAACTTCACCCACTCTGTGCCATGGGAGAGGGCCAGTTCTAGAGCAGCATGCAAAAGCCACAGAGCAGACACACTACTGGTTTTGACAAGGGTGGGGTTTTCTATCAAGGGATTTTGTTTCACAACTTCATTAAAAATAATTCATAAGTGGGCATGTGTCCCACAGTAGATTAGAGGCATAAACAGCTTCACGTCCTTAGATGATCGGCTCACTGATAACTATGATTTCAGATCCAACAGTCATAATATTTTCAGCAAAATGAAAAGACAACAGTATTTATGTTTACATATCAAATACAATAGATCTTTCAGAGGAATAGGGAGCTACACAACAGCCTACTTTCACAAGAATGCCCATTTTAGAACAACGGATTTATTACTTATGCATTCTTCTGCCCTAAGAGCAGGCCACCTTCCTTAGGTCTTCAAAATTTCTATGCATACCCATTAGGCACAGAGTTCATAGAAATCCAGCATGTTTATATGTTAGATTCATAATTGATACTTTGATCTTAACATTACACCTTCCCAATCACCTTTTGGCATTCCATGTCTGCGTGTTCATAGTTTTGTCTATACCTAATTCTCTTCCTTTAATGAGTGCGATTGACAGTAAATACATGGAGAGTTAATGGAACACTTATTTCAGACTAATTTAGTTCTGTTTCATGTGTATTCTTTACCTCATGACTTACATTATTTAATTTTATATCATTGAAACACAGGCTTGGGCTGGCTAGATGGCTCAGCAGTTAAGAGCAATGACTGCTCTTCCAAGGGTCCTGAGTTCAAATCCCAGCAACGACCATCTGTAATGGGATCCGATGCGCTCTTCTGGTGTGTCTGAAGACAGCTATAGTGTATTCATATAAATAAAACAAATCTTAAAAGAAAGAAAGAAAGGAAGGAAGGAAGGAAGGAAGGAAGGAAGGAAGGAAGGAAAGAAGGAAAAGAAAGAAAGAAAGAAAGAAAGAAAGAAAGAAAGAAAGAAAGAAAGAAAGAAAGAAAGAAAGAAAGAAAGACAGGAAGGAAGGAAGGGAAAGGGAGAGAGAGGAAAGAAAGAAAGAAAGAAAGAAAGAAAGAAAGAAAGAAAGAAAGAAAGAAAGAAAGAAAGAGACAGGAAGGAAGGAAGGAAGGAAACGAAAGAA